>JAODJW010000094.1:14261121-14284686 GCA_026777045.1 Hyperopisus bebe
CCCCCCCCCCCCCCCCAACTCTGTGTGTATGAAATGCAAGCTGCCTCTATTGCTGAGGGAACCAATGAATAACATGGCCCCTGTTTCCTCTCGACCAATCCTGCTCAAAACAAATACAAAATCTTTATTGATATATTATGGAGATCTTTTCTGGTTCATTCCTACTTATGCATGAACAGTCTCTCTGTGTCCACCCGTACTGTTTTGGCTTGAATAAAGCTTGGAGGATTTACCCAAGGCGCAGACAGAGCTCTGAACAAAGGCCCTGTGTCATCTGCATTAAACCCAATCTGTGATTGCCTGTGACTGCCTTACTTCAGACACTTGTCAGTTGTTAGGATTTAAGAAAATAATAATGAAAATGCAGAAGACTAGAGTCAATAATTTTAGTTTGATCTTTGAATAAAATATGCTGTACCATGCAAAAGGCTTAGAAGGTCAAAGAAATTATTTGAACGATCTTCTTGTTGGTGTGAAGACTGTGACGTCTGTCGAAGTACCTTAGCTTAGCCATTTCAGATATTCTCCGAAAGTCAGTCCTGGGTTTGCAGTAGCCAGCCAGTATACTTATGCATTTCCTAATTCAGTCACAAGCATACCATGTTTGGCTAATCAGTAGCTTATGAAATAATTTAATTTAATTAAATGAGCTGGTGGGGAAATTTTCCAAATGCATGGAATGCATTGGTTTGGAAACCGAAGCTGTCGACTTATAGGCATCCAACAAGATGTAAGTTACTCTTATGGAGAAAAGAAGAAATCCTTATTGTGTGAAGATAAATAGCTTTAAATGTTTCCTTTAACTGCCTAAGAGTTTTGCATGGTACTATACACTGTATATGTGCATGTATATGTAATAACTCTTTATACCGTATTTGCACAGAGCACCCATCTTTGGTATATAACAGCAAAAATATAAATAAACTGGTATTTAATGTAGCTACCTTGTTGATAATAAGTACTATATTTGTATGGACAAGTGTAACTTTGTTGTACTGTGATAAAACATGCTGATTAGCCCATTTACCACAAGGGGGAGTGCTTGTGCCAATTTTTTCCCAAAGATAACATCTTAACTAGTGAAACACAAGTGGGAAGAAAAAAAATTAAGGGTTTCATAGAAGCGGTGTGAATGCAGCCTGTTGGAATTTTAATCCACACACATCATACATCAAAGATGAACATCGGTAAGTCATGAAGCAAAGAAGGCTGTTTGTTCTGCCCTTGAAACAAATGAAGGCGGTGCAGTGTGTCCTCATATTGATTCATTATTTAAGACGGGCTGGCTCACACATCACCCAAAATAAATGAGGACTCAATGAGCATGTGATGTAAAATGATCATCTATGGTACACAGGACACACGAGACCAGCACGGTGGCTTACAGGTGCCCTGTTTCGCCCCACCCTAACCCCCCATCCCCATCCCCATCCTATGTGGCATCCATGTGTCCCCAGATTGAGTCACACAAGCTGAGCTTCCGTGAACAGGCCAAGGCTCGCACAGACCATGGGGCAGAGATCGTCTACAAGTCCCCCACTGTCTCCATGGATGGCTCGCCCCGCCGCCTCAGCAACGTGTCCTCCTCCGGCAGCATCAACATGGCTGACTCACCCCAACTCTCCACCCTTGCCGACCAGGTGTCCGCCTCCCTTGCCAAACAGGGCTTGTGATTCCCATGCCCCCCCAGCTGGATTCCTCGCCCCCTGAGGGGAAAAAAAATCACCCTGAAAGATGAAAAAAGAAAACAGTAACCTTTGCTTTCATTCCTCCGTCCTTTCAAACGAGTTGTGTGCAGGATATCCTAACCGGGTCATATATCCTACCCTGCCTCTTACTGTCTTCTTGTTGATTAGTGTTTTGGGCATGACGGTTAGATAACTAGGAAAATTGATGAGTTATGGTATTTAGTTTACTTCCATCTCTGGAATATATTTCAATGCGTTGATCCTGTTTGTTGTTAATGCAAAATCAGGGCCCTTTTAAAGAACCACACTAATCGCACAGACCAGGAGCCTGCAAGTTATTCCCACACTTCTCTCACGCCTCTATCATGTTGTCTTTTCTTATAGCTTTTAGTCTGTGCTCTTAAAAAGAGACCTCTAAGATGTTTTGTTTTATGCAGTCTGCCTTTAACCTTGCTTGTGTGTCAGCTTATTAAATGCACAAAATTCCAAATACAAAAATAAATAGGCCTATGGTGGGAGTGAAGTGTATGTAATCAAATTAAAATCGTCATGAATAATCCAGAAAAAAGGAGGAAAAATGGTTTTAGCATGTACTCCATAATAAGCGAAGCTCTTGTCACTTATAACTGGGGATCACGCAACTTCTGCACATCCTACATTATCTGCATAGCGCAAGGGCAGCCCATTCAGTTTACTCACAAGGGATATCTTAAGCAGCATAATACCTGATGATATTGAGTCCTTGGGCAGAGCATTGAGTCATTTCAAGCCTTCAGAATCACTCTACTATTCAGACTGTTATCTCAGACTCAGAAGCCCCAGTGGGATTTGCCATTTGTTCTCTGCGTGGACTTACTTTACCCAACTCTGAACTCCAGTAAGAAGCACAGACTTCAGCTTCATTTTTTAAGGATTACAGTAAGGCATGTGTATGTTGCCGAGTAGTGAAATTGTTATTTATCAATGTGAGAATGGCAAGGGCAACGTTGCTGAAACCGTGATTACAGTCATGTCAGAGTACGGAAGAGGACATCTTACTAGTGCATTTCATCATACCTTTATTCTTTTTCCCCTACTGCACAAATGTGACCTGAGTTAATAGGAATTCAGCAAGGGTAGGACTGATCTGTGAACTACAATGGAATTCTCAGTCACCATGACAACAGAGTGGCAAATGCTTCCAAGTATGTGCAGCTACATGAAGGGTTGAATTTGAGGTTTTTTTTTTTTTTGGTTGGGGGTCTCTGACCCTTAGTATAAATGCAGACTAGGAGGCCAATGCCACGATTTTAGTCACTGAGTCATGATATTATACTTACCGTAGGTAAAAGTAGCAGAATGAACAATAAACATAGCTTCACATATAGTTTAGTTTTACATCTAAGTTTCAGGCTGTGCTTTAACACAAACCTGGCAGACAGAGTTGAGAAATTTTATAACTCATCAGTCAGAGAGATCCTATTACTAACTCTAATTACTGTAGTGGCAAACTTTTACATGCTAGCCTTTTTTAAAATAAACTATTTTATCTCTAGTTGGTTCTGGATTTATCAATTAACTGAGACATACCCTGGGAAAAAATCTGGATCATGGGTTTTACCCTTTTAAAACTCAGGTTCCTCGAGTCAGCATTATTAGGTATTAAGCTGTGGTTTCTGAGTTTCCTTTAAAGGATATACATGGAAACATGGAAAATTATTTCACGTGTAGTTTCCTCAGTTTGCCCTCCTTTGTTAAAGTATTGAAGAAACAGTTTCATGATTGTTGTTGTCAACAAGTTGTTTTCCCATCCATAATAAGCCCTTGTGGAACTTTAAACAGTGTGGTGGAGGAATAAACGTTTCCTTCAGAGTTTCCTGGACATAACAAAAGTTTGAGGATGTGCAGGATGGTGGAGACCAGCTCTTACTTTCACCACGTCCACATTACAGGGTACCTGCTACCAAAATGGCAAGGGGAGGGTACCCACGTTAAAGTAGAAACGCTTTGCAAAGATGCAACAAAATTTTCAAGTAGTAGAAGTGATGCTGCATAGTCATACGCTTTACTCCATTCTCATTACCCATAATACCCCACCTCACGTAATTCACCTCCCCATTGGCCTTTTCTCCCTGCATGTACAGCTAGATAAGACAGAAGACTAAAGCAAGACCGTGACCGAGCCCAAACTCCCCCCTCCCTACGCTTTCTTCACTGAGGGCACGTGCTGCGCCACATATCAAGAAAGTAAATGTTTCGTCGCGAGAAAAAAAAAAAAAAGGAAAAAAAAGTGAAAAAGTATGAAACGCTTAACTGCATAAAACCAAGCTTTTTCTAATAGTATTCCGTGGATGTGCGATGTACCTGATTATCAAAACCCTGTTTTGGATTGTGTCTGCTGGCCTAATCTACCCTTTTATTTATGTTCATGCTCCTAAGTAAATGCTTTTTATTTAGTATTTTTTTTAAGATGAAAGCTCTTCACAAAAACATTTTTACCCTTGTTGATGAATGAACTGAGACTACACTAATTAAAAAAAAAAAACAAAAAAAAAACAAAACAACTGTCATATTTCTGAAAGGTCAGAGTGGATTGAAATAATAATATGTGTATGTGTTAGCAAACGTTAAACAGCTAGTAGACTTGCTGTGAGAGTTAAAACTGTCGCAACTTGGGCAAGGAAGCAACATCCGGAGTCTATGGTTCTGCTTCAGACCTGAACTTGAGGTACCACAACTGAGGTGTAGCCTCCAAATCTCCATAAGTAAAAAAAACAGGCGTAAAGAAATGGGACATTTTGGGAGTTGATATTTAGAATCTTGCTGGGGGAAAAAAAGGGGGTTCAGGCCTGAGCAAAATGAAGATGAAGGAACGTTTGAAACTCCTGTCATACTATTTCTGCAAAAATCGAAACTGCAGTGTGACCACTTCGGTTTAGTCAGATGAGGGGGAAAAATAAAATTTTAAAAAATGATTATAGCCAGGGCTTATTTCTACAGATATTCTGCTGTTGCAACTGTTCACCAGTTAGCCTAGAACCTCCATTGTATTCCGATAATGCCCATTTTCATATTTATGGTGATTTCACTGGTGACAGCAGGAGAAATAAGACCCAAGTGGTCACCCATTTCTTCTTGATGGGGACGACGTGTTTGATATGATAGCGTTAGAGAATTATCCAACCTATGTATGTGTGTACTTGTTTGGTTTATTGTTGAACCACTGCAGAGGTATATTTGAGGCAGTAACAGAAGCTTGCTCCTGAAGATTCAGTTCCGGAATGCAACCAGTTCATTTGCATGTAGTCTTGTAACCTATATCGCTGACACCAAAACTCTTGAGTGACTTGGATGTATGTTTGAATAGTCCGTCTCCTCCGCATTAAATGAACAAAACTTCTTGGTAGCAGGAATACATTTAAAAAAAAAAAAAAAAAAAGCCCTGGTTAGAGACGCTATATCCAAGAACCACAGGAGGGGAAGGGAAAATGTTCTGTGAGGCTTTCTATGTTGTAAATGATTTTTTAAAGAGCTCTCCCCTCTTTTGAGAGTTTTGGAAAGGTATTGCCATTTCAGTCTCATTAATGCCTTTAAACTCCCCCCAGTTTCTGCATTTTTATTTCTGCAGTTCTACATTCTAGCTTGGCAATTGTGACTGTCCATATGGTTATTGTGTTTTATTAATAACTGGTTTACACTGATATTTGTTGCTGTAAATGTGAATTTGGAAATAAAATCTGTATTAAACAGCTTTAGCTTCAGTATCTTCCATAAATGGGTTGTGGGGCAGTTTAACATACCTTTATGCTGGGGGAATGTATTAAGTGGTAGTGTAATGGAGTTCCACCATTTTGAGAATGTATTTGAAGCAACAGAAAATGTGCTACAATATAGGTTTAATATTGAGAAGCATAAATACTGCTCCCCCATGATTGCTAAGTATTCATTACAAATATACGCCTCAAAAGTTTTCAAAAGGTTCCCCAAAAGTTCTTCCTGTTCATTTAGGTCTGCCATCACCTGAACATCAAATAACATCTTTAAGGAATCAAACATATTTACATTTTTTGCACAAGGCCTGATGAATGTACCAAACTATCATACATCAAATTATACACCACGTTAGCAATCCTAAGTGTTAATTTACATGTTAACCCACACAATACAATAGGCTTTTAACACTAATCATACATTATACATTTCATATAATGTCTATATATTCCATTGATTCTAGCAAACAGTCATAAAATAACAGTATGGGTACTTATGGTCCCATCATATTGCCAGGAGAATATTTACTCAGGTGCTGACAGTGTCTGGGACAGAATAAAACAAAATCTAAGAAAAATATACCATGAACCTGATAAATGGAAGAACAGCGTTTGGTTGGGGGTGGAAGAAAGAAGGGGAAGTAAAGAAAAAAAAAACCTACACATTCTTCCCCAACAGTGACCCTGAGTGATGAATCTAGGAGAAACCTAGCTCATGGGAGTTTTACTTACACAAAAATGTTCTGCGGGCAGAAGGAACGATTGGTTCAGAAAAACGACCAATCAGATTGTGGAGTAGGTGGGTCCAACCAATCAGATGTTTTGCTTGGATCTCTCAGAACCAAGCATTGTTCCTTCTGCCCTCAGAGCACTTTTGCTTAAGTACAACTCCCATGAGAAGAGACCTGCCAGGGACAGCCTCAGGGGAACTGATGGTTCGACTACAGACATTACAGCATGACCCCAAACCCACCCCATCCAACTCTGTTCTCCAGTTCCACAGTTCACAGAGGCATTTCAATCCCTGCTGTAGTCAAAGCCAATTTTTTTTTTTTTTTGGTTGGGGGTGGGATGCATTCTCGTGGTTTGGGACTTGGTCCAGGACTACACAAAACTACACCCCAATGCTTTTACATGAGAACTTACCAGTCCACACTTCAAACTGTACAGCAACAGGGAAAACAAAGTACATGGATAATTGCACAACTGCAGAATGATCCTTCTATACCTTTGGGTTTACAGTGGAGTGATCCCCCCCCGATCCAATAAAACCCGACAAATAAGTCCCAGAACTCAGGCAAGTTTGAACATGAATCGTTTTAATGGTACTATTTACAAAACAATTCTCATAACTGATTCCGTTAACTGCTGCAACACAAATTTGTACAGTTCAACCCGTCTCGCGCAACTACAAAAGGTACAGTGATACAGGATTGAAAGGATATTCACAACTGAGGCAAAAAATATAACCTACAATTTGTATATGTATATATAATAAATTTTGGATTGCATAGCAATTTGCAACTAAAAAGGTAATAGTGCTTTAATGTGTTACTTTTTATGATAATTGACAGAATGCTGGGCGACAAAAACTGTGCAGCCAAGTAGTCTCTTGCAATCATATCGACTACAATAAATAGTAAAACACTAGGGAAAATACTGTAGCCTCTGAGTATTGACCACCTTTTCCCTTAAATTCTGCAACCTGAGGTCTGGGCGTCATTCAGAATGGAGGTGCTACGTGTGACACGGTTTCCTTTGAGAGAGAACGTCTGAGCTGAGCGCAAAGGAACCAACGACACTTAAGAGGACCAAAAAAAACAGGGCAGCAGAAGAAATCACACCACAAACACGACAGGAGGGGAAAAAAGAAAACAAGCATAAAAAACATCCTATCATCTCCCAGCTTTCTTCTTCCACAACGTCATCTCCCCAATAGTGCAATCTACTAAGATAAAAGTGGGGGGGGGGGGGGACCATTTTATCTTCGAGTTAGTTTTAATTTCATAATTGCTCCTTCTAATTCTGGAAGTGCATCTTCTGCACTAGTCAGTGCCCCCTTGTGGGACAACTGCCCCACAGAGGCTGCGGAGGATCTTGCCCCCCCCCCCCCCCCCGAAAACATCTCCCAAACTCTCATACAAGTATGCAAGGTAGAGAGCCCAGATCATATCTGAGGGCAACAGAAACACTTCCTTTATTGACAAAAAAGAAACAATACAAAGCTGGATAATAATGTTTAACGTTTGGGGGGGGGGGGTGAACAAAACACATAAAACATCAAAATTATGGCTGACAGCCAGGAATGGAGAACAGTGGACCAGATAGGCCCTCTTACCCAGGCCAACCTATACCTACTGTGAAATGCAAGTGCTGAAGTGACCCCCAAAAGGCTGCATCCATCACAGACATGTTCTCTTAAAAGGAAACTACGCCTCATACGTGCTTGTCATGGTTATATATGGGAGTTTCATTCCCTCTGACTTTTTTTGTTTTTTTTTTTTTGTCGTCACTCCACTTTAAACCTATGTGGTGGGGGAGGGGTCACAGACATCAAGTAATGGAGAGAACACAGCCCACAGACCAAGCCCCTTGGAGAAGCCAGCTACATAGTGCGCTACAAGTGTACACTTAACACACCAGAGAACAACACTGAGCTCCATGTCGTCTTTTAGGCTCCCATTTGCTTTCTGCAAGCCCGCCCCCCCCCCACCCATCCTCAAACATTTGCCTCCCCTGCAACAAAACAAGATTAAAAACATTTCTAGAGTCTGTATGTTCACTAAAAACTGTGAAAAAATTTGACTGATGTTTGAATATCAAACAACAGGATTCCATTTTTATTTACTTTTTTTTGTTTTAGCTTTGAGTTTCTTTATTTTAATGCCTGTGTTGGGGCACAAGGGTGGGGGATGGGGGTGGCAGGGACATGGTGGCAGGCAAAAGCCTTGTCTTTTTCATCGTTGGGTGGGGGCGGGCTTCTGCTTGCTGCTCTCCTCGAGGAAAGGTGAGGAGGGCCCATTCTCCGATTCAGACCTGGACAAGCTCAACCTGCTCCCAGAGATTCGGCGGATGCCCCGACCCTGCCGCTCGCTCTCCAGGCTGCCCGGGTCCTCCTGCTCCTCTCCTGGGTCCTCCACCAGAGGGAAGTTCCTTCGTTCCCACGGCTGTACAGTCTGGGGAAGCAGGGGGACATAAGCCGCGACTGCCACACCGCAAAAAAATGCTCACACATGCAGACACGTGACGCTCCAATGGCCCAAATCCCCCCCCCACATACCTGTAAGGTTAACACCTAGTTTTATGCCATCTACATAACCTACTCTGCAATGTCTGGAGAAAACAAATACGTCTTTCGCAACCAGCCAGTCTTACTTTTAAATGAACAAATTCTAGTCCCCTCTTAAAGGTAGTGTGTTTATATGTAATATTTGACAACTCTGAGTATCATGTGAATCGATATAAAAACATAGAAGTTCTAGTGTGAAGCCAGCCGGACATGGTCACCATACCTGCTCCTCAAAGGTAAAGTCGGGGGTGGAGCAGCTCGTGTCCTCACTGGACTGAAGCCGCTGGGAGTCCCTGGAGCAGGGAGTGTGGGGGTTGGACAGCAGGTCTGGGCTGGCGGGACTGTGGGGCGATGGCACGGGGCCGTAGTCCTGCAGCGCGTGGAAATGGGCCAGGTCGGGCGAGGCGGGCTGTGGCGTGGACGGGTTGGTGCCTCCCAGCAGGGGTGTCGTCCGCCCGTCCAGGGACTTGTATGACCTTATGGGGCGAGTCATTTATTGGCGTGAGGTGACAGCACACCACTAAAAATGTCATCGGGCCTTCTCATTTGTGCTCTCAATGTCAGCCTTAGGGGTGCAAGTCCCCAGCCCACCTGCTGCCTCTCCTCTTGGCAGGAGCACTGGCCACCCAGGTCCAGCGGGAGCGCTCCTGGTCCTCGCAGGGCTGGTGTAGCTGGGCGAAAGCAGAGTCTGACAGGTCCTCGATCTGCAAGAACGGGAGAGGACAGTGACTCATGGAGCCTTATGGACCTGTTAATGTTACCATTTGACCAGGTGGTACAGCACAGCCAGAAAGCCCGAGTCCTTATAGTGATAACAGCAAAGGCAATGGCAATAATTACACACGCACAGATTACTTTTTAAAATATGAATAAAAATAATTGGTAATAAGCTGCGATTTTAAAAACACACAATATTCCTACAAGGTACAAAACATGGAATTTTGGCAAGTGGTTAAGTGGTTAAGACTGAACTCCTGAACCTTGCTGAACATCCACAACCAGCAGAGGTAAAAACCTGCTCTGGAGAAAAAGGCTCAATTGTTTATTAGCGACACATACCTCAACGATTTCATCCTCCTCTGCGATTGGCTGTGCAAAGATATCAACTTTCCGCCAGCTGAAAATGAAGGGAAACACCTTCATAAATGTGCTGAAAGACTAGTTAGAAAAATGGGACAGAGTTTCAGCTAGTGACCGTCCCACTGGAGGAAACACCAGTGCATCTGATATACTTGCAAACGCCGGCTGTTCCGTTTGTCGGGGATGATGGCGGTCGTACCTGGGGGTCAGTATCTCCTTGTATTGCAGCTTTTCCACTCGTGTGGTGGCAGCCACCGACATGGGGATTACAATGTTGTTGATATCGAACGAGCTCTCCCCTCGCCGCCTCCTGATTGGCTGCTGTATGGGGGCAGGGCAGACAAACTCAGTGCCGTTCACTTTCACACATGCATGTCAGCAAGCGCACACACGCAACTTCACTGGATCTCAGGCTTTGGTTTGATTGGGGGGGGGGGGGGCTACACTGTGAAGGGACAGTAAAGACAGTCAGAGTATTTTACAGCCCGCAGTGCAGGTGCCTCACAATCAGGCTGCAGCAATACTGGAACGCACCCAAAAGATGCATCTTTCACAACCATATCCCTGTCAATAAGCTTCGACTAATTCATTTGTTCCAATAAGTGCCCATTAAATATGAACATAAACACTTCTACAGAAATGCCTGGCTCCAACACCTGAAGGTTAGAGGCGCTTCATCTAAACCGTCAAGTCATCCATCCCCTATACCCGCTTTCCCTATTCAACATGGCAGGGGTATGGAGCCTATCGTGGAAGCTACAGGTGCATGGCAGGGAATACCCCAGGGCACGGGTGCCAGCTCCTCACAGGGCACACACACCTTTCACACCTATGGGCAATTTCAGTCCCACTGAGACCAAAAATCCAGGGGTGCCAAAATCAATCAACGTGCCTGCTAGAGAAGAGAGATACTGACTGCAGTCTCACTTTTGAGGACTTGAGCAGCAGCACAGATTTACCACCGGTGCTCTACTTACTGGGGTGGCGGTGGCACTCTGGCTGCCAGGCCCCAGGTGCGTGGAGCTCTCGGAGGATGCGGATAGCTGCCTCATCAGGGGACTGTGCGTGGGAGTGTGCAGGCTGGTCAGCGACGAGCAGGGACTGCCGGTGTCCATGAAGAGCTTGGAGGTGACTGGATGGAGTGAGAGCACAAATGAGAAGAACCGATGACATTATGAACCCCAGTGAAGGCTCACAAGCAAGTGAAATATCACATCACAGAGATGCCCGAACCTGATACCTTCTACTGGGGGAGGCTAATCGAGGAGGTGCGATCCTACTCACCATCTGGCCTCTCCATGGAGTGATCCCGGGGCCTCTTGCGGCTGTGGCCCCTGTCGAAGGCCCCAAGTGAGGGGCCCTGGGTGCGCTCCGCCTTGCAAAGTGCCCGACCCTCCAGGCGGGACTCGCTCAGCAGGCTGTCCAGCTGCTGTCGGTGCAGTTTCTCGGGCCGAAGCTTGTGGAACCCTAAGCGGGGCAGGGAGGGGGTCGTCAGGGCCTCTCCCCGAACGTGCCTGAACTCCATAAACTCCACCAGCCAACTGCTATTCACAAATCAGAGATGCTGTTTGGCTTTAACTGGGGCTTCTGCAAACTCTCGCTGTGGAGAGGAGCCCGAGACTGAAGCTCAATGATGCTGCTTGTTGCCCTTGGACTCTGCCACGGGAAGGCAGTGGGAAGAGGGCACCATACTGAGTGTGCGTCTGGGGCCGCGAATGACGGCGTACACTTACTGACGGCGGCCAGGAGTGAGTTGGCCAGCTTGTGTTTGTCTTTGGAGGGGGGGTCGAGAAGCCGGCTACCGAGAGGCACCTTGTGTTTCAGGGACAGCTTTTTCAGCGGCTTGCTCCTCTCCAGGGGCTTGTTCTGCCAGTGGGTCTTCAGAACCCGCTGAAGGTGCAGGTTCATGCAGACATCTGAGTGGAACATGGCAAACCGCTTAAACCGCTGCACTGTACAATTAATAAGTGTTGTCACTACAACAGTATCAATCTGACCCCCCAAAGACTTCATGAAAAAACAATGATATTTTTACCCCTTAATACTGGGAACATTCAAGTACCTTAATTAGTTCCACCTGTTGTACCAAGACCTACATTCTTGCACCGTATCAGATCTCTGCTTAATCCTTTTGATGATTTAACACACTTCCACAACGCAGACAGTGTATAAAAGCTCCAGTAGAGTCATCATATAGTTCATAGCTAACATGGATGCACTGCCCTTGCTAGATCTGGGCATTGACTCATGTCACAGGACTTTCACCAGTACCTCCATTACTGGTTAAACATAATGGTATCCCTTACACCTGCGAGTAAAAACAACAAGTTGGCCGGAAAAAAAAACAAAAAAAACAAAAAATCTTTTAGTATTGTGACAAAAGCTACCATTACCTTCTGCAACACTTACCATCATTGAAGGACAAGATGGGGTGGATGCAGGGGTCGAACTGAGACAGTCGCTCCAGCAGGGGGCGGTCAAACTGAAATTCAGCACTGGGGGTGGGCCGGCCACCACACATCACACACGTGGAGTTGATGTCACAGGGGCTGCGAGACGTGGGGCCTCTCTGGACCTGTGGGTAGAGGCGCACGATGATCTTTCAGAGAAACGCATGGACAGGTGGAAAATACAACATATAGACGACAGGTAACACTGAGTCACAAATGGCCAAAAGGTCAATGGCAAACATTCACTGCTCCTTCTGCTCTGGGCGGAACCTTAAGACGACAGGGTCTGAAGACTGTGCCATTCAGGAAATGGTTTATCGATATATTTTTTTTTTCAAACAATGTCTATGTAAAAAGCTGAAGCTAAACTGGTTAAGCCAGTGTTACAAAGGGCTCAGGTAGACAGAGCACCCACACAGTTTCAGCCTGCCAGTATCAGGGTCATAAGCCAGTGGACTGCCGTCATGATCCAGGCTCCCAAAAATGCACTTGACCAAAAAAGGGGGGCGTGTGCGTTTGGCTCACCTTGCGGTGGAGGTTGGTCACTGTGCTGGGACGGACGAGCCTTCGCTTCTTCCAGCTGAGCAAAGGCCGTGTGCGGGCAGCGACGCAGGTGCTGCAGGGCGAGCAGAGCGGTCAGAGAATGGAGACGCGCTCTTCTCTATCACACAAAGGCCCTCTGTCTCCTCCCACCCCCCGAAAGCCACATGGCAGAGCACCCCACCACTACCTGTTGATGACGCCGTTGACCTGCCTGCCAGAGTCATAGCCTTTCCACAGGCCGGATTCTGCCGAGGGACTTTGGGCTGGCGCCATGCCTTCACTGCCCTCCGACCTCCGATCCTGCAAAGACAGATGGGTGTCAGACAGGCTGGCCCCAGCCCCAGGCTACCCTCACAGTCTCAGCAGAACCTACAAAAGGTGCACTACTTTGGACTTGAATCACCCCTGCCTGATAAGGAGGATAGAAAATAGGCTGTTACCACATGGTGTAATGAAAACAAAGGCCACCGCTGTTTTGCTTCCCTCCTCTCAGTCACTGGCCCACCCCCTCCGGGAACGAAGCGTTTGATCTCGTCCCAATCCTGTTGGGATGGGCCAGGCCCTACTCCAAGGGCTTATCAGAAGCTTTCCCAAGGTGGGGGACCATCAGGGGAGGGGTGGGCCCCTGTGGGAATACTTCTAAAGGAATCTGACAGCCCTATCTTCAAACCTTCAAGTACTGCAAACTGTATTTTTTGTCAAAGTTATCTAAAAAGCAAAACAATTACATGCAAGTTGGACAAATTCGCTCCCTGATTCCACCGTAAAACCTCCCATGCGACATGTCTGCCAGCAAACGGTAAACTACCATGAATGAAGTGAATTGAAAGGCCATTCCAACTTCCAGACCAAAGCACAGGTGTTTGCCGTTGATGCAGTCATGCTTAAATGACATGTTAAAGACTACTATTATTTCATTTACCCTTTTTTGCTTCCTTAAATCAGATAAATCATTTTAAACACAGTCAGTTTGAAATTGGAAAATACACAGTTCACATATTGAGACCACTAACCATTCCCTAAATTCAAAAGAGAGGAGTCACACTGCAATAAAATGAGAGAGCAGTAAGTCAGACTGATTTCTGAAAATTTCACTGGGGGCAGCTAATTGTGGTCATACATATACTGAAACAGAAATACACACAAGCTAACAGACCAGGCTGCAAATTAATTCTATCCATTTTAATGTCTCGCCCTCAGTTCTGCTGCTATTCCAAGTGATAATGGACCATATAACACCTGCTATAGACCTCCATCAGAGACCTGGTCGAGGTCGTCATCTGTGCTGGTTCAAATTAAGACCGTATACCTGAGCACAAAGACATTCTGGACCTCTGAAAGCTGACAACCCCCAGTAAAGACCAGTCTTGAAGTTCTCGCTCCCAAGTGACATGCAACTGAACTACAGCCCAAACATTATGGTTCAGGCTGCGTACTGGCAGTACTGACCACCTCTGCCAGTATACGGAAAGTTGTGAACAGCTGTAAGACTTACCAGTATGACCTGGCAGTCCACGGTCTCCACCCGTTCAAACTGCCCCTTCAGCTCTGCACCATCCTCCAGGGGCATGTCACAAGGGGTGGGGTCTCCAAGCTCCACCAATCCCTGTGTGGGTAAAAGGTGACGGCCTGACGCACGGATGCAGTGGCAGTGGAGGCCTTTGTTGTATGCCCAAAGGAGACTGTTTTGTGCGAGTGCTCGCGGGCGAGGTGCGGTAACACGCTGTCAGAAGCATTTCAGCTATAAGTAAGCGGATCCGGCATGATCTGTGATCCTGTACTCGTCACGCCAAAGTGAACTCAGCTGAAAAGGTGCCGTACAAAAGCGGCCAGACCAGAATTTCGGCATCGCCTCCAAAGCACCACGGTTTGACAAACAAAGGGCTGCCGGCGCCACCCCCATGCCCCCGATGCCGTCGCCAGCCCCCACCTTGTTGGCTCGGATGTGGCGGTAGATGTCCGTCTGCTGCCGGATGCGGTACTCCAGGTCGGAGATCTGAGCCTGAAGCCAGTTCCAGTGGCTGATGATGGATGCCCTCTCTGTGGCGTAGCGCCCCTCTGCTCTCCTCCATCTACAGAGACATAAGCAAGGGATTGTTCAGCTATTAGTGGGGGCTGCGCACACATGTACATACAACCAGGTGCACGCTTCCTATTCCAGACCCATGCCCCCTCCCATTCCCCCACCCCCCGGCACCCCTTGCCGGGAAATGCGCTTAACCGTGAGCTGATGTTCAGCCCTGCTGGCGCACGGGTATCTGTGTTCTTCCCGTGCTGCTGCCAGCAAATTCCATTTGTGGCACATGGTTGGACGGCAGCCCACCGTAAGCAGCCAGTACGGGGCAAAGAAAAAAAATCATCACAAAGTCACTGCTTAGGCAAAGTAACAGTCTGGTGCTGCAGATGAAAACTGCATCGCGACCAGACAGGAAACAGCCCAGGAAAACTCAGTTCTGAATGCCATTATCCAGGGGCGTCTTGTACAACAACGGAACACTGCTACAGCTGGGAATGATGAAAGTACACTGCCCCACGAAAAAACACGTCAAAGGGTGAGTCGTGACTCTGAAGGCAAGCTGCTGTGTTTATCTCAGGTGTGGAAAGCCCCCAGAACTCCAGCGTCTAAACTAGCTCGGAATGACCAAAGTCAGCAGAACCATTTGCAGAAAGGAAGGTGCAGCGGAATCAGCCTCTCCGTGGGAAAAAACAAATGACTTAAATGCAGGCCATCCGGTTTTCGAAGCGGCGCTTTCCCTCGCTCTCCTCTTCGAAGCATGCACGCAGTAATCTCATTACCTCTACACTAAGCCAGGAATTAGAAGTGAGTGTTGATGGACTCCCTGCAATATTCAAAGTGAATAAGGCCAGAATCAGCAGCATCCAACATGTTATTTATAATGAAGTCAACATAACAAAAGGCAATGTGTTGTTCCAGGTTTTGTGTGTGTGTGCGTGTGTGTGTGTGTGTGGTGGTGGTGGGGGGGAGGAGGATTCAATTACTTCATGACAAATAACCTCATCCAGCGACTGGGAAAACCCACACCCTGTCTGATGCAGTAAGAATGCAAGCAAGAGCACTGTGACCTGCAATGCCTGGATAACGAGCCTCCCATGGCAGCACAAGGAAAGCAGGCAGACAAGCAGACACAGGAAAAAGGTCATAATCAGACAGACAAATGGTACACTGGACCAACCTCATATGCACACTGTTCATTACCAATGTCCTGACCTAGACCTTAATAATTAAGAGAAATTCTAATATTCCCCCTCAATTAAGTGTGTCACAGATAGCAGTCGTTTAAATAACACTGACGGCTCTGAACCAGACACAGTAAGTCTAACCTTTGTGACATGCATCACACAGGAAAAAAAAAAATCCAGGCCTTTTCATAAGCGATGTTTTGGATCAAGCTACTAAGCAACCTCATGCAGACACTGACAGAAGGCATTTACACAAGGTCTCAGTGAGCCAAAGAAAATACAGGCAGGATCCACTTCTTACGCATCCTTTAAATCAATCTTTGACCTAAGCCAGGATTGAGGAGACCCCCTCTGATTATAAGCTACATACAATAAAGAATTTTTCCCATTCACAAAGGAGCGCTGCCCCCAGGGGGCGCTCTCACACCAAAGCTCACACCTAACTACAGGGACAGCAGCGTGCATGCGTTTGAGCCGACACAGGTGGCCAGACCACAGTTCTGTCCCGACTTAGCACTTTGAACCCGACTCCACGCAGGTCACAGGACAACGGCACTCCACCCCATCCACATTAATTAAAAATGTCCACCGAGATGGAAGGCACCTAGGCGAGCAGAGACGCCCGCCATTTCACCGACGGGGGAGGGGGGAGGGAGGAGACTGGGCAGACGCCGCATTACCTCAGTCAGCCACACAAACCAAAGGTGGGGGTGGGGGAAGCAGCTGTGCTACAAAGAGATACGCACACAGAGCACTACACATGAAGGCTGTGTACTACATGGCAAGCGAGCCCCCCCTCTCTGATCCACAGGAGCAGGACGAGGGCAGCCAGTCTGCACACAGGATGGACAAAAGCACAGGGCAGCTGTGCGGAGCCCAGTTTGAAGAGATGCAGATCTTCTACTAAACGAAAACCTATTAAAAGGTACTTCATTGTAGCATTATTAAAAAGACCGAAAGGCGGCTTCCAGCGCTGGAGAAACGGGGACAGTCCACGGAAATGGTGTGTGAACCACAACGTGTGCTCTGTTTGAAGCTCACTGTATGATGTGGTGACGTAGCAACTGGTTTTTAAATCTCCAGTGCTCTGTTACCCGCCGCCCACAGGTAGGCCCCGGGGGGGTGATACGCATTCGCCCCCAAGTGCCCTCAGACAGAGCTCCAGTGCATGAGCAGTTGCTTTGTGCTGTCTTGGAATATGGGGGTGAGGATGCACGGGTCACATGACAAGGCCAGAGTGCAGCCTTGATATAGGCCGAGTCATAAATGGCAACATAGATCTACTATCAGCATGTTAAGGGCTTTGGTGTGTCGTGGCGGTGAACAATACGCTGGAAAAAAACACACAAACAAAATACCTTGAGCCTCAAAGTAAAAGGAATTGACCTACAATTAAAGAGAACTTGTGACAACTCCAACTTAAAACCCTTTCTTAATTCATCAATTTTTAAAAAGTGAAACATTCATACAAAAGGCTCCTTAAGAAAGTGACAGCTAGTATCTGTAGGTCGGGAACATCCGACGTCGCTCACAAAAACGGCCAGGCAAAGCAAAGAGGCTTTTCTGCTTCGAGGATGTGGGTCTCTCCGCCCAGGAACGAGGCTGCCTCTTCTCCGCCTCCAAAAGGGAGGATTCCGAGAGAACAAAGGCTTTAATGTGATGAAAATAAACAGCCCGCCCCTGCATCACATGACAGCCATGGCACGGTGTGTAGAGATGGGAGGGGGGTCAAAATAGAGAGTGATGGAGAAGACCGAGCACAGGCAGAGACACTGGCTGATTCTGTAGGGGAATGGTGAGGAGACTTAAAACCAAATAAATCCAACCAAGAATCACACCTGACAGCCTATCCATAGGCCATTACCACAACATACTCCCAGCTACAAAAAAACAGCCACCTGTGGCTCTAAAGGAAATGGCTAAGCAGATGGATATGGGATTCCATGGTCACACGGGCATCCCCCCACGCTCCCACCCTGCACCAAGCACCAGTGCTCCTAGTTCCTCGTCAGCACATTCCCTCCGGCTCCTCCCGCCACCATCCATGCAGGCACAGCATGCGGAGATGAGGTCCGGTTCGAGGTTCCATCGGAGCGTGGCATACACAGCCAGAGTCCAGACGGGCCTCAAGCTGACATGCTCCGTTTCCTAGCAAACAGGCAGGAGTGGCCAAAGACACTCATTCACCCCAAGGCCCCGAGACCAGATGGGCGGCTGCCGCCAGAGCGTTTCACATGTTTCTCAGCTGCCTGTGACTTTACGCGAGTGGTCCAGGAGGATGAGCTTGTACAGACAAATGTCATTTTCCCTTGTTGAGGGTCCCTGTGAGGAAGCAGACTTTGCTTCTTATTATCGACTTCACACATTTTACACATGAAAGACCTGACGTGTTTCAACATACGTTAAATGCATATATAAAACCTCTGCAAGAACAGAACAGGCAGGCAAGCCAAAACAAATGCTGGAAAACCAAACTGTTGCAGCATGACATCACTACTTTAAAAGGCAGTGCTTCATTCTAGTCACACTTCACTTTGATGATTCTTTTCATAACATGCAAATTAGGGTCTACTGGAGACTGAATAGCTACCAGTCTATGCAATCTTCCAACAATTCAGGACAGAGGTAGAGGAACACAAACCCCACCTCTCAACCTCCTGCTCACATAGGTTGCTGGCAAAACATGGGCCGAAATGGGCATATTCCCCCAGAGACTCACAGGGGTGGCTGGGTCATACAGAGTCTAGTGAGCCAAATGAACACAGGTAGGGCAAATGCCACGGGAGGCTATGCACAAACCCAATTTCACAGTGTGTGTGTGGGGGGGGGGGCAAAATGGGATGCATCAAACCAGCAGGTGAAGTCACACTTTTGAGCTCCATCACATCGATTGGAGGAACAAAGGACCTGAGAGGCAGTGCTGCCAGTATTTTCAAAAAGGGAAAAAATCTCACTTCATAAATCTCAACGCTCCAGTAAATTCCTGCAGGGAATGAGAATAAAAGCACAATAAAATAGTGCAAATGATGGAAGGCAGGGTTCATGGCATTCAGAGGCACCCTTTGCTCATGGTCTGAATGAGGGGCACTGAGATCGATCCCAGAGATCCTGAACAGCTGGATTCCGAATCAGCGGGTTTAATTATTAGCAATAAAATGGATGGATAAGATTATTTATGCAGGAATACGTCACCTTACAGTGACTGTACAAGACTAAAGATAGTGGAACTGAAATGGCTCGAGTGACCCTAGCATGGTGAGATGACATGAACCTTTTGTAAGTGAAACAGGGGAAGATAAACCACCAATGTTCATCTTCACCTGTCATTTTACACCCCAGTGGAATGTACAGCAGGCCGTGGCAGCTTCATGGGGAGCTAGTACTGCAGGCGTTCCCCCACCACCCACTGGCGCTAAGTTCACCTGGACGTTCAGGTGTCAACATCTGGCTAATAGAAAAAAAAAAGACTCAAAATTTAGACACTGCAGCCCTAAAGCAAGAAAGGGGAGGAGAAGAGATGAATGCTCCAGTGCTGTTCTCCAGTCTGGTTTGCCGTGGCCTGGGAGCCACTGAGAAACAGCCTCGTGTCTGCCTGCCTGTCAGCCTGGCCCCCAACCACACCCCTTCTAGGCTGGCCTCAGAGTATATAAGGGAGTGCAGTCCCTCAGCAGTCAGGGCGATGCGGCCCCGCTCCGCAGCCCTCAGTGATGCACCAGGCGCCCAACCTTTTCAGGGTCTACAGCCATGAGGGTTAGGGAGTTTCCCCAATGACAGAGGGGAGAGACTGCAGAAAGGGGAGACACCTTAATGACAGCCCACACATCTCATTCTATAACCCAAGTAGCCTCCTCATACCAAAATGGTAACAAACTGCTAATTACTCTCGCCAGTTAAGAGAAGCAATATTTTTTTTGAATTTAATGGGACTTGAGGTGTGATGAAACTAGCTCAAAAAATATTCAGGTCTCATTCAGTTGAAATACAACTGCGGCGATGCGCAAACCAGATTCCTAACTTCGGGTAGCATAGCTATTTTAAGAAAGTATTTCACACATGTTCATTTTAATTGACCTATGACCCACAAATTCACACAGCTCAACCAATCGGGTATGGCGTGGGTGAGGTTGACTTTTCAGCTTCACTGGCTGTTGGCCGTGGAACAGTCAATTACTTTTAACTGTTAACTGTCAGAATATAAATTTGTAAATGGGAGAGAAGCTGTATTAGTAACAGAGCATTCAAATGGGTCTCGAAGGTAAAAAGCATATTATATTGCATTTTATAACATTGCTAGTTAGTATGCTTCACACCTAGCTTACTGGATTAGAAGGCCAATATTACAATATGCATTTATTCCCTTGTGTTCCACTAATTTTCCCAATACTCACTAGTGAGATACAAGAAAAAATATTAGATTTCTTACTGAACTCTAAATGGGTGGCGGGCGTTCCTTTAAATACTAACAATTGCTTTAATCATCAAAACAAGAAGAGTGATTAAATGTTTTGAATATTTTACATGGCAATCACTAAAAACAGACAAGTAAGCAGTAACTGGAGGTACACCAATCCCACTTTCAGTGCCGATATGATCCCAATACCTAAACAGAGGGTATGGGCTGATACAAGTACCGATCCGATACCCGAGCTCTATTTGACCTAGTAAATACATATTTTAACATACATGCTGTTGTAACTCGTTTGCCTCTCATTTTAAGCGTTTTTGAAGCATTAGCAGGTCAATTTCAATATCTTCCAAGCAAGAATATGTAAGTAGTGAATGCTTAAAATGCCCCACAATTTTTCCTCCCACTGGTACGCCAGCAGTCCTTCGTGTATCTCAAGCTGTAGCGAGTGCACAAAACAGCCCAAGCTAGTGACTCCCAATTCATCCATTTTTTTTCATATTACTCACATTGTCTTGCACAATTGCATGCGCTTTGTTTAGTGGGATTTTCCACTAAACGCTACTCCCACCCCTCAAAACTTTGTTTTTCCAAAGATTGCGAATCACTGTGTTACTAATTGTTTCAAGCATAAAATACTTCCAGCTTGCAGACATGTCTGTTAGTTTGCTTTGCAAGCATGCAAGCCACATTTGCCATTGCCCCATCTGGTGTTCTTACGCTCCTCCTACTGCAAAGGGTACGCAGATGACGTCACAGCCAGCAGAAGTCTCTGCGCTCACACCCACTGAGCGGCAAATAAGACCGAGCGGCAGCATTAGTGTTCAGCTGGAATGCCGCAAAAAACACATCTAAAATGGGAAAGGGCTGATGTGCGACTGATTGACCAAATCGAATTAACAAGAAATAGGACCCATCTTTTTATGGACTAGCGAAAACTAAATAAGTATTGGTTGTGCATTGGACACATATGGATGATGCCCGATCCATCTAATTAGGTATGGACTGTTGGAGATAATGATCCCGAATATCAGATCGGTGCACCCCTAGCATTAACCAAGAAGAGATGGATCACACTATCAGGATCCATGAGCCCACCTACTGACAGCAGGCTAAACCTCCTAGCCATTAGCCCTGTAAACAGAGTGCACTGCACCAGTCCCTAAGTACACATAAATTAGAAAGAACCATGACAGCCCAAGATGTCATTTCCTGGGGAAGTAGCAGCCATGGAGGATCTGAAGGCGCAGCCAAGGCATTGACAGCAGGACACCGACCGGCCAGGAACCTCAGAAGGTGATGCCCTTAGAGAAAATGACTTCTCTAGCAAGACTTCTCTAGCAAATTATAATGCTGGTGGCCTAACTGTTAGGGGCATGCACTTGTAATCAAAAGATTGCTGGTTCGAATTCCCGACCAACAAAGTACCACAAAGGTACCCTGAGCAAGGTACCACCCCCAAGTACTATTCTCCAGGTACTGAATTAGCTGCCCCCTGCTTTGTCACGATGTGACATATGGGTTAAATCCAGAGGACACATTCGTTGTTGTGCACTGTGTGCTATGGTGTGTCCAAAACGACAATTAATCCCTTTCCCCATGTGTATGTATAAATAGATACTGGAGCATTCAGTTTGGAAGCAACCAAGGAGAGCTTGAAGGGATCAGGCCCACTTTCATTAATACCTTGATTAGCAATCGCGTAATTTAAAAAGAGCGAATTTCAATTGAGAGGCTATTGTGATGTTCACCTGGTCCGGCCTACCTTAAATTAAGCTAGCAAGGTTATTATAAAAACATCAATCGGCTTCAGGCGTCACAAGTCAAGCTGGCAAGGTGCTAGAGCCAGGCAATGAAGACGATCACTGAGCACTGTGTTCAGCCTGCACTTGGCACTGACCCGCACTCACAGCAAGGTATGATCCATTATTTATCACAGACTGAAGCTGGTGTGAGCTGGCTTCAACAGCAGTGGTGGTCAGCTCTAGTTCTCAAAGCATTTAACACCCTCCAGCAGAAAATTCTACTAACAGTACTAACAGAACTACAAGTAAATAATCTCAAAACGTTTTGTCTCAAAGCAGCTTTATTTTTCACACACATATAAAGTTCTAGGTGGCCAGGTCACCACCTTACAGTGAAACACCAAATCCTTTTTACTTCACCATTAAATAAACAATGACATACACATCTCTTGGAAAGCAACAGACTGGAAATGTGGTCAAAGTGCCTAAAACTAAACTAAACTGACTGGATAACACTTCTGTCCTGCTGAAATATGCAAGATAGATGCAACACAAGCAAGAAGGGAGGAGATGCTTTTTGTGGTAAATCATGTCACAGTGGTCCCAGAAAACTCATGGGGGGAAAAAATATTCTGGTTTTGAGAACAGCTTTAACGCGAGCATGCAGACAGTGCAGCTCAGATGTCAGTGCCACCTGTTTAATCATCACCTGGAGAGAGATTTGGGTGGAGTAAATCAATCCTGTTTGAAAAAAGAAGCAGGTCACAGCCTCATTGGCAGGATAAAGTTGATGGACCTGCAGATGATTTATACACATGGGCAGGTGACTGGGACAGTGGCATAGCCACAGAAACCCTTGAAGGGCTGCATCTCAATCAGCAGATGTAATGGTCAGCCAGAAAAGACTAATGTTAATCTGCAACTTTCCATGAACCTTCCCCTGGCTGAGTGAGGTGAGGTTAACAACCAAGAGCAAAAGGGCCTTTTGGAAATGGCAAAAAAATGAGCAAGGAAATGAAGCCGTCTCCCTCCCTTCCCTTATAATCATCAGGAATAGCATGATTAAGGCTGTCTGACTATGACCCAGAAGGGGACAACATGGCTTCTGGTCGTGTGATGGGTCCAGACGAGCAGCTGGCCACACGTCCCGCCTCTTCAGAGCACATGAGGTCTGGGGCGAGGCGGCAGACGCAGCGGGAGCTGCCAGGCACAGATGCTGCCAGGGGGGTTAACAAAGATCCCCTGTGCAGAGACAGAGCTCCTAGGAGCAACTACGGGGGGGGGGGGGTGTCTACACTGCCTAACCCCAACACAGATAAGGCAAATGCTTTGACATGCATAGTGAGTACACATTTATTTATTTTATATATATATATATATATATATATATATATATACATATATATACACATACA
>JAODJW010000094.1:14312435-14337230 GCA_026777045.1 Hyperopisus bebe
GGTATTAAGATTAATTTCACAAGATTAATCTATGGAAGTCAATACCTAAATCAATGAGCACAAAAACACATGACATAAACATGACTGTATTATGGATTCTACGGCATTTCTGGGGGTCACAGACTCTGCTGCTGTGAGGATTACCGACCGTTATATGCTAATGTGATTTCCCATTAACAAAAACAAAAGGTGTGATACTCTGAAGTATATCGCAGCTGATGTTTAAAAGGAGGTCACCAGTTCTATCGATGATTGTTTCAGAAAGATCCTATCTCGGACCATGAAATACGAAGGCAATTCATTTATAGCTCAGTAGCGGAATCAGTATTTTTTCCGCACCGCGAACGCAACATTTTCTTCCGGTTTCAAGTATTTACTGTTTGTGGGCGCGTACTCCGTTGCCTGGGCCACTTCTGATTGGTGAGCATGACTGTCACACAAGAAGCACGGCGGCGCTTGTGATTGGTGAGAACGACTGTCATATAGGGAGCTCGGTATGAGTTTGGAAAACTATTCTTACAAGAGTTTAAAACCCTGGGTCCGACGTGCTGTATAATGTCCGAAATCGCAGCCTTTACGATTTGCTAATCGCGTTGTTTCAAATCGTGATTTCGATTTGAAATCGATAAATCGTTCAGCCCTACCTACAACTGTTTTAATTAATCAAGTAAGAGCTGATGTAGAGTGGAAGCCAGTGCACGATCTATCTGCTAATTCCATCCATCTCCCAGTCTACATTTTTTTCCTAAACAAATGGGGAAGAGCAGACTCCAGTACTAGAAACCCAATGAAACAACTGAAGGTCCACCACAGACATCAGCAGCGAAATAGTAGGTTCGATCTTCAACCCCTCCAGGAATTCAGAAGACAAAAAACCTGGCATTTCCACAGCTGCTCACAGGTTACATCAGCATGCATGTGTAGCACTCAAAGCCCATCTCGCAACTATGCACGCTAAACAAATCAATGCATCCTCCAAAGTGAGAGACATGTCTGGTGGGGGAACAGCATTTATGACTAGGCTGCGAGAGGAAGATGAATATGAAGACGGCATAAAAATTCACGATTGTTTTTAACACTTCACTTGCATATATTTTAGTAATTCTTTAAAGTAATCAAGGCCTGTTAAAACACGTCAATCTGCATCTATATAACCAGGGCCTGAAGTTCATTTTGCAAAAAAGGGAGAGAATTCCCAACTTAAATGCTTCACACGGGGGGCGGGTGTTCATATGTTCATATTCCTTGGGGGGGGGGGGCTTAACTATTTAACTATAGGGCTTACCTTTTCCTATTACATCAGATTGCATTTTATCACTCTCCTCTAGTTTAAGGGATTCTCTGAACTGCAGTATTGTGCAAAAGTCTTAGGTCAAAGGAAATGTTTAAAGCTATTTATCCGAGTAGTAAAGGTATATGCACTCAACAAAAAAGACAACTTAACATTAAAGCATATAAAAGAATAACAACAAAAACGAACACGAATTTTCTTCATTCTCCAAAAATTTAGTTAGGCCTATATCTTCTTAGATAGCTAGAAGAACATCCAGCTCAAAAACCAATCAATTAATTCACTAATTTGTTATAAAAGTCAATGAGGTATTATTTAGTCATATAAGGTGGGGTAGTAGTCAAGTCAAACACATAGGTGTATTGGATGGTTGCTCCAAGTACTGGGGTAAATACAGCAGGGGTTTTGAAATGGATAAGTGGACACTAACAAATATTATAGTATCACACTAAAATGAAGGTCATTTGAGCGTCATTTTCATAGACTGCCTAAGCTTTTGCATAGTATGCCTATACATTGCTGCAGTTTCTGGTCTCTTTTTGATCATGCGTTTGAGCGGCATCAGTGTCTTTAGTCTTGGTGGCTCCCTCTTCTCTATCATCTCCATTCTCTATTCTTTCCCTCCACTCTTTCTCTTCCACTTAACAGCAGTCCATGTTTACATGCCTTCAAATTCATTTCACTGAAATCTGCGGTAACAGCAGAGGGAAGCTGTCACTACCGGATCCATCCAACCTGCCTGATTTGTACCTCGCAGCTCTGCATACACGCAGCAGTATTGAGCATGCATACACCGCATTATATTTTCTGGCACTGCCCGATCCATTCATACTACCATTCTACAGCAAACCGTAGTAGTCCACATTTACAGCGAATTGCATTGGTGGCTTTATTGTTTAGTGAGATCTGGCGCTAATAATTCCGCCAAAATAAAAACTGGGAAAAAATGCATTTGCTTTGCTTGTAATTTTAGTGTTTTCTTCAGTCATGTATTTCTTGTTTTTAACACTAAAACATAAATATCCCATACCTGAAATTTTGGGTTGTATTTCCATCAGTTGAAATTGCGGCCATCCAGCTACAGGGTGTATTGGGCTTATTATAGCTTTGGTTCACTCTGAACTGGAGATATATCTGCAGCACTCCAGATCAATGGGATCATGAAAATATTGGCATAATCCTGTTTACCACAGCATAATATCAGCTGTCGCTAAGAACATATATGATCATCCCACTGTGACTGGGGTACCTAACAAGACCCATAAATATGTGCAGGTGCTATGCAGAACTTTCATTAAACAGAAAGTAAAAAAAGAATGCAAAATCGTAATATTTTACTTAGTATGTCATTCTGATGCTGATTGCTCACAAGTAGTCCGTAAAATGAACCTGAAAAATGCAAGTGTAAAATGTCATGCAAAGGAATATTACTGGGATCAGGGATACGTTTCCCAAAATATAGGTTTTAATTGCGGTAGCAACATTGTAGGACTTATACAGTTGATGCAAATATTTCCCAAACCGGGACTATAGTAGATGTAACTACGCTGATAACTTACATCAGGTTGGGTTGTGAAAATATTGTGAAACGAAGTGGTACAAAAATCGGGCACCACAGTATAATATGCCATAAAATGCAATGCTGTGCATAAGCAGATGTGCAAGGTACAAACTGGGCTCTGGCATGGATTGAGGCTTGTAGCCTTATAGAGGGAGGGAGAGTGACTGAGTGCACATTCTACACCAGTGCAAACATTATTAGACATTGCTGTAAGTGCTTGCTGAAATTTCCCGCATTAAAAGTGGTAGATTTGTGAGAATCGGTTAAATTACACACGATGACCGTAATCCGGCACTGAAATTCAAGACCTGTTAAGTTTTACAAAACTGGAAAAACTAAGGGAATTTATCTAGGCATCCAATTTTTAAGTTTACCTACCTGAGCACTAGAACATCTTTCTGCTTATTTGCAAGTGATACATACCAAGTCATCAGGTTACACCTAGAACCTCAAGTGCATTAATTCAATTTCAACAACACACAACCTTAAACACACACCAAATGACCCACAGGCTAGGACCACACAAGTGCACATTCAAAAATGTAAAACCCTGTGCACCTGACAAAAACAAACTGCAGCCCCTCAAGCACAGCGAGGCATGTCTAAAACAAGAAACTTGTCAGGGTATAACATCTTTGTCATGTCGATAACTCCAGATTTCAGATGAGTATTGCTGGATAAAAAGCAGTGTTTTTAACATTTCTGAACCAACAGGAACTACACTGAGGCAGCAATGACTGCACTACAGTATAAGGCACTTCCAGGGCTGAGAAGAGGCCCCGGTGTGGTTATGATGCTGTGTACATTAAATGCTTAGACCAGCACTTGTATTATTAATATGTTCACCTGAGGATTAGTGGAAAAGAAAATGGACAAACAGTGGATTTCTGTGGATCACACATTCACAGTATTTCACTGTAAATTCACTTACATTTGCTGACTGATTTTAAGCATGCTTGCTTGCTTAGAGAGCGCCATAATTTGAAAACGATAAGTTAATTTTCAGATCATGATCAGATAGTTTTCATGAAGTAGATCTACACACATGGGAGAACTGGGCTCAGCATGACAGTTAACCATGGTAAAATTGTTACCCAGATGCATAGTCTTTGTTATTTGACTTCTGCCCACCTGTGAAAAACCACAGTGATTTCAACAAGAGGCAGCCATACTCCCAAAGCAAGGAAACCACATATAACTTGTTGTAATATTCAGAATTTGCCACATCAACTTGCATGAAGTGCCAAGGTGCCCTTCATTTTACCCAAACGCTATTATTAAAGGGCTTTTGAGCAGCTCACCCAGTAACATAGGTGAAGGACAACTTCAACCCTACAGCTCAGGGTTAATCTCAGGTCTGAGAGAATAAAAGAGCAGCATGGCATAATAATCCCCAAGTTAACTGCAACAAAGAGTGAATGGTTATCAACGCAAGCATCTTAACCAACTGCTGTATGGCTCCTGGAGCTGCAGACCCATCTGTGCATTCTTAATAGACCTGGATTTCTCTCTTAGTTTAACGCATTCAACCTTGCTATCACCACACCATAAAAGAAAGAGAAAAAAAACAAACCGTAGGCCAAGTTCACACTACACGATTTTAGCACTATTTTCCATTTGCCGACAGTTTTTAGAGATTGCCGACAACAAACCCAGATTGGCGGCAAATCACTGGTCACTTATAAACTGGGTGTTCAATAACTATTTGTGAACTGTTGAAAGATGCGACCTGACAGTGTCGCCAATGCATCAGACGCATGTCAGATATCGAGCAGACTAAAAATCTGCCCATCGGCAACTACAAGTACTGTAGTGTGAAAAGTGTTGCGACTGGCAATTTAACTGGCAACAAGCTACAGAGAATGAGTGTCTCCATATATATGTCTAACCTACTATACACACACAAACCCTATTAAATATATGTGCCTATATATGGCAGGTCAATAAAGACCGGAGGTATGTAACAGTGTTTCCTGAAAGCCCTGTGCGTACATGCAAAGGTTAATTATAATGAAGGCCCGAGACAAATCCGAAAACCAGCAAGTACATTACCCAATTATGTCATTTGACATCCTGAAAATGTACAATTTGGTTAATCCTTGGAATTTAATTCCACATCAAAGCTTAAATTTAAACTCCACTACTAAGCAGAGGGCAGTCGATATATTACTCGTGAAAAAATGCGAAGACATTTCAGAAACATTTACAACAGCCACAAGTCAAGGATCCTGCTTGACCAAAAAAGCATCACCTGAACTGCAGATCTTGAATTAAATGGACAATGACAGACATACCAAAAATTACCCTAACACTAGAAGTCTTTATTATGGCAGAAAAACTATTAAAAGATATCACATTTCAAACAGTAAGACATGTTGTACTTTTACAAATCAAAAGCAACATAAACCACAACTTAAAAATCTAATTAGATATATCTATAGTCATTACCAACACGACACTGACTACTTAGCCTGAACAGCAGCGCTATGAATCACTGAAAAAATCATTTATTGATATGTACTTTAAATTGCTTACTGAAGTCGCTCATTAAGCTGCATCAAGCCCAGTAAGAAGACAATACAGATGAGGATAATGACAGCAGAATTCAAAATTCACCAAATATATTTAGACCTTCATTTACTTAAACCAGTTTTTTAAAAACAAAATCCTAATTCTGGCAGGGTCATTTCACTGCTGTTATGTGTAAAAGTGACCCAAAACCAACCTGCTAACTGGGACAAAATTGAAGCAGTGAATTTCTTGCTTGTGTGTCTGCTCAATCTCAAAAAATGCATCACAAAACGAGCCACTGGGAAAGCGTGCCTGGTTTAACTTTAAATGCAAGTTCCAAGAGTGTTAATATGCACAACAAATCAAGTCATAATGAAAGTGTTAGAATAACATATCAATAGCGTATGTATGGTTGGGTTGAGGTGGGAGGCCTTGCAAAAATACACACTTCCCTACAGAAAAAGTGAAAAAGCTGTGTGTTTTAAAAATACATATTTAGGTTAGAATGTTTGACATGGATAATCTTAATAAATTTGTTCCATTTCAACTTGAATACAATGACAGGACGGGGGAATATTTATATTTACATAAAAAAATGACAAGTGAAGAAAAGTCTGCTGCCTGTAGACATCACACAGGAAGTTCTGCCTACATTCTTCTGACTGCCAAATCCCATCACAATTGGAAACAAAAACATCTGTAGAGCAAGTTCCTCCTAATCAGAACTTTCTAGTAACATACAAAGTCAACCAGGACCTTCTTGTTTGAAGTCCCTGAACTTCAAGGCTACAAGGACAGCCTGGAACATTAACTGGATTTAAAAAGGTGTTGAACATCCCTTCTCCAAGTTTGTGTTCCTCACATTGCATCCCAGATATCTCAGGAAAAGGTAGTTAGGTGAGGCATCTGCATGGCTGCAAGTGTGAAAACTAGCACTCTGAAAAATCCCTCATCTTTCTGAAGAACATCTCTCTGACGAATTTATGGGCTGAACACTAAACCCCAAATGAATCATAATTGTTTAAAGTTAAAATGAATAAACTGAAATGCAACACAGAATAAATCACCAAGTAGCCCATGCTCCTATCAAATCTCCTATTACCAAATTAAAATCAAGTGTCTCAATTCCACCATTTCATCATAAATGAGGTATTGTACAATAACTCATTTATCAAGGCACGTTTCCCAGCATCTGCTCGCTTCTTGCAAAGAACAAGCTGCACCTGCACTGCTGTGAATGTATTTCAGGTTCCTGTGCTTCTAATAGCAAGCAACTGAGAAAGATCTTGTTTGGTAATGCAATGCAACGTCAACACAACTGATTTTATCCATACTCTTGATAGAAGAGCTAATACACAGTTGCAGATTAAGATCTTGTCCTTAGAGAAAGGCAAAAAGTGAAAAAAAAAACCTCAGCAACATAACTACTCAATTCTCACATAGAAACTGCTCCAGTGAATAACCAACAACATTATCCTACATCTTTCCAAGTGCTGACCTTTCACTTTGGCTCCACTGCACGGTCATTGGGACTGGGAGTATGAGGCAGGACTTCCACATAAACTTTTTAGGTATAAAGGACACGGACTAAAGCACATCACTAAATTACCCTTTTTCTTGTATATATATCTAGAATGCTGTTATACACTGACACATAGGAAACATAAAACAACATAAGAGAACCTGCTACAACTACGGAATCAAGCCCATGAAACTGCAGTTATTAAACACTTAACCAGTTAAACTACATAGGCACATCTGGGTATTTACCACCTACTGTCTAAGCTACACACAACATACTGAACCTGTCAAACAGCAGGGAAGGAGATCCAATAATCCGTAAAGTTTATGTTAGAGCTGTCAAGCACCAGAATTCCCAGGGGCAAACGGTATGTCCAAGTTCAAGGCTCATCTGAAAAAAGAAACTAGCCATATAATTCAAAAATATATCATATGAACAAGAATGGGTAAACCTTAAGTGTGTTCAACGCAAAAAAAAATGTATATCTGATGCAAATCCATACGCAGCCTCAACAAAACAGCATGCCGGTAAATGCATGAGGCATAAAATAGATATAGAATGAATGACTATGCTGCTGGCAAAGGGGTTAAAGTTCAACATGCCCCTTTCCACCGACACAAAGATCAGCACCCCAGGGATTAGGTACGTTTGGGGAGGAGAATAGGGCCGATGAGTTTGCACGGTAAATAACCGCAACCCGAAAGCAGAGAGGCGCCGGCAGCAGATTGTGCACAGAGGAGTCGGGATTTAAGAGGGAGATTATGTAATTCACCCAGTTATAGAAACTGCTCATCTTTCACAAATCACATTACACTCTTTGTTGTTCCATAGGTGAGAAAGTTGATCAACTGAAATAAAAAATGCGAAAAAAGCACGCATACACTGCAGCACCTTGGAAATTTAGTCAAGGGAAACAAGGTCCGACTCCAGAAAAGCACACAAAACGAAAACAAAATGTTTTAAAACAGAGCACTAACGAATTATGGGTCATTTATTTCCTAATAGTCGCCCGGCTGTGAGAGAAAAAAAGGACTTTTCGGCTAAGCCCTGAGTTGCTCACTGATAAAAGAGCCACAGTGAAGAACATAATCAGACCAAAGTGTCCGCCGAAAGAGACTGCGCCATTAGCTGGAGAATTACACAATACGGGGGGAAACGCAAACATTTCGTAACGTGGGCCGAACGGACTCATTTGCGATGACCCCCGCTTTCTCCTCCGGGGCGAGTCAAGTTTTCAAACACTCACAGCATCGAGAGAAATACCCGACCAACTTCAAACTGGGCTAAAGAAAACCATAAAATAAAAACTACTAGAAATCGCTGGAACCCTGTCTCCCCCCACCCAGCAGACCTTACAGCAACACAAGATGTGTCCGCCAACCTAACATTACCTTTAACGTTCAACTAATGCTAGTCGTATAATGAAGTGACACTGCCGACGCATATTTACTTTCACGCGGATAAATGCGTGGTGGTGCTAGGGGGGTCCGGAGGGGGGTCCAATCAGCTACACGAAACGACCCGACACCAAACCTGGATACGGTTCCACCGCAGCGCCCCGGACGGCTCCGGACTCGGGTCCCTGTATGCCCCCAGCTGGTTCATTTAATGTTTTAATACTGTACGGGAGGGCGACAGAGGAAAAGGAGGGAAAACTGCATCTTTACAGCCGGCCGGGGAAAGGTTGGACCATGAAGGACCTGGGTGCCTTCAAGCGTCGTATTTCGGGGGACGCGTTTAATATCAGCCCAGTTCGCACGTCTAAAAGCGGCCGCTCCGGGTGAACCTAGCTGGTTAGCTGGTTAGCTGACTCGGCTGATTAGCTAGTTTAGCGGGGCTGGCTAACAAAGGAAAAAGGAGGAACCTACCACGTGATGAGGCGCGGAGTCCGGGGGAATTTCTGCAACAATTTCCCCCCGTTTCAGGGAAAAAAACAACAAAACCACGAACACAAAATGCACCCAGGAAAATATATCGAAAATAAAGAAATTAAATCCCCGCTCCAGCCAGAGTCCTCGCGGTGGAGCTTCTTTTTTTTTGTTCGACACCCCCGGGTCGCTCCCGTCTCGGATTCACGAAATGGGCGAAACGACGAGTAAGAAACAGTGCTCGATAAAACACAAAAAAACACACAAAAAATGGGCTAGTTCAAAAAGGTCTTCCATTCGGCCGTCCTCTTCGCATGCTCGGTCTCTACAAAATCTGCGTCCCTTTCTCGGTCTCTGTGTAGGTAATATGTATTTTTTCCGTTTCTGGGAGTGCGACGCTAAGAAAATGGCGGCTTGCTCCTCTCCCTCGTATGTCGGGTCTGACGAGTGTAGAGGCAGAGAGCGGTGGAGCCGCGGCGGGAGACATTCCTCTTGCTCGCCGCTAGAGCGAGGCGCTGAAGCTGCGAGGGCGCAGGGGCGTCCTGCGGCCGCTAGGGGGGGGACGTTCGCGACGTGAACGCGCAGGGGAGGGAAAAAACCTGCAGAGGGCTGGAAGGAAATGAAACTGTACGGTATTACGCGCCATAATGGCTCAATGTGAATCTTCTAACACCTCTATCTCTAAATACTAGGGAAGAAAATATTGGCGGTAGAAGCACAATAATATTTTCCATTCTAAATATTTCATTTAAAGGAAAAACTATGTCGAACACTGCTAATTAACGAAATGATGTCATGTTAATGTGAGGCATGAGATAAAGAGAACTTCGGGGGGGGGGACCAAGATGTCTGACAGTTTATAAACGTGAACAACGCTTTGTCTCCCGCCAGAGGGAACCTGACACCGTTATACCGCAGTGGAAAACTGCTGCCATTGCAGGACTGCCAATGAGCGCCAGCTGCTTTAATTCTTGGGCGGGGTTTTCGGGAACATTAAACGCCACATCGTAAAATACATACATCAACCATTCTCCCTGTCGAGAACAATCACATTGATTGTATAAATATGCTCCGGGTGATCCAATCAGGCATATATACATGGCGGATTCCGATATAAATATATACCAATACGGTCTTGTAAAGCAACGCACTAATGAGGGTTTACGCATATCTGCAGAAAACAAGAACTAATACGCAGGCGGAACTATGTCGGGCACGTTGTAACCACTTATTTTGCATAAGGCTCGTACTAATGCGAAAAAACACCCGCCTGCAGATAACTGATCCGAAAAACACTTGGCAGCCTCGACATAAGAAAAACGTCATCACTGCGGGGGAGCCAGCGCCTTTTGAAGCCCACTACCATGATACTGAAAGCAAGCTATACATTTGATACTAGTGTTAAAATATGTATTTTAAATAGTTTTGTAGGAAATTAATTCTCGAATATTCCGATTGGAAGAGCGCCATATCGAACGTACTACGGTAGGTTAAAATAACTTTTCATTAAAAATTCCATGAATGGTAACTGCTTTGTCAACAAAGACGACCTTCGATTAAAAAAGGCGGACCTTCGCATTAGCGCAACAATCCCGCAGAAACTTCGAGCACTGGCGCCCCCTGGTGCTCCCAAAGTCTCTCTCTCACACACACACACACCATCCGCACCAAAACGGCATCTCGCCTTCCAATAGCTGGCATGCCAATACACAGGTCTCCCCGCAGCCTTTTACAGAACTGATACAGTCCAACGTGCCTGCCTTTCGAATGAGTTAAAATACTCTTGTGAATAATACGCGAACGATATACAGAAAAGCTTTGTCTTAGTTCAGAATTCAGTTTCTTACCTGTACAAAACAGAGTCCATCTTTCTCTACGAAAAGCGTTTCCCCATAGGACCAAACGGTGAATAGACAACCATCAGTAAGGTTAAACTTGTAATGAATTCCTAAAAAACATGAATGGAAAATATTTTGTAATATGCATATTAAAATGATGTAGGTGAACGCTTTTGAGAACGTGATGTAGCATCAGGCTTATGGCCGAAGATTTTCACAAATACGGAGAGTAATAGGAGTCAAACTAAATTCAACAACCTTATCTCTGACTATACCATTATATGAGTAGATGCACTTATTTATAAACTGAAATGCAACGTTTATTAAGTACTGTTGCTTCAAATGGCACACTTAAAACATTTTACAACAAACTCACCGATTCATTCCAATGTTTTAGCTAGATATGTTAGGGTTTACAAGTTTTTACTCTTAAAAGCAGATTAACATCTGCTCTACATATCGGCATTAACGTAGTTTAACGAATTCCTAACCCTTCTGGCCGAATGTTATGCTCGAGGCGTAAATGTGGCTTATTTTCGAAGTCGGTGGACCAATACATTGGCCTTCTGCCTTGCATCATAACTTCACATGATCGGACATTGATTTAATGGTTATCTGCATGAAAGTCACGCTACTGCGAATTAGAAAGTTAATGTAATATAAATGAAAACATCATTTAGTCACTGGAAACTATTTCAACTTAGTGCATTCACTGTTAGCAGTAACATTTTTGCACGTACTGCCGCTGCTGCAAATGACGCTTCCTAGCTAGCTGTGTGTAGCAATTTGGCCTATGTGTGTTACCTTTCATCATAATATACCATTTTTTATTGTGTAACCTTATCCATAAGAGTTCGCTGCCAGATACGACGTAGCCTACGAAGTGCTCTATCTATTTCCAATAGTTGTAAAATGTACGTTATAAAAGTTGAATTTCTTCGCATGGATTTATTACCTGTTTCTTATTTATCCCTTCGGTTGACAGAAATCCTATTTCGGCCTGTTGACTTGAACGCAAAGTACACATAATGCGGTACCGTGTTATATTATTAAATCTACCACACATTCCTTTCCTTCTTTCTCCATTGACCGTGCTACACGAGACCGCTTAGTTACTAAATAAACAAAGAAAAAATATATTTTCGTATGACAGAAAGCGAAAACCATATTCACTTACCTGCACAGACCAACCAGCCTTGAATCCCCAAGCCCCGCCCATCTCGCGTTGTGATTTGTTTGTTCTTCATAACTACGGAATCCATTGGATCACATGCCTGCCAGTTTTGGACGTGACGCGACCGATGGAAAGTGTAAATAAAAGTTTGCAGGACTTTAGTTTCATTGTGTGAATTACATGTTCTGTAACAAGATATGTACAAAATTCATGTGGGTTAGCATTAATTTCAGTTATGAAAAATAGCACCAAGAAGTCTTATCAGTTTAATGTTTTAATTTACAATGGCAGTTTGTTCATTGTAAATACTGAACAGCTGAGTTTAATGCTTTCATTGTGTACGGGATAGATAACTCGTTGTAGTAACAATGTGAGGTGCTATAATGTATATTTAAGATAAAAAGATTAAGTGTATTACTAAGGTTAATTTATATGTGGTTAGTTAACTTTTTCAGTGTCTAAGCCTGGGGTGTTGGAGGGGTATGGACACTCTGAAAGATTCAGTGTGCCTCAAAATGTACCGTTCCCCCGCTCTGCAAGTTATTCAGATTGAAAGTGTCAACACAAGTGGGATGGCACTTTCCAAGGTTCCAAGGTGACCTTTTTCATTTTCTAGCTACACCCCTGGTCTAAACATATAAATTACATCAATACAAGGTTATTGATAATTTACATTTACCCTGTGTTTGTGAGTGAGCAAAAGGTGGCTCAGTCACACAGCAGGTACTTCTACAGCCTTGGGTCCAAATCTGGCCTCACTACTCCGTGCTCAGGTGTATCAGTAGCTGTAATTGATTTACTGCATGATGCCCTACCTTACTTCTCAGGATGGGCTTTTGGTCACCACAGTCCTAATTATTATTATTATTAGTAGTAGTAGTAGTAGTAGTAGTAGTAGTAGTAGTATTGTTCATAATAATAATATCATTATTTTAAATGCCGGATTACTAAATCACAAGTAAAAAAAGACATGCACTTATTACATATGAAAAAAATCTACAAGGAATCCTTTAGAAGTTTTCATTCCCATATGCCCTTTGACATATAGCACAGTGGTTCTACAAGAAAACAACCCAGGAAAGTAGAGTTGTTTTAAGAATGGTACTAACCTATTAGTTCCATCCATCCATCCATTTTCCAACCCGCTTATCCTACTCGGTCGTGGGGGGCCCGGAGCCTATCCCGGAAGCAATGGGCACGAGGCAGGGAACAACCCTGGACGGGGGGCCAGCCCATCGCAGACCTGTTAGTTCCCTTGTCCAAAAATTGTAATGAAACAGGTCTTGAAAACTGTCCTTCTTCTAACAGCACTTACAAGTACAGGGTCACGGGGGGGCTTGGTGCTTATCCTAGGCAGCACTGTGGGTGGGGTGCCAGTCCATCATAGGGCACTCTGTCTCACATGCAGTCTTGCACTCACAACAGTAAATTTCTTCTTTTTTTTAGATGGTTACTGGTATCTTGTGGGGTGGCAAGATGAACACTGCTTCAGTTCCCAAACCTCTCCTCAGGGGCACCTCAGCCATTCCATATATTCGTTAAATTTCACCACTAGCTAAATAAAGTAAATAATTTAAATAGTTTAAAGTCAATGAGGTACTGATTAGCCATACGAGATCTGCCAGTGGTTGAGTAAAAAATCACAAGTATAATGAACAGTTGCTGCAAATACTGGGGTGACTTTAGGAGAGGTTTTGAAATTGTTAAAATTTTGACAGACATAATAGCACCAACATGAAGATCATTTAAACAATTTGAATGTCTGTCTAAGACTTCTGCATGGTCCTGTGTGGTTGTTTTAAAGTGCTTTATAAATAAAGTTGGCATAGTATGGTGTGGTACTGTAGTATGTTGTTCTGTTATTCAGCCATCTCTTGTTGCCCTGCATTCAAATTCTGTAAAGGTGTTCATTTCATCAGTCCATTCATTAGCCATAACTGTTTATTAAATACAGTTACAGTGAATGATCCATCCATTTTCCATAACGTTATTCAGTGCAGAGCAGTGGTCAGCCTGGAGTCTATTTCAGGATGCATAAGGCACTGGGCAGGAGACACCCTGATCAGTATGTCACTTCATCACATGGCACTCTAGTAGGGAAAACCCATGTAAACACAGAAAACATGCAAACTAGGGTTCATCAAGAACAACCACCTCACTCGCAACACAAAACAAGACAAAGGAGCTGATAGTGAACATGAGAAAGAGGAGGCCTCATCAGCCACTGTTCATCTGAGAGCTTGAAGAGGAGAGGGTGAGCAGCTTTAAGTACCTGGGCGTCCACATCAGTGAAGACCTCACCTGGACACTGAACACCACACAGCTGGTCAAGAAGACTCAACAGCGGCTGTACTTCCTGAGGAGGCTGAGGAAGTTTGGTATGTCAACCAAGATCCTCAGCAACTTCTACAGCTGCATTGTGGAGAGCACACTGACCAGCTGCATCACCGCGTGGTACGGCAGCACTACAGCTATGGACTGCAAACACCTGCAGAGAGTGGTGAAGACTGCGGGGAAGATCATCAGGACTCTGCTGCCCTCTTAGCAGAGCAGCTACCATCGCAGAGTCCAGAGGAGAGCAGCCTCCATCCTCAAAGACCCCACACACTCCCAGTATGGACTGTTCACACTTCTGTCCTCAGGACAGAGATACAGAAGTGTGAAATCTAGAACCTGACGACTTAACAACTCCTTCTCCCCCACTGCCATCAGACTCCTTAACAGCCGACAGGAGTATGATTAATGGACATCATCACCTACCTCATACTGTAATTTTTTTGCACATTAAAGTGTAATGTGCAAAAGAGCTTAAAGTATTTATTTTTCTATTATATTGTACCTCAGTACTTTGTGTGGACAGCAAAGAAGGAATTTCATTGCACAGAAATGCACTTTTGTACTGTACATATGACAATAAATGCTTTGAATCTTGAATCAGACCAAGCAACATATCAATTCCTTTATGCTGACTGTAGCACCATAGGTACCTCTTCAACATCAGAATAAATGTGACAATGGTAATCATGTTGCTTTTTCTTGGGCTATCACACAAGACCCCTGAGAAAAGTTAATTCCTAAATGCCGATCATCACTCATCAGTTAATTTAGGCCTTTAATAGTTCAGATGAGTATTTTGCAAAATCATCTTTTCCTGTATTTATAGTAATAAAATAAAAGTTATGGCATCAAATTGTAAAGTTGCCTGGTGATTTTTTGCCAGTTATTTTAATTTCTACCATCAGGCTAAATATGACACTCCAAAATACCCACATGTATTGCTGTGGATGGGGAATATAAAATCCTATAGATGACCCAGTAAGTCCAAGCTATAATAGTAATGAAAATGGGGTTAGAATACCTTGCATATTTTACAAATTTGAGCAAATTCGTTTAAGCAAATAATGGCTTTTTTACATTTTTATTTTGAGAGCGCAAGTAATATCACCAGAATCAACAGAACAAAACCTGCTTCAGTAAAGTTTTTGTCCCTACTTTTCATTTTTAATGATTTTGTGTTTTAAATTTAAAAATGAAAGGGGAAGGAGGTTTTGTTGGTTAAGGCATAATTATTTGTTCAAGTAGACCATTACATTGGTTTGCAGATATTCTACCATCTAAAACTTTCAGAAATACTATATAACATTCAAAAGAAAGTAATGGAATGTGACCACAAGCACACACTGAGGGGTTATTCAGTGTCAGTTATACACCTGAACAACTCTTTACCTCCAAATTCTGTATGGATACCAGAAAACCACAGCTTCTTACTTGGCAAACGCACTTGTGGTCTAACCCCACATGCCCAAAAGCTGATGAATCCTATAGGGACCCCCCTGCTCTTGCAAATATGTTAATTTTTACAGTAATGAAATGTTCACTCCAACAATTAAAAAAAAAAAAAACAGGAATGAACATTTACACCAAATATACTGGACAAAGCTTAACTTCATCCCATGAAGTGGCTATAAACTTATTTATACATAATGCACGTGAATCCTTCTTTAAAATACAATGTTTCTCTATAACTTCAAGATACTGTTCTGTCAACCACCCAGTATTAAGCCTTTTTTAAGCACCATTACTGGAAAATTTATGCAATGTGTAGAGATGCACCGATCGACCGGCCAGGGATCGAAATCGTCTGATTTTCAGCGTGCTCGGCCCGGACCGGAGATCGGCCTGTCCAGTCTCATGCATTTCCGATACCGAACCGGTCCGTTTTACGCGTGTACCAGACGTCTCAATAACCTCACAACTGCGTGCACAATCACATCCACACGCTAACATGTTGTTAGAGTCCAGGTTCTTTGTTGTGAGTAAAGACGACACAAAGCTTGCAGTTTGCAATACACGTAAAGCCAAAGTAAACCGTGGGGGAACCACCACGAAAACGTGGTGAAACAGGTAAACTTTAAACCGATTAAACTAAACTGATTATTAAACATATACTAGATAAACTTGAAAAGGAATAATCATTCAAATTACAAAGTTAGCTAATGTTTTTTTTTTATATGACACTGTAAAATGTTTTAGCGAAACGTTAACCCCCTGCACTATAATGTCCGTAAAGTATGAAAAAGTACTAATCTAGCTTAGTAGCGAGGTAAGAATTGTATGCGCATAACATGCGATGTTGCCATTAATACTACTCTCCACATATTATTTGAAAGAGACATAGCCATACCACCGGACACCTGAGTTTTATTTTAAGGTTTGTAACCTATGGACTTTAGGACGAGTAAAAAAAGGGAAAAGAAGAGAAGGGAAAAGGGTAAATGTTGTGTTACCTGGCGACTTTAAAAATGTGACATTTTAATATTTTGCAGCTGATCGTTTGGTAAAGTAAAATATGTCAGATTGAGCTGCTGTGCACACAACTTTTTTTCAATTAATTATTTGTACCTCTTTCCAGTCACAGAGCACTTTATTTTGAGACTTAAGTGAGAGAAGATCCTGTAACTTACTGCAAGTTATGGGAAATTGTAAAGTTTAACATTTTTCTTTTTATTATGAAAATAAAATTTTGCATTCAACAAAAGTTGTTTTTGTATATATTTGCTGTCATAGTTCTTATAGTCAGAATCGGCAAAAACTGGTATCGGCAGAATTGGCCGGAAAAATTGCAGTAGGTGCATCCCTAGTAACAGTCAAACTATGTGCAAATCTACTGTACTGATTCAGTGCTATAAACAGGAAAATGATTATACAACCACTTTATAAATAAAAACAATTCAAAATTTCCCCCTCAGATCAACAGAGGGAAAAACAAAAATTCTTATTCACAGGGATATTTCAGGAAACTGCTTTTTAGGCTTTGTTCAAAGTAGTTTATTCTGCAATTTCTTCACATCCTTAAAATAAATTGAATGTACGTGTATATTAACATATACCTTTCCCCCTAAGACTGTACATTGTTTAATAAGACACCAAGTTACATATAAAATAAAAACCACTCCTTCTGCACATAAAACAGTGAAGTCACTTTCACACCATGCCCAGACTTCAGCTTGTTGCTTTGAAACACTTTAAAAAGTTCACATTAATATTGACAAGTGACTTTTTTTTTTTTTAAATTGTACATGATGCATTGTTCAGCTTAGTTGCTCAGAGGTGACAAATTTCGGTAAAGAAAACGAAGGAATTTAGCATGTAGGTTCAGACATTTTTGGGGGGTTCTCTCTGAACATTAACAAGAATATTATAACAAAAACCAATGCAGAATCACATATCTGAGAAACTACACACAAACAATTGTAAGACTCCTGTCACTGGTCATGGTGCCAACTCTACTACCTCACCTTTTAGTGATATAGAGCACCCCACTCCAAATCCCCCACTACTCAGGGTTAATTTTTTATATCACATCATATCAGTCATGCCTATTGTATCTTATAGTAACATGCATGAAATTCTTTCATGTACCGATATAATTCTGACTGTCCAATACAGTGTGTTTTAAAATGCTATGTATCACCAGCCTTCACCCTTTTTTGCATAAAGGTGTTTCTTACTCCACTTCACTCATGTGCCTTCAGTAGAAAAATCACAAGTCAGAGTTCCTACACTGATGTTTATTAAGAACTCAAGATGGCATTGTCAAAAAAAAAAAAAAAAAAAAAGACAAATTTAATACATGTTTGTCTCCTAAGGACTGAACTGTCCCAAACTTAAGGTAGTGAAATCTGTCCTCTTGCCCAGGGAAGCTGGAGAACCCCACACAATAGCATATGGTCAGAGTGAAAGGAATAAGATTTCTTCTTACCACCCCTCCCCCTCAAAAGGGGTGGTGGGGGGGTGCCTTGTGTTTGGGGGGCCAAGTGATCACTAAGGCACAGAGGGGAGGGGGGCTAAAAATCCCAGATGGTTAAAAATAATAATAAACACAAAACTATGTGTCAGGAGGTACTGTATTAGCAGCAGCTTTTTCTCCTCCCCCGGACGATTACTCTGGCTTTGCACTGTAAGAGTTAAAAGACCTCGTCACTCTCAGCGGTGTGCAGCTGGCCGTCATCTGCATCGGTCATGCTGCTCTCCTGAGACTCCTCTGCCTCTGCTTCCGCTGCAGATACCAGACATCATCAAAAAAAGGTCACATTGTCCTTTACTGTATGAACTCTCCTCCCCCCACACACACACACGTTGGTCTTCCTATCTAAATGGGGACCATCCATTCATTTCTATGGGAAAAAACCATAATCCCAATCACGACACCCTTAACCTCTACCCATCCCTAACCTTAACCATAAGTAACCAACCCAAATACAAGCCTTTTGGCATTTTTACTTTTTTGATTGCATTCACAGATTTCTATAAAACTGAGGTGGATGGGGGATCTCCAAATGGGGGATCTCCAAAGATGTCCCCAAAAGTAGGGAAATTTCAGGTTTTTCTACACTTTGGGGACAATTTGGTCCTCAAATGTGATCTATGCAAACCCACACACACATAAAACTGCAGCTATACTTGCTGCACACTGTCACACTGTTTAGCAGTAGATGCTCCTCTGAGAAATCCACTTACATGTTTGTCATGAACAGGTTATTTTAGTAAAATATAACCAACTTGTGGGGTGGGTTAAAAGGGAAATCCCAAATAGCAGAATTACAAGATAAGATGTCAGACCCATTTTCCTCCTATTACCACTACATAACATCGATGAAAAATGTTCACCTGAATCATAAGGGTAATTGTCAGGAGTGACTGGCTCATCATCATCAGGGAGATATCGCTTGTCTATGGCCTCTTTAATCTGATTGTTTGCTCCTTTGGGATCCAGGTCCATCGCCCATGAGAAATTCATAAGGGCCAAATGTGTCTGGCCCAGTTTCTTATACACCTACAGGTAATAGAAGTTTAACAATTAAACTTTTCAATAAACAAAATTCCTTTAGGCATATCAAATGTGCAAAAACTACATCAGGATAAAAGTGTGGAGAATACCTTTCCTATCAAAAAGTAAACAAGGGACTCTTTGGGCACAATCTGTTTCAGTTCTTCAAGTTCCTGTAGAGCAGCCTATTGAGGGTTTTAAAAAAAGAAAACATCTGTATGTAAATTAACTCTGTATGACTTAGGACCCAGAAATGTCAAATTACAAGTCCATGAAATTTATCCACTATGCCACCTCTTTCATTTAGGAAATTCCATCACAAAAATATCTTGTAACTTCACGAAATGGGGACATTAGGCACTTTCCCATAGCAGGAACCTTTTTCTGGAACCAGAAACTTGTCATGTTCCCACTGCAGGAATTTGACTGTAGTTCCTTGGAGTTAGTTCCGGAACCTCCGAAGTAGGTACTTTTCACTCAACCAAGAACTACTGGGTGGGGCTTACAGTGATATATTCTACTGGTTGGTTGACCACAAGCACCGGCACTAATTTGGAAATTATCCAGAAGTGTGGGGATAAGAGTGGTAAAGGAAAGATTAAACAGACAAAATAATTTTTGTATGTTACATTAAATGTAACTAAGAAACTAAACACAAATATTTCCATATTTCTGTGTTGGAAAATTCTACCGATAACAGACACACATCTAATATTGCCGGTGCCAGCAGTGAAGTCAGCCATATTTGGAGGAGGGTCCTTAACTCTGATCCATTTCAATTAGGGAGTCTGGGTTAACAACTGAATACCTCAGCATTAAACAAACATTTTGAAATGACACTTATTAACAATTAGGAAACATTCATACTTTTAAATATAGTGCAGACTATTTGGGCAGAAGAATTGGCATAGTAGACATAAAACACTTTCGTCAAAATAATTAACGTGTTACCTTGTACTTTTCATTAGCGAAGAGAATAGAGGCCCTGTGAAACTTGCATAGCGGATTCTTGGGGTCAATATCAATGGCTTTGTTCAGAGTTTCCAGTGCATGGTCAGACTTTTTCAATGCATGCTGTACCTATAAAAGGAGACAGATTTCAATGCAAATACAAAAATCTCCAACTCTGCTGAACTTAGATATTTTCAATGTGATACAAATTTACATCAAATTAAAGGAATAGTCTCGGAGACTTTCAAGAAATTACTTTATAAAATCTTGTAAACCCAAAAGCCCAAAAGTTCAACTCCTAGCATTTCTTATGTATTTACTATTTTATTTTGTTGCACTGCCTGGGAAAATAGTTATGGGTGGCTCATCCTCATTTACTTACTACACCAATGTGACAGAGGAGGACAGAACTCTGGGGGTTGATACTGAGGGCTTTTTTGAAGTGGATTTCCGCTAAGTTGAACTTCTCCTGTTTGTAATAGATCATTCCCAATCCATACCTAGGAGGTCAGAGAAATCATAGGGGAATGAGTTGGTTTAGCCAGCGCCATACCTACTACCTGCTTTAATAAATGAATAATGAGAACTCCACACATTAAGCCCCCTACCATGCATTGTAGTGACGGGTGTTGACACGGATGGCGTTCCTGAAACAAGCAAGTGCCTTCTCCAGCTCTTCTGTTAATACAAATTCGTGGCCCAGCAGCGTGTATGCATAGGCAAAGCTGGGGTCTACTTGGATGGCCCTCTGAAAGAATTTGATGGCGATATCATGCTCCCGCTGAAGGCTGAAGCAGTTTCCAGCGACGCACCAGGCCTGCAAACACCAGTTGACAAATTGCATCACCAGGAATTCATCTCGCATGTACTGCATGAACAAATATTTCTGGGACTATTGTGTGACATAAAACTAAACCATTTTCAAAACACATCAAAAGTCCCTAGGAAGGGAGCTTCTTCTGTAGTCTTGAAGAGGACCAATATAAATATTACTCATTCTCATGGACAAATTAAATGGCACAGGATAAAAAATATGAATGCCTGAAACTTCAGAACCTTGGAACTCAAACACCTCTTAATTCGACCTAATTAGACGTTGAACAGGTCTGTTGAATTTTTCCCCCCAACTTGTACCTAGACCGAAATCTTGGAACGTGACTATTCTTGCTAAAACTTGTACGTGTCGAGATGCATTCAACTCTACCAATACAGACCTTGAAAGGGTCCGCCGAGAAAAATCTAACAGCAACGTGCCCAAAAACTCTCAACACAACACAACAGACTTGTGTAAAACTTGTAGGATCAAGACGCGTTTGACGGGCTGAAACGAAGGCACACGGACCTATGGGATGCTGATGCCTATAAATTGCTGTCAGTGTTGCTGTACCTCACCAGTCACCACTGAGTTCACCATGCGAAAGCTGTGTTTGTGTGTTCAGTGTGAATTTTTGGTGCTTTATCTACAAAACATTTAGTAATACAGTAACTATGACCTCTGACAAAGTGAGCAGTGATAGCATCAAACCAACGAGTAAAAGTGAGAGTAACTGTAGAACTTGAAAAGGAAATTATAGCGAGACTTGAATGAAGGTGGTGCATGTGTGTCTGCTCTCGCTTCAGAGTATGGGATTGCCATTTATTTTCTGTTTAATGCTTTTGTATGTGTTTTATAATGATTGTTAATGCTTTTCATCATTAGGTAGGCAGTTAAGTTTAAATAGGCAATCATTTGGGGATATGGAATGGATTAAGTTAAATTATATTATCTCTTATGGGGAAATTTGACTTGGACTTGGACCAAATCGCAACTTGACCAACCATCTGGAACGAATGAAGTTCATGTTCCAAGGCACCACTGTATATTAATAACCACATGTATGTTTCATAGTCCTCTTGGTTGGCCTGAACCTAGACTAAGATTCATAGCCACCTACACAAAAGAGAATGGGCTAGGCACATACTTCTGGTGAGTTCTTGTCCATATCTGTGAGCTCTTTAGATAAGGCTGATAACGCCACATCTTTCTGGAGATGCCAAAGAGTGGTAGAGTAAATCTCCATCCCCTCCACCTGATAGCTCTCGATACGACGGACCTCAGAAAATATTCGCTCAGCCTGCAAAGAGGTGATAAAGATTAAAGCCATTAAAATTTCACAAACTTCATAAAATTTCACAATTCATATTCAACTGTACATGTTGACTGTTTACACACATATTGATGTAGGGGTGGGTGATGTGACAAAAATATATCATGATTTTTTTCAGGCAGGATCATGATCCACTATCTTAATGAGATTATTTTTTGTGTTGGTTTTAAGACTATTTTGCAAGTTATTGTACAGTAGAATCAAACTAATTCTCTTATTAAAAAAATATATCCCTATAAGGTAGGGCTGCACAATATCACATTGCAACATACTCGGAATTATATGGTATATGCGCAATAATCACCAGGGCTTTGGATGAGGGACTAAATATCTGTCCAGACACCAGCTTTTTGGTACAAAATGGACGTTTACTTACGCCCACAATTCGGTATGCAGGTTAGTAGCGGGCAAAAAATAGTAGTAATCTGTATAAATTCGGGATATCCTTTTGTTTCATAAATGTGTTGAACTGCAAGAAGTACTGCCACAGCACCAATGTCTTTTACCTTGTTAATCCATGCTATCTCCTCTTGCAGATGTTGTGGCTGCTGAGCGGTCCCTTTCTTCACCGCCACTTCAGTGCTTATCACTTCCAAGATTTAACAAAACAGTAGCATGTGGCGTGCTCCACTAACGGAATTCCATAAACATAAGGATATGCCGAACTCATACAGGTTACTAACTTTTGGGGAGCACAATACACATTATGTTAATGTTTTAGGTGTACTACTAATCTGCTTACCAAATTGTGGGTGCAAGTAAAAGTCCATATAGTACCGAAAAGCTGGTGGTCGGACAAAGGATTTACCCATCGGCTAAAGCGCTGCTGATTATTACTCCACATACTCACATGTACATCGTAATGTGATATCATGCAGCTCTACAATAAGGTAATACAACCTAACACACAAAAACACCATACCCTTTTCCGCATTTTCTTTTGAGACGGCTAAAAAGGCTCATCTTGTTACCATCTGACATTATCTTTGCAAATAACTTTGTGCAATGACAGTTTTGGAAAATCCAAACCAGTGCCATATTACCAATGCCAAATTCTTTTTAGGGACCAACTCCTCCATGCCCTCTACGACATTTCTCTGTCAAATAGGGAATGTGTTGCATGTTGGAACGAAGGCAGGAAAGGGAGAAAGGAAGAAATCCAAAGCAGTATCAACTATTTGTTCTTACCAGTTTATCGGTGTGTCGAAATGGATCTGGCTGACAAAGCAACCATAGATGTGTGTATGCGCTATAGAACTGCAAGTGATAGTATGTCCATCATAGCATGGTACTAACGAACTCTCCATAAAGGCAGACCTTGGGGACATTTTAAATTGCTCACGATCCAATATCACCAAATCCCCCACCCATAAATAGAAGTATACAACACAACTAACTTTTTATGCTAACAACAAAGTAACCAGATATGCTTTCTGGCATTAGTATGCCTTAATCTTTCCTATAATAAATAAGGAAGCTAAATATCTCTTCAGCAATTACAGAAGAAAGTGTGTTTTTGTGGGTTTAACCCATGAACTTCAACAGTATGCATGTCCTTTATGTTGGTGTTGTACAGGTGCACAGGGCAGTGTTATTAAAAATGCAACAAAGAAAATACTGCAATAACAGTTTTACAGAGTTATTCTAAAAATCTGCCAATAAGATGACTGGTTCACATTTCCTGCCATGACTACAGAAGCAGACAGCAGCTGCTTACCTGCATGTATTCAGCCAGCTCAAAGTGCGCTCGTCCTATCTGACCCAGAACCCAGCCCGTGTTATAATGATGAGAGGGAAGCTGGCTCAGGATGTTGATGGCCTCTTTGCAGTTGTAGGTACAAAGTGCTAAGTATCCCTTCCCCATCTCTCGCATCAGGCTCATCAGCCCATCTGCAAAAAAAAAAAAAAATTAAAGCTCAATTTTCTTAAAGTCTTGCAAATTAGCTGTCAATTACTGATGCTTAACTGAAGGTGAGGCCAGAGATGTCACAATTGCTTGATTAACCTCAATTACTTGATTATGAAAAAGTATAAATTAAAGTTATCGAAATCAATTACTCAGCAATATGGTAGAAGAAAGATGGGGCACAGAGGATGAAGGTCCCAATAAAGACAGGAAGCATCATGTGTGGAAACACTTTACATTTAAAGTGAATGAAAATGCAGCTGGCTGTCAGTACTGCAAAGAAACATAATCACCACAGCAAGACTGCAATGCAAATTCAAAATCTCTAGACATTTCAGGTTTGACACACTCAGTAATTCGAGGTTTACCACAGATATGTGCTCTTTAGCCTCTCAGAGTAGCCTAGCCAGTCTGTCAACAATTTGACAAACTATTTTGCATAAATTTTGTACAATTCCAGTACGTCAAAATGATCGCTTCTAAAACTAAGATTAGCCCCGTCGCTTAGCTGTATCATTTTACATGATACGGGCTACTCGATATGGTCGAAAAACAATTTTAGGTCACTGTAAAAGACACAGTGGTACCTCGGTTCTCGAACTTGAATTTCTTGAAAGTTGAACAAACCAGTTTGACCTAGAACTCGATCTGAATATCAGAAGCCGAACCGTGAACGCTGACCTAATATAAATTGTA
>JAODJW010000094.1:14337330-14347360 GCA_026777045.1 Hyperopisus bebe
TGCCCTAGTTGAGACCTATGTCATCTTTCAGGTGTCAGGTGTAATTTATGTGCATATACTAAAATTTGAAGCACCTCAGACGAGGGGGCTGTTCTGCATAACAGCTGGATAACTTCTTGGATTTAAGGTAGTATGGGCTAAATGAAAGTGAAAGAAGATAAAGACCATTTAACCCAGAGTACCTTAAATCAAACAAGATATCTAAGCAAGAAACCCTGCTTCGTGGAACACCCCCAGGTTTGAAATAGAGATAAGTGAATAATCCTGCATGTTCAAATATTATAGTGTAAATAAATAAAAAAATTAAAAAAAAAAAGAAAAAGAAAAAAAAAAAAATCGAATGAGCCATTTCAATTACCTTGGAGCAACATAATTAGTTGTGATTAATCCATTCTCAGTTTGCACTATATTTGTTTTAAAATTTTTGTGAGAGCTCTGCACACACTCCCTGAGCCAATCATAATCATTTTCGTCCCAATTCAGTCATATTGTGGCACATTTGTGAAAAATCTTATAAAAATGAGGCGAAAAAGAACTGATAAACAGAAGAGATTCATATTTCACATCATGGAAATATTTTGCATTCCATTGACAGTATTGAGAAAAAGGAAGTGATTTGTTAGCAGAACTCAAATCAACAAATGTAAGGGCAGATTATGCTGCTGCTTCTAGTTTCATATGCACATTTTAATACTACTTTTAATGTTTTAAGTTGTCCTGTTGCAGCAATGTGTGATGTCTCTTTGTGTGTGGAAATAAATGGAAGAGCTTACAAGCCGGAAAAGTATTGTTAGGATCAGGTTGACAAAAAAAAAAAAAATTACCATAACTTCTCAAGTAACATGCTATTAAACATTATTGCATGCTACTGCATTTCAGCTCTTTAGTTGTTTCAATTTAATTTATTCAAGCTACTTTTTAATTTTTGTGTTATTTGTTACTGCAAAAGGATATATCTTGGATGCAGAGCAAAATATTTTGATCCAGGCTACATGCACATTTCTCCATGGGCATGGTGGGGGCGAGATTGAGTATAATATGAAGAAAGACTAGCAAAACTCAAATGTCAATTCTGCCTGAAATGCCCATCTGTAGTAAGAAACACTCGTTAGAAAAGGAATATTAAACATCCAATTTCCTAGGAAACACACAGGCCATGGACAAGATCATTTAAATGGCAGCACCTACCCGCAGCTGCCTTCTGAAGAGTGAATGCCTGTAACTGTGGCGTGACTACGTTGGCCTTCCCTTCAGACAGGATGGACGAGTCAAGCTTCAGGATCTCTATGCTGTCATTCATGTTAGATGGAGTTATGCCCCCTTTGCTTGTTTTAGATTTCGTTTTGCGGTTGGGGATTTTGGTGGGAAACTTCATTTTCAGCTTCTTGCTGTTCTCCTGCAATTGAAGACTGTCTTGATATGCATAGACATTTCCATTTCACTGTCATTTCCATCATGTTTCACTTTAACACGGAAGATTCAAAGCACTGAAAAGCATTAAAGGTTTATGTTTTCATTATGTTAAGAATATTTTTGTTTCAGTCATACTACAATAAATAAGGTAGAGACCTTTTTAATGGATCGGGTATCAGTTACACGTGACTGATCCACATCCGATACTTACTCATTTAGTTTTTGGCAGTTTCTAAAAAGACAGCACCTATTTCATGTACAATCAGTCGCACGACAGCTCATCACATTTTACATGTTTTTTAGCGGTATTCAAATCGAACGCTAACGCTGCCACTCCGTTTTTTTTTTGCTACTCAGTGAATCCGCCAGCTGTGACATCATGTGCATACCCTTTGCAGTACGAGGAGCAAAAGGTAAGACGTGATGATCTGGGAGTATTTTACACTTTTACAGCAACTAGTAGCACAGCGACTTGCAATCTTTATAAAAACAGTTTTGAGGGTGGGAGTAGCGTTTAGTGGAAAATCAAGTGGAACAGCACATTATGTATGTTACTGGCAAATAATTATAACTAAATTAGGCTAAGTAAAAAGATCTCTTGCATCGGAATCTGTAGCGGTATCGGCAGTTGAGTATTGGAACTGAAAAAATCTGGATCGGCCCATCCCTAGTATAAGGTACAGGTACCTTGGCAGTAGAACTGGCACTAGTAAACAATCTGGAGCTCCTCCGTGGCTGCACGTTCGGTGGCGCAGCAATGGTTGGACTCAGCACTTGGGGTGTTGCACTTCCAAAGACAACAGGAAATGAAGGGGAGGGTAGGAGGGAACTATCAATTAATTAATTTCCCAGAAGCTCATATTTAAAATATATAGATTAAAATAACCTCTACAGCAGGTAGCAGGGTGGGAAATTTGACAGAGAAAACACTGAATCCGAATCTTCAGACATGAACAGAAACTAAGCCCAGAGTCTTTAAGGATTGCACACATAATAAGTAAAACTTGAGCACTAAAATGGGCAAGTGACAATCCCCTCAATTCCCATTTGGCACAGGAAGGCCAAATACCCACCTGGTTTGTGGGGCAGTGGTTTGCGTCTGATTAAAAGGTACTGGTATAACATCTCTGCTGTTTCCACTTTGTGCAAACACTGATTTTGTTCCAGTTTGGCCAATTCGGGCAACAGACTGCAATTCAAGAAATTATGAAGTTGGAGAGGAAAGGTAATTATATAAAATACAAATACATACAATGCATTACATTAATATGACATTTACCTTGTCATTGCTATTATTAGAGCTTGGACAGCATTAGCTGCTTGCCATGCAGAACACCTGGGCTAAATTCTTGGCTTATACCATTAATTTAAAGTAGTGTAGCAGCTAACAGACGTTTTGCTAATAAATTACAACTGAAGACCCAAAAGGGTACCCTGTTGAAGGGTACCCTCTGAAATTAAGCTGACACAAATAAAATGAAATTAAATGTAATAAAATAAAATAAAAAAATTCAACTGCAACCACAGGGGGGAAAAAAAAAAAAAACTCCAAGCCCATCTCTGTCTGCTGTGGTGGTCACTGAATGACATGTAACAAGTGGTGTATCTACCTTCTTTTGTGGGGCTCCAGACGGGGGTGGCTCCATGACAGAACCAGTGTTGGTGAAGTTCTGCAAGTATGAAGGGTCTCCTGGACTGGGCTCCAGTGGTAGAATTCCAAAACTACAATGACAGAGCCAGAATGGCTTTGATTAGTTTTGCATGCTTTTTTGCATACATGCATAAATCTTTAATGAAATGATGAGCTGTGGGAAGCGCTTGAGAATGAATGGCAGATTATGCCTGAGCAAACTGCCTAAAAACTAGTCATCTAACACAGCTTTTTAGCGTTACATTTTATATATGCTGCACAGACATTAACGCTTCAGTCATTTTTAAGGGGGGGTGGGGGCTTTTTATTTCTTCCTATGGCAAACAGGACAAAAGCAAGCACACTAAAACGGCAACAGAGCACCTGTATGTGGCTGTGAAGGTATGAGAAGTTGCCCAACATGACAGGAATATAAATATTCAAGGTTAAACACGAAGCTCTTCAGACTGGTAAAATCTGAAATGCATTAAGCCAGGAACACTACCTAGCCAGCAGGTCTATGGCTAAGCCATTTTAACGCTCTAACCAACACTTTTTGCAGTGTTCAGCAAATATCCAGCCATCACTTTGTTTTACCCAGTTGCCTTCCATAGTTGTTGGGGCCCGTGGGAGGAGTTGATCTCAGGTCGTCTTGAAAACCATGTTAATTGTAGCTAACAATCAAAAGGAGCAGCTAAGAATAACATTTGCTTATAAAATTATCCAGACAACTCCAAACGGCACAGGAAATACATGAACATAATTCAGACTGGGAAACAATTACATTAGAGCTTAAACTGCTGTCAGTCTTATCTGTGAACAATATGGGAAATATAGAAGTGGGAATAATGGGAATAGCTATGCATCCATTGTTGTACTGTTGCATGGTGTGAATGACAAAGTTCACTTACTTACTATATTGCACCACATCCAATAACACAAATTGACAAAAAAAGATCACACGTCTAAATGTAATAGATTAACACGCTTAAATTTTGAGCACAGTATATACATACAATTCTTGTTCTACCCAAAAATGCACAAACCTTCACTAAATACTCAAGCCATTTTTAATCTTGCATGAGCCCCAACCTAAAACTAAACTCTTCAGCATTACCACAAATAATGCAAACTAGATAGGTTAACTATATTTCTTGTCGCAGATGGTCTGGTACATCCCAGTCAAAAATAACCCTTTGCTGAGGATTTTTTCTAAATGGTTGGCCCTGCATGAATCCAAACCTAATATTCACAAAATGAATTCAGAGCCTTCCTTACCTTCTAATTGAGAAGGAAAAACTAAAGACGGTCACAACTTCCTATACCACAACCTTGCCAGTGTTTAATGATTTAGTTAGAGCTCCTTGACTGGAATATGCATTAACTTGGTTTTCCCCATCAGTTTTACTATCAAACGCAAGAGATCTCAAAGTGCTGAAAGGGAAAGCTTAGAAATTTTTTTTTTAAAAAACTATTCACACTGCCCGAGTTCTAGATGTGGCTAGATTAGGGCCACACAATTCTGAGTAAAATGTTACCATTTTTTCCCCCCTACTCAGAATTTAAATTGTGATTTTCTGTCAAGATTGAGCAGTATATTTCTCTATTAGCATTTATAAATACAAAAACAATATGACCATTACTGAAATGAGACTGTTACAGGCATTTTACAGGACCTGTTTTTAAACATTTCCAACTGCAAGAAAAGACAAAACTTAAACCTCACCCACTCCTAATTGTAATATTTCCAAACAAATGTTTTACAACAAATTCGTTGTGTTAATCATAGAAAGAAAGAAGGAAAGAAACATGCCAATGTGACCCTATTTTCAGTATGAGTACGTTATTGCTCAAACTGGGGTTGGAAAAATTCCTTTCCTCTTCCTCATAGTCACCGGAAAGGTCGAGTTGGAATCATTTTGTTGTTTTTCTTTCACTTTGTCCTAAACATTAGATGCATTTTCAAATCTGCCACCACTTCTTGTGTAGAGTTTGTCACGTGGTATAAGGCAGTACTGTCATTTGTTGGTGCAGCTTATGGAAAAAAAAACTGAGCACTTGGTTGGATGCAACAAATCTCCCTGGTAATGTGAACACTGCAGAAACAGTGTCATGTAAAGATGAGACAGGGATTTGAATCAAGATTGCACTTTGAAAATGATAATTGTGCAGCCCGAGTCCTTGAAATGCTGAGAGCCAGACTACATCAGGTGTGCGCACGCAATTCCACAACAGCAAACTAAAAAATGCTTTGTGTAAATATTTAACACCAACATAATGAGGGCAATGCTCTGAAAGGTTCCAAAAACATCACTGGGCCTACATTTTTTAAAAACAAAATTCTTACGTAAATCAACACCAAGAACAGTACTCACATTTAAAAACCCACAATATTATTTTAAAAATTCTTCAGAAGAAAATTCTTTTTTTTTTTTTTTTTTTTTTTTAGTAGTCAAATCTAGCTTTATTATAGCCCTTTGAAAACCAGGGTAAAACAGCAACTTTGATATATGCTCAGTGTGGAAACGAACATTTTGTATTACCCAGTTTTACTACGGCTACCAGCTGTGCTGCATTAGATGGCCCTATTTCAGGATTCCAAATAGCTGCTAATCTGCTTGGAATGATTACATTTTTCAGAGACATAATTCTGGCCCAAGCTGTCATAATTAAAGACAAAGCATGAATTTGGTTTACAAAATTCGAGGACACTTGATGGGATAAAATCCCTACCTGGGAGTAAGTGGACTGAGAGCAGCTGGTCCGCCTAGCAAACTGCGCCCACTCTTTGGTTTGTTCTGCACCTGCTTGGACAGCAGGGAGCTACCGGTCCCAAGCGGCACAGAGTCAGGGGATATTACAGAGGCATCGATATAGGACACAGAGGAGTCCATATTAAGTGATGAATACTTTGAATTTGAAGATTCTAGGTTGAGTCTATTCAGCTCCTTTAAAAGAAAAGCAAAATATTACAGAACAATGTTTATAAAGGTTCAACAAGGCATTGCTCAAAGCTGTAAATTCTTACATTGTTTTATTATAAATGTAACTGGCCTCTTACTCCAACATGACAAATATAAATCCAACATTTGTCATTACATAGGATTCAAATTTTTGTCGAAATGGAGTAATCCTTAAAGTAAAAACATTTGCTGACAGTCATAAGGGAAGAGTAATGGCACCTACTAAAGTGTCTTGTGGGGTCTCCATCAGTACAGTTTCCACTTGTCTGTGGCAAACATTGTGGCTGGGAGTATGGACCAACCCAACTGGGGGTTGGCTGATGCTGCTGCTGAAATTTTGCAGGGAGGTCAGTTTGAACAATTGATCAGGGTCGGGCTTTTCACCTGCATAAGAAAAACAGCTTTAAAAAGATAAGCAATAAGGCATTTCCTTACACATTCCTTTATTCTTGCACATGAAAATTTCCTACAAATGTTCCTGAGACAGAGGCAATCATTTCAACATTTTGAGCTTTTAGTTTCAGCCCTGCATTTACTGCTTACTAATGTATGGATGATATTGAACAACCAAAGTTCATTACTCACCAATCTGACACAGGGACTCAAAGGGGGACCAAAGAAAAGGATTCAAACTCAGGCTCTTTTGGTAACATTCGGAACCTTTGGCTAAACGATCTGTTTTGCTGCAAAAAAGAAATGCAGGTGGGTATAGTCTATCACACATACTCCCTTGTTCACAGCTTCCAATAAAACTACCTTGATAAACAGTCGAGTCACAGTAGCAGGAGAGCAACTAATATAAGGCACAAGAGAAACTGATGTGAGACAATTAGAATAATTTCTTTAAAGAAAATCACATATCATGAATTAATGCAAACTAAGACTTAATCCCATTTGGATAGCTTGTCATCGATCAAACTGCAGCAATGTACCACAACGACTTAAAAGTCATCACATCGTATTAAACAGTAATTGCACAGAAGACATAAGCAAGGACTGTCTGCAATTAAGAAGGGGAGTATGTTCATCCTACAGCTGAATTCATTAGGTCTCCTACCAGTATATCTGCCCCATCAGAGCCAGTGTGTAGCATGCCAGATCTCCAAACTCTGCAACAATATCATCCTGGCTCTTTTGTTTGTTCAGGACACCTCCAGTTAAGACCTGTTCTCCTTCTGCTAGCCTAAAAACAGTGTTATACATACATGCTTTATTTGTTTTGCAGGCTCGTTTTTTTACTCAGTGACAAAACAGATGACTCCCCCCATTTCTTGTATTTGTCATTTATTCATCAGGAAACTTGCTAGAGGAATTAAAGACAAGTTCCAAACTCAAGGGTAAAACGGCAAAGATTTTAAAGCACTTCTAACAGAAAAGCAGTTTTTGAGAAGACCCATATAACAACAACATGCAAAGACTTCATAAAGACAAGGTATCAGTAATGGGCACCAGCTAAGGCTGTGTATGTTATGTTGCTTCATGCAGTCAAACAAATAAACAAAAGCTAGATGTGAAGTGCACAAGATAAATGAGACTCTGAAACCCAAGATGGATAAGATTATTGTGCATAATTGCCAGGTGGTTTAGCCCATTATATCCAAAACAACCCTAATTAGTAAAGGACAACACTTAAGTGCTTAAGGAGAGAGACATCAAAAAGCTTAAGATACATAATATTAAAACAACTGACTGTGCTTCCTCAGGAATAAGAACACAAAAATGGAAGCAATAATTGCTAAAATGAATGATCGTACTTGCTTAGGTCTACACAGCACTTGGCAAGGAGATATTTGCATTGTGGTGTTGTGCAGCTGTGCCCTTTGAGAAGGCGATATGCTTTGTAAGCCTTCCCTGAGCGATAGTAGCATGTCGCTAACAGGAAAAGTGCCTCTTCTGAATGCACTGTTGAAACAGAAAACATATTGGGGAAAAAAAACAAGTTATAACCAATTACATATATATCAGAAACTAAAAACAGGTAACAAAAGTACTTAAATATGGACAAACGTTTAAATGTAGGGTTCTTAGGTCTACATATTTTCGTGTAAATGGCTTGATGACAAATTGCTTCTTGACTTAATAAGGCGATGCTGGCAGATGACAACACTCCACTCAAAACATATGATCTGAGTGACTGACGTCATTACCTTCAGCATATAGTCTCTCAGCTAAAAAAGCAGCATCCCGATAGGCATAGTGGTTAAGAGCATGCCAAACTGCAGCCTGGAAACGAGGAGGGAGAAAAACAGCGTTTAAGTCTTTCGCAGAAATACATGTACGTCTGTAGGTGACGGTGTGCGCTATAAGCATACCTCATGCAGACTGCGGTCATGCTACCGAAACTGCTATAAAAACTATTTACATCATGTAGACTACACTTGAGTTAACGTAGTTAATGCTTGTGTCCATAATCAAAACACACACTGCCTGGCATACATCATAAATTCTAACAGTCAAATTCATTCATTTAGAAGTACAGCATAGCCATCCATCTGCCCATCCACTGCGACTTGTTCACCGACCGACACACACACACACCCTACGAATTTTCAAAGGATCTTATAAAATACAAACCGGGTCAGGATACTAGCTAGTCATTTAGTAACGCGTCGTACTCAGAGGTTCGTAAAAATAACACTGTAAACTATAACTTAAATAAAAATTGTTGTTTATGCAATAAGTGATACCGTTTAAATACGTCTGTTTAACTAGCAAAAGACTGAACAAATTGTCAGCTACCTCAAGAAATCGCAACAACATCTACGCTAAGTAGCTAGATGACATCGCTTGATTTGAGCCCAAATAGACGTTCCTGCTATTATATACATCCATTACACCAAACACTTTCATCGCGACAAAATGTACAAACGCCAGAAATATAACCCTTCAAATCAAGTTAGCCGGGTGGCGAGCTAGCTGGCCGCAATAACCATTTACCTCCAGCGAATCAGACAGCTAACTAGATTGCTAGCTAAAATGACAAACATTAGCAGCTGTAGCGCTAATGCATCTTGCTAATCTAGCCGACGTAGCATATGCTACAATAACCGTCTAGGCGTTTCGGAATGCCTCAAGCAGGAGAAATCACCACACACATTTAAAAATTAGGATTTACAGTTACTGACAAAAGAACCTGGGACCGACAACTTGTAATTTTCACGGTTATGTTCGCCCCCTGAAAGGCTGGCCGGATAAACAGGCCTCTTTCGTTGCCAGACCGCGGTCTAGGATTCCCACTAGCCGCCAAGGGATAGAGTTTCGGACTGGCGGCTTCAAACTAAACACCATATAACACACATAAAACCTTCCCTGTATCGAAAATGCGTTTTGCTACCTGAACAGGTTCCTGCAGCACCGTCATTCCGTATTCACACTCCTTCTCTCTGCCTATCTCGCCCGCGTCTTTCTGAGTTTAGCGTCTCTTGGTTTTTTTTTAAGGCCCGAAGGGATCTCCGAAGATTTAAACACATCGACCGTTACCGATGATGTCGAAGCCTTCCGGAAATACACGAAATCTACACGAGATGTGACGGGGATTAACGACAATTCCCGAGCTCGGAGCAGTATGTTTTAAAGTAACGGCTTCAAAACAATTTAACTGTATAAAAATGCAATTCGACAAAACAAAAGATTAAAATGCTTACGAACAAACGACAATAATAAGTTTCATTAGACCATGTACAACATATGTATTAACAATTAATACAACGGTAATACAGGAAATACTGGGGTAATGTGACGCAGTGGGCCGAGATACTGTGAGTTTACCAGGTCTAGTCGTCGGTTCGAATCCCATTTTGGGACATTATGCCAGCTACATACATTTCCAGCGGGGGCATTGCCCAGACCACATTTGTGTTTAGGCACCATTTCAAAACAACACAGAAGACATAAAAATACACAATGAAATTCTTGAAACTTTACTGTAACAATTTTATGTAATATGAATTTATAAATGTATTTGCTTATTGTTTATTTTTTACTTTGAATGTTGATTGGTTTAGCTTCAATGTACAGCACTTTG
>JAODJW010000094.1:14379198-14399548 GCA_026777045.1 Hyperopisus bebe
ACAGATATACAAATATACAGGTGCTCCTCTATGTTCCAAATGGAGTTTTGTAACTTTTTCATAAGTCGTTATTCAACATCATTTTAAGGGTATATGCAAGTACTAAGAACTAGGATGCTGGGAGTACGCACGCTATGCTGCTGCACAGCAGGAGTAGCGGCAGTAGTCATTTTCGATGGAATTGGCGCGCAGAAAAAAATTATGTTGCAGACAGGAGACGAGAGCCCAATGAAAGCAATTTGGATTTACAGTCCTCTTTGTTCGTTTGTCTGAAGGTTCGTAAGTAGAGAAGCATCTGTATGTGTGTGTGTGTGTGTATATATATATATTTTATTATGTAATGCTGAATATATATATATATATATATAATAAATAGATGATAATAAATATAATAAAAATTATATTCAACATTTATTCATGGGTGAATCAACATCATGGATTAAGATTGAATCACTGTTGGATTTTGTTTTGATTTTGAAGATAGAATCAATGTTGATATTGCAATGTTGTTTCATTGACTTTTCAACATGGGTGAATTTAGGTCTTGCATCAATGTTCAATTAACGTTCAATTTGCAAAGTGAATCAACAAATTGTAACTCTGGATTCTATCCCAGGGGCGGCATGGTGGTGCAGTGGTTAGCACTGGTGTCTTACACCTCTGGGACCCGGGTTTGTGTCTCTGCCCGGGTTCCATGTGCAGTTTGCATGTTCTCCCCATGTCATCATGGGATTTCCTCTGAGTACTCTGGTTTCTCCCCACAGTCCAAAGACATGCTGAGGCTAATTGGTGTTACTAAATTGCTCATAGGTGTGCATGTGAGAGTGGATGGTGTGTGAGTGTACCCTGTGATGGGCTGGCTCCCCTCTTGGAGTAGGACCCTCTGGACCTGACCCAGGTAGACACCCAGTAGAGGGGAGGCTGAGACACACGTCATGCCAGCCGCCCAGACCTAGGTCCCTTGTCGCCCTACTTGTCCTGCAGTCCTCTCCTCAGTTTCCAACACATGTCCTGCAGTTTCCCTGACGTGCTCCACTTTTCCCTCTCAGTTCCCCTACTCTGTCCTGGTCCCCGCCTCATGTCCCTGGTCCTGTCCCTCAGTTTCCATGTCCAGTGTATCGTATTCCATCCTCTGTGTATTGTAGCCACTATTCCCAGCTCCCCTTTCATGGTTGTGGGTTTGAGGCTGGCCAGAGGCCAGTCCCAACTAATTAAAGTTTGTTGTCTTTTGAGTTCTGCTGGTTTAACGTTTGTACAGGAATTTCAGTTACATTTCATTGGGCCATTCCAGAGGGTCCTGTGAGAAAATAATTGTAAAACTGTTAATAGTAAGTAAAAACTGGTTGATAATCAAATAATTATTTATAGGCAGAATTAAAAGTAAAAAACCTGGGTAATATAGCCAGAGGCTGCAAGCAAATTACTTATGTACCTGGCAAGTCAGTTACAGAGCAAATGTTTTTGTCTGGTGTAGTGTTCTTAATACAGCTGGTTTAACATCACAGAGCTGCAGAACGGAAGAAGTAAAGAGACGTGATTTTCCCATGCCCTGTCTTGTTTTAAAAAATTGACTTTGGACTGTGGTTTTCTGGAACCATTGTCACTTTTTTCAAAGAAGATGCATTATGTCCTTGGCAGAAACCAACACTATAAATCTATTTTTCACAGAAGATGAAGTGCAACAAAAAGGCCCAAAATATCTCCGCTATACTGGAGAGTGGAATACAAACATTTTCTTTGAAGCAATTCTTCAGCAAAGCACCATCTAAGACGCTGTGGAGAAGAATAAATGACAAAAAGATAAGCAAATACAGCTATTATTATTATTTTATAGACCAGTGAAAGATTTATTATGTCTCTGTAACATTGACACCAAGGCCAAGAAAGGTAAAAAAAATCTGGTCAGATTCAAAGCTCATACCTTACCATTTTGGTGTATTTTTGCATAGATCTGTACGGAAATATTAACTTGGGCGTGAACTGGGTGACTCTGCAGGTTTGTAATGGGCACTTTTGTATGGATTTGTTTCTCTGCAGTTTTTATTTTTCCCAGTGGTACAAACAGAGATTAGTGCTGGGCTCGCCTGGGATTGGTCTGTGTCAGGAAGTGGGATTGAGAGCACAAGTACATAAAAAGGCACTCCCTGCTGAGCCACGTGCCTTGGCGTGACCCTGATTTCGGCATTTTAGGCGACTGCATTTTGAGTAATCACTCACATCCCAGATCTCCAGTGCAAAAGGATAAGAACAAATGTCCATTTGATTAAAAGCCAGAATAAAAGAAATTAAGTAACAATATGAGCTCCATCATTGTTAGTGATTGACATCATTATAACTGCGCTCATTGTTTTAATAGCTAAAGCGTATCTCTAATTAGTTAATGTTTAATACATAGTGAAATGAACCTTCATTTCCTTTCTTTAATTTATGTATCACCTCCTTGTTGTTAATTAATTTGTCATGTAGGTATATAATTGAAAGAAATCAAAAGCATGATTCAGGCTTTGAGATAAACTTGACACACAAGTTAAAAATATATTATGAAAAAATAAGCTTGTTAATAAATGATGCTAAAGTTCTGTGTCCCAACAGCTTTACTTAGTAGTTAATTCAGACAGACTACACAAAAGGTGATAAAAAATAAAAATAAAAAGCAGTGATATGTTGGCTATATCAAAACGGAAAAACACAAACATGCACACGTATCACACCATACACCAGCGTTACCTTTACACTTAATCTGAAATTATTTAGGTTCTCTGTGACTACATGTGGGGCTTCCTGGGTAGTATTTAGGCACTGCATGTATGTCAGTGTTCACAAGAAACAAAATGACTATGATTATCATTACTTTTGATAGATCATAAATTGGTTCATATGAATGATTTTGGGGTAGAGTCAGAAGCTTTCTGCTCAGTTCATGTACCACGCAACACTGCAAATTTACCGCAACACTACCTTGCTATTTTCATCTCAACATCAAGTTTAATTCAGACCATTAAACATGGTAACCTATACAGCTACCCTTAATGGAATATTTATATGTATATTTATAAGATGTAATATTTACCTCTTTATTCCACAAAATGTGTCCCAAATCATAAGGCATGACAATTCAACAGATTTGATTTTTTTAGAGAAAAAGAAGTTCCTACAATAACTGTTTTGATTCTCTTTGGAACAGGCATTGATCTACCAGCTACTATAGCTGATTCACTAGCATTAATTAGCATTCACTAGCATTCACTAGCACATGTTGAGCACCAATACCTGCACTTGGTATGTTGGCCTCAACGGTAGGTCTGATTTATAATTTAGGGACTCTGGTTTCCTACCACAACTACCCACTTTTGCACTACCTGACCCTGATCTATAAACCTCACTAATGTCATTGTAAGCTGGCATGTGTTTTGGCCACAATGGGCATATCAAGTGTTATTCAACTACCACTAAATCTGGTTCAGATTAGTTATTCTAATGTCTTCATTCACAATGAGTGCCCATCTAGTACTTTTGTCCTTGTTCTGGATCTGAGGACAGGGGTGGCTGAAAGATGTAACTATGTACCCTCTTAGAAGGACCTCCCTCCAATGGCTCTGCGGGGTGACCACTGCCCTTAACATCAACCCCAAATGTTCTCAATATCACTTCTTCTGAGTGGTTGATGATACAGGTAGACAAGTCTGATAAAACCTACAGGGGGACAAGATACTTTCCCATCCTGCAGAGCTATTCTTCTGTTCTGAATACTCCCTGACTTTTGTCTCCTCTTGCTTGTCTGAGTGTCTCCTGTAGAACAGACAACCAGTCCTCTTTCCTATCTGATACTTGCTCACGCCTGCGTAATGTATTCAGCAGAAGCCGTGGCTGGGTTCTGAAAGCAGACAATATGCACAACCAAACTCAGTCCACGCCAACGCTTCCTTTTCTAAGGTGGGAGTGTCCTCAGTAAATCATCATGTTCTATTATGGCTCTCACACTGAGTATTTCCCCTGCGGCTCATAAGGAGATCTCTTAGTCTTTTAACTCTATACGGCTTGCAGAAGTCAGCTATGATTTTACATTCAAAATTTCTGCCTTGGTCTGCGTGTATTCGTTCTGGTACCAAAGCTTTATATACCACCCTCTAAGCAAGACTTATGCTGCTGTGTCTCCTTTCTGGTGTTTGGTTGTATAGGCCTGTGTAAACTTTGTTGCAAGAACGTTTTCACTGCCATTTATGGTTGGCTGTAGCGCTGTAAAATCTAAAATCCCACTGGGCGGGGAAGTTAGGAAGGCTAAAACTAGAGCATGAATCTTATGCTGAGATGATTTTTGTAAGTATTAATTGCTGACAGATTTTTAATCCAGTTCTCTACATCCTCATACATCCCTACCCAAAAATACCTCCCTTTCAGCAGGCTTATAATAATACTCTGATGACCCATTTTTTTTTTATGTAAACCTGTACACATGGTCACCTAAGCGATAGCAGCTAGCAGTGGTGAGTGTGGTTCCAGTGTATTAGCAGATATCTTATTTGATTAAGAAGAGCTGCTCTCAGCATGGCTGGGCCTCCTACTTCTCCCAGGAGATCTCCTAAACCTTTTAGAAGTTAGGTCTCTCTCCTGGAGCCCTGCTAGCTCCTCTGTGGTGTAACTTGGAGTGTGTGGGTATTCCCTTGCATGCTATACATTTCAGCAGAACCTAGTTTTATAGCACAGATCTGTCTTACTCTACAACACCCTATACTGTGGACTGGGTCCAAAATAATTCCTCTCCACACAAGATTACAGATTGTAATACATTCATCAAGATCTAAAAAGTTTCAGGCTCCCCTGCAAGTGTTTGTCTTGAGCTGTTGCTATTATGATGATAGCTGACCTAAAAATCTAATACTGTACTTGCGCCTTTGACTCGCCTACCACCCCCTACTGTTCAGCAGCTCCTCATTTGGCCATCTTAAGGTCGAAGAGAGGATCTCCATCTTGAGATTTCACTGATAACTGATTTATCAATTGTATTTCATACTGATCTTTGTCTTTGTTACCCAAGTCCTTATCCTCAGCTGGGAAGACAATTGTGGTCTTATGTAAAATAATTTAATTTATAAACACATTTATAACAAATAATAATGCATTCATTATAAACATGGGTATTAATATTTACCAAAAAGTATAACACCATATGTATTATGCATTATGAATGCTTTATGAATCTCTCATCTATAATGCACTATAGATACCTTTATAATGCATTATAATGGTCAGGATAAGCATTGAGGATGCACTTTAAAAAGCAATAGGATAAAACATGATTTTTTTTTCAAATGATTTTTTATTGATTTTATTTTGTTATAAAAGGGAACAACACAAAACAAGGCGGCGCAAATGAAATATAAAATTAGTTAACAGATATCTTGGTTTGTCCTAACAGGTATTATGTGTATGTGTCATTGTTCAATTAGATAAACTGGTAGTTCGATAGCTCTGATACCCCTGATATAATGCAGTTTTTATTACTTTTTCATCTGGTGTAATATATAAGCCACATTGAAAAGAGTTTACATAATTTAGTGCTCAAATGCCAGACGTTGATTTTTTACCATTAACAATTTCCAATCTAGACTTCAAGTAAGTTCTCCCTGGAACAACAAGGGCATCTAGGTTCCTGTGCTATGAGTAAAATAAAAAGAAAATGGACATGATAATTCAGCTAGATGGCACACTTCACACACAGGGAATAACATTTAACATACCAGCAACCTAATGTGGAGTGAAAGAGGCAAACTAACAACAGGGGGGTGTATGAAATAAGACATAACTCTCTAATGGCTTTGGTGTGGAAATCCAAGTCCCTCACCAGAATGTTCTAGAGCAACTCTTGCATTGGCACAGTGGTGTTGGAAGGAGTTTGATGTTGGAGGGGACCGAACTTGCACGGGAAGGGGGTGGGGTGTTTAGGGAGTAGTTCCACAACTAAGCACAACTTAACTAAATAAAAACAAAATAACAAACAAACGTATATAAATAAATAGAGAAGAGATCAATAAATGAGATTTTCTTCCATTATTATTCAGTGGACCATAAATTCTTATTGTTGGAGGATTTTATTATTTGAATAAAAGCAAGTAAAATATGTAATAAGATACGCTTCATTTTATTTATTAATTTTTTGGGAATGGGTCTGTCAATATTGGGGGGGGGGGGCATGATTGAAGCGTCTTCACTTTCTCTAGCACTCCTTATGATTTCACCCTTCAGGGTTTAATCAAAGCCTGCCTAAAATAAATTCCTTTGACCCTATAAATAGCAGTGCCAGGACTAATTTAAGATTCTATTAAAATTTTTAAAGTAATACAATATTTATTTTTTTTCCTAATGTCACTTTATAAATTTCTGGTAAAAGAACAAAAAATATTCACACAATCTACTGAGAGTTAATTCTAACAAATTGGATCAAGTAAAAACCCCTTGACAGAATAAAATATTTTTAAAATATCATTTCATATGTATTACACATGCATGGTTATAAACTAAGGGCAACCAGGGTCACAAATTCAGCTGAGCTTCTCTTTGGCTAGGCAAAAGCAAGGCTCATAGCAATTTGCTGAAGGTAACATCTAAACAAACTCACAAAAGGCTACAAGTGAAACTGGAACTAAGTGCTAGCAGGTGTCACATGATAAGCATGTCCACTTCAACAAAAAGGAAACATTGCCTTTGTTCTTACAACAAAGTTAAAACTGAGATTATATTAGGAGTGACTAGGGTTTGAAATTTTGGTTAATATATGTGATTATGCAGCAAATAATTTGATTCTCTGAAATCTTCATATTTTAAACTTGGCCTGATACTTTATTAAATTATTCAAAGTAAAAATCATTAGGACAGGCCGCTTTTTGGGATGCAGTGAAAGGCAAAGCTTGAATGTGTTAAGCAGGGAATCAGTCAGATACTGAACAAGATGAATGAGGTGTGTCAGAGAGAGCTGGAAGTGCTGACTGCAGAGAATATGTCACACATGTCCGTTACTATAACTGGATGAATTTGTCATAGTCAGGTGTTCATTACTTTGCTCGTCAGTAACACAATTCTGCTTTGTCTTTAAATACCTGATCTCATCAGTTCAGCATCTGATTCATGCACTCGTCTCTCCCCAAATAATTTACAGCTCCATTGCTTCTCTTCACAAACAAATAATGTAGAAGTAAGTGGAATGCTGTTTTATGTTTTTTCATACTCTCACCCTGCCCCCAGTTTAAGTAAAATGAAGCATTAATAGGTGGTCTAGAGAACAATTTACACACACTGTGGAATGTTTTGGTAAGCTGAGAGTAATACAGATAGATTTTGTTTACTGCAGTAGAATAAAAGGTTTTAAACAGTATTTAAATCTACTAATTGCAGAAATAGACATTTATAGTGCTTTTGATATAGGGTGCACATTAATACCCTTGAAAACCCTGGTCAGGGGTGAAAGACCCAGATCTGGAAGGTGACACATGGACCTCCTTCATTTCTTCAGATGATCCACTAGCTTTAAAGTTCCATTGGAACAGTCCCTGCTTAAGTTCAGTCTAACACCCCCATGTGGTCTCATTAATTTCACCCATGTCCCACAGTTTTACTTTTATGCTTTGTAAACATTAACCTTTTTATGTCATTGTCAGTGATTCAGTGATAAAAGTTTTTTTTGCACCTTAGCTGAGCTCAGTTTTACTTCCTCCAGAGGATGTCACTTATGTAGGGGTGTTATGATCTGAATCATCATGCTGCCATGATGGCCACTTTCTAGTTCTTAAGTTGATGCACATCCACATTAAAGTTAGTTATCATGCAAGCCTTGGCATTGAAGCCTGTAGGATAGATCTGGTACTGAGACAGACCAACCTGATTGTATCTGTAAAGCAAGCAGCCATAAAACTGTCCCAGAGAAGCCAAATTGTGTGACCCTGCTGCCCATTGCCACCTACTGTACATCCCTAAAGACACTACGTCAGGTGAGAGAGGAATGAGCAATGCAGCTGGCTGGGCGAGCCGGCCCATGAGCCTTCGTCGTTTAGGCTAAGCGTAAAGCAAACCACCATTGTGCCGATTAAATACAACCAAACAGATATTTCCACTTTTTGTTTTCAAACTTCTATTTTTTGTTTATTTTTTTACACAAGATACACACTGTACATCTCACTTTTCCCAATATGTTACATTAATAGTACAAAAACAAAAGGAACAAATTGTGGAATTTTAATAAATACATATATTAACATAAAAGATTCATGATTATCCATTGCAAGTGGAATATAGAATAGTTTGTAATGATTAAGAGAAATTAAAGATTACACACAAACACACAAATCTAGGTTTACACATAAAGACTACAACAGGAGTGAGTATAATCTTTTTTGATTCTTAATCACTATAAAATATCCTTTATAAGGACACATTCTGGAATTTCTTAATTAAATATATTTTCCTCTTTGTATTTCTGTAATAAAAACCGACCCTGTGTTTTCTCAGTAAAATTTAACTTTTAAATACATGATAAATACAAAATTACAATATGTGGCAACCATTTACATACAAACATTTTTTATATTACATATTCACAAAGGACACATACTATAGAAAAACAATAGACCTATGCTGACATCACTACATCAGGTGATGATGGATATGCCGTTTTTAAAACTGAATGATGATAATGTTTCTGAAGAAAACATGAAGTGAAACTAACAGGCACACTGCAATCCCTTCAGAAGTGACAACCATCACAACATATTTTTAAAAAACTGACAAACACCACTAAACAATGGGTAAGTTACAGTATGTGTTGTGAATTTAAAATGTACAAATTGCACATTTACAACTTTACATATTAGACACTGCTGCAAACAATATTTTTTGTTTATTATGTTTTTTTTAATAGTCTTTGGAAAATGTAATTTCCAAGAAGAGAATTTCCTATGGATTCACAGTTATTCCGATGATATATCACATATGGCTCAGTGGGTTAAGCGTCTGTGTCTATGATTGCAGGTTGCTGGTTTGAGCCTGGCTTCGGCAGAGTAGCCACATTTATCGGCCCTTGAGCGAGGCTCTTAAAGCCCAGCGTCATGGGTGCTGCTACTGGTGGCTGCTCAGCCTACATGTATGTCATGGAGAGCAAGATGTGGTAGGTGAAAAGATTATCTCCCCATGAAAATCAATAAAATGTTACTATTATTACTACATAACAATACTGATGCACACATGCAACACGTAGGTTTGCTTAAATGGAATCATTGTAGAAGGTTCTTACTGTAACTGTGTATTTTGTTCTTCATATACTCTCCAGGCAATCGAAAGGCTCATTATAGCACTGGAGGAATTAGTTACAACCAACTCAACTGACGATCTTCTATGACATGTGTGTAATCAATTTGAAATGTGCACCTGAATCAATCCAGTAAATAACTGGTCCAGCTTATTTTCTGGCAGCTGCCTCATGTATGTGGGAAAAAGGAAACATATCTCTTAATTCAAATTTTGAAGGTCATGCAAAAGTACCATGTATCAGGACTTGGAGGCAAAGAATATAAGAAATGACTAGTCATCATCAGCCATTAACAGTCAATCAACAAATTGATGGAATTTTCTCACAAAACTGGTGATCTTATTCCAAGGACACAAGGGCCATTAAATATGAAGTTTTAATACCCTTCCCCCTTTATCTCAATGCTTCACATTTACAGCCATAATTTTCCAGGGTAAAAAACCAATTCAGGCATGTGTCATGTTGTGGCAATGTAATAAGGCTGTGGGCATTCTGGAAAGGCAAGAGAAATTAATGGATGTCAGGAGATTTTGGATTACCTGCAGACTAATGCTGAAATTTGCTGATAATACAAAAGCAAACACCTGACTACTGAACATAGGTGTCACTGATCAGCTTCATCAACAATAATGCAGAAGATCACACAAAAACTAACAATTTTTAATGTGCAATTAGGAATACTTGGTAAACTCCATGATGTGTGAATGAAACGTTTATATGTGTTAGGTGGATATGAAGATTTCCTTCTTATTTTCCTGTGTTCAGTGAGAATCGGTGCTTACTTCTTTCTTTAGAGGCAACTACTCAGTTATTTTTTAATTTCAGCAACAGTGAGCATTGATATATAGATATAGATAGAAATAGAAAAATAGAAAATAAAATGTTTACAATATGTATTGTATACTTTTTTGTGCCACTACACTACAAATCCAAAAACTGGAACTGACACTATGTTATCTTTGGACATCACATTAACAAATAAGTCACATTTTGGTTAGATAATATCCAGATCCACCCAAACAGGAAAGCTCATGACACCAATATTGATTTTTCATCATTTCAAAAACTGTGTAAGTCTAGCCATTTTAGAAAGAGTTGCATCACAACAGTAAAACAATTGCATCTACACGTTGTGTATTGTATGTCCCATTTGTCTGGACAGTGATCCATCTGATTTTCTTCATCTGTAATGGTTTTGCCTGGGAATATATACCTGTATGCACATCAAAATGTGTGATTTACTATTCAAACACTGCCTCTGTCTTGGAGCATTTTTGATGATCATATGTAGCCTTCCAAAATATGCATTTATTAAGCCACTGGGAACATTTTATTTAATAATAAAAAGAATATGTATTTATGTGTAACTAAACCAAATAGTTTTTCTTCAGTTATTTATTGGTAAGCAATGCATCAGGTTTCTAAGAATTATGTGTATGTTCTGCCTACATGGTGTGCAAGGTAAAAGATCATTTATCATGTCTGATCTGAAAATTATCTAGAAAGCCATAATACCATGCTGAAAAAAAGCCTTGGTGGAAGCAACCTTATATGGTGCAAATATCTCCAGATTTCATGTGTCCCACTGGATGTTACTTATACAGCAAAGGCGCCATGGAGTATCATGGTGATGGAATGCATGACAAAGAGTGATGCAGCACATAGAAACGGAGCCGCGGTCCATCAGCTTCCCCACCAGGACAGCAGCAGGGTGACTGTTTTCTGTGCGGCTGAGTGAGGAATCGTGGAGAAAAACCTGAGCAAGACTCTTGTGATCAGCCACAGTTGACAGCTGAGTTGTCCTTCTGGCAATAAATTGCATGTATAGATTCAGTGAAGCTTTGAAGATAAACATAAACATAATCTCATCCACTATGAGTAAAATACAGGGGTAATGTTTTCACGAATAAAACACGTTTCCAGTTTAGGCCTCAGTTTGGTGGCCTATTAGGAAATGTTGGCATACATTGGGCTCATCTGTTTTCTATATACTGCAGAAACCTTTTTATTCTTAGTAACCTTATTTCTTTTCTTATGTTATGTTTGGTAATGACTTGTATATTCACCATCAGGGAATCGTAAAAGCTAGGAGGTAATTTCTAAGGACATTATGTGAACAGTTGTATTTGGGGTTTATGTTTTTTCTTGATCTTAGCTTCATTTCTTGCTACTTTTTCTACAGATTGGTGCAGCAGGGTTTCCTGCACTGGCGTTTGCGTCTCTGCACTTGAGCTCTGCCTGTACCCTGTTCCCAGCAGCATGCGTGTTCTCTGGTGAATGGGCCGGAGGGACTGGGACACTCCGTCATCAGACCCCTGTTGACTGCTTGATGCTGTGGAAGCTGACCCGGGTGGGGGAGGTGGGGATGGACATGGCCCTTGCCACTCTGGCACGGATGGAGTGCTTGTCCTGCCACCGGTGCCACCGTTTCCGGACCGCGGAACGTACCTGTGTAACATACAGAAATCTGGCCCTGTGACTCAGATTGTTTCCATGCCTATTTGAGACATATGCTTCCAGTAACAACAACAACAGCAATAATAATAATTGGTTTAGGGTTCTCAACATTTCCTCACATAACATGTCACAATGATTGCAGGTTTTTTTTTAATCAAACCTGAGCAAACAAAGCTTAATTAAATTTTTACTGTGGCTGGAAATTGAACATAATGTCATTACTTCTTTGATTACTTGCTTAACTTGCCGCTTCAACGTATGTCATGGAAAATTAACAAACAACTGATCTGAAGTGGAAAAAAACATGGTACAGCATATTATAGACTCTGCTAATAAGCATCTTTTAAAACCTTGGCAGCCATCTGGGTGATAAGACATAATCCTGATAACTGAACTACATGTTAAACTAATCATGGTGTGCAGTATCTGCTAGGTTTCATTCATGAGAAATGCATGGGCAGGGGTGCCACTAGCAATTAAGGGTCCCATAAATGCTTATAATACTGGGCTCCCAACCCAGACCAATCCAATTACATTCCAAATATTTTAGGGCCCTTGTCACCCAGAATCAGGCAAATCTCAATGGCAGTACAACTCCGAAGAAATGTGGGTGAAACATCTATAAACATCTACCAATTAAGAATTAAGTTAGTTTCTAGAAAATCCGCCTAATCGGCTCATTAAAAACGAACCTCTGCATTATGTTATGTGACATCTCAATATGAGATGTCAAAGTCACATTTTCCATTAAACTAGGGAAGGTTGGGTACTAATTAATGCTGCTAAGAGGAGAGGTCTTGCATGCTGTTGTACCAACCAGCTACAGACCTACCAGGCATTTAAAACCATAACACTATAAGTTAACTGGAATTCCAGTTAAAAGATGCCTACTTGGAATGAACAATGTGACTTTAATATCATCAAAGCAGCACATTTAAGTTGCACACTTTAAACAACAGGCTTGTATTTAAAAGCCAGTTTCAAAGCCAGAAAGAGCAATGTGGCAACACAATGGCTCAGTTATGAAAGCCACTCAGGTTTTCAAATGAAAGATTTTCTTAATTCTATCAAGTAAGTGTCTTTCATTTGGAAAATAGGAGACTACTAAAAATCTATATAAAATATTAATATCCCCATTATTAAAACTATAAGATGACTCAGTTTTCTGCAAGTTCTATTCTTCTATCTTGGTAAAAGTTACTGCTGACCAAATAAATAATGCAATAACTTATAATATCAGTTAGCATTAAATATAAATGCAACATCCCCTTATTTCTAAATGGGGAACTGTAGGGCTTAGAACATCACAAAGCATGTGGAAGCTGAGATGATTTAGGGAGGCTGCACCCATTTGCACCTGAATTGCTAATAAGTCAGCTGTCTGAGTCAGCATTATGCAGCTTAGGGGCCTCCTAACTGCATTATCCAGATCATCACTCTCACAGATGCCAGCATATGCAAAAAGTTGAACAGGGTAGGTCACAGGGTTTGCTTTGAGATGCTTAATGGAAGCTTACTTATTTAAATGGGAAAAGCAAATGCATGTTTTTAAAAAGCATTGCTCCTCATGATGCAAACACCATCAAATAAAACTCTTTATGTGGTGTAATGAGGTATACCGACAAAGTTCACAAGCTAAGATTCCGCTCCCTACATCTAAGGGTGCTAGGTGTGGGCTTGCATTTTAACCAAACATTAGATCTGGCAAAATAAAAACTGACCTTAACAAACATTTGAATTACAAAGCATCAGTTACACTAAGCGATACACCCACTAACATCGTACTACATCCGCTTTCGGGCTTCCTCAATCAGTGCATATTATTTACTATGGACCTTGTATGTTACTGTCTCCACATAAGATTGCATTTAGTGACAATGACATATTTTCTTTGACCTCATATGACTTTGGAATAAGGTTTTGTCATGAGCATGACCTGTCTGCATGTGCATACTTTGTGTGAAGATAAACAGATCATTCTATTTGTCAATCTATCTAGGTTGATAATTAATTAAGGGGGAGTCTGTCTGTATGCTAGATACTGATTGGTCTGGTTTGGGCAAAGGTATAGTTGGGAGCGTTCATAAATATACACCCATTTAAATACATATAGAGAAAGTAATCGTTAAATACTATTCTATGAGTAAAAATGTGCATATGCATAGTTTATGCTCAAAATTGTTTGTACAAAAAGTTGATAAATGAGATCCCTGGTTCCAATAAACCTCTGTTAATCAGTAGTCCTGCCTGTTACTTTGTGTATCCTATATATCTGTGAAAATGGATCAATGTGCAGTGGATCTGAAGTATCTTCACTGTAGGATTAACAAGATTGCATGGGACGGGATCTAACCGAGAGGACTTGGACCTGCTTACCTCACTATTCAAGAAGCAATAAAACACTGACACAAAGAAGCCCTTAAGAGCAAGAGAAAGGAAAAAACAAAATTAAGCTTAACAAATCTGTAGGCATGGATTTACATGAACATGCTAAAATGTGGATGGAGATTTGTATTATACACACCAAAGACGTGTTGGGTATTACGTATTCATTTCATTACATGTTCATTTCATTAATATACTGCAAAGACTCTTATTCACACATGCACAGACTTACTGGCTCTACCTTTAAATTGCATTATTATACTTTCTTATGTAAAGTACCTTACTGAAGGTACAAGTGCCTCCCATGACTAGAGGCCACCAACTCTCACCACCACTCATCGCCATGCTCTTATGTTTCCAACAAGATCACTGAAAATGCCAGCAATCAAGAGCAATTTTGAGAGAATTCCACCAATGAATCTGGCTGATAGAGAATTTTGGTTTAAATTTTGAATTTCAGTAGGCCTGTATGTCCACTTTACATCCAAACTCAAGAATATGTCTTAAGATCCAAAAATTCAACAAATTACTTTGGTTTTGTCTGATTTATTTCAGTTGCTTTAGATTGCTACTTTTTTCATAGTTTTTTTTTATTTACTTTCTATCATAATCAGCACCAAATTGATATTGATTATATTTCATTACCAAGGGGGCAGGATTAAGAATTTGATTTTAAGAAGAAGCTATGTTTTTGTAACTCTAATTAACTGTGCAAAACTTCATCACATAACAGCTAATTTGCAAAGGAAGTCTTCAGAAGAACAATAGAAACTTTTTTCTGTAATATCAATAATTTCATTAAGAGTTCAGAAAAAGTAACCTACTTGAAATGACTCCAAAAATGAGTTGAAATATATAAATACAATCTGTGATATTTCATCTTCTCCAGGGTTGACGAAGAACAACATGTATGTGATTCCAAGCAGAGGAAGCAGAACCAGAGTAGCTTTCACAGCTTTTCTGAAGAAAGTCAGAATTGGAAAACTCAGCTTACATCCATTAGTGGTTAGTTTATGAGCTATAATCCTTGTTATAAGAAATTTTATTATTCAACTTAGTGCAAGACAGAGTAAAGTTTGAAATCTGTATGCAATTAATACAATTTATCTATATAATGAAAGCATTGCCGTACGGAAAATGTTGCATTCATTAAAGTTGACTAATCGACAAATTCAACATAAGAAAGTAATGTGATAAATTAACCTTGATTAATAATAAAAACATAGTTTCTGTGAACACTGTGCACATAAGGCTTGGTCTTTCCTAGGGTCCTCAGCAAACTAAACTGACAAAGATGCTAATCCAAAACAATTTTTAGGAATTACCTTTTTATGCAATGAAGGCACCTACATACTGCCATAAAATAGGGGGAACCAATTTACCTGTACTGTATGGTTTCTGACGTGGTGGAAGCTCTGAGCTTTGTCATGAGAATCCGAACAATGTTAAACAGAAAAATGAAATTGATCTGAAATGAAACAAAAAATGAACCATATATAAGCATTATGGAAATAATGTTATAAAAACTCTCACTCAGTCTATGCTTCAGAGCTTATCATAAAACAACATCTTGGTAAATTCTACATTTTATGCAATATAAAATGCACATAATAAAATCACTAATGATGTCATTATGCAACTTAGATTTAAATATCCAGGTTGATCTTTGGCATTCCTGGGCATTTTATCTGAAGAAAGGTTGTACATTCGTTGCACATGGTTGCTGTGAAAACACCAAAAAAGGCAAACAAATTCACTCTGGTATTAGTAAAATATATGCAGTAATAAAGTCTCTAAGGTGGAAAACACATTAAACAAACACGTGAACTTACCAGCAGAACCAGAATCATTGGGCCCTGGTAGATGTAATCTGTGTATACGCCTGCCCGCTTCCCAAACCAGCATCTACGATTTTAAACAACAGCAGTCAATTATCATCATTTAGCAGGCTATTTTTTATATTTTTAATTCTCAAACTCATAATAAAAGCTTAGACTCTGGGGTAATTGACTCTAATAACTAATGAAAAGCATCTTTCCAACTTGATGCTTGTAACCCAAATGGAATGCAAAATGAAGAGCACTGTTAGAGAAAATAAAAAAAATAAAAATACTTTATTTTATGTACTCATAACACAGACAGTTGTAAATTCAAACTCACTTTTCATTGTCGTAGTACAGCTTACCAATTGCCCATGCAACAATGATCGGGAAAGGAATGCCTTTAAAAAAGGAAAAGAAAGAAAAGCCATAAATTCATATTATTGTCGCTAAATATCAGAAAAAAATATCTATTATAATGCTCAGTGTCACAACCCATAGTGTTTCCCTCACCCTTTTATTCAAAAGAACATTATCGCTCTGTCAAGCTGTCAAGATTCGCCAATGAATCTGCCTTATGTATTATTTATAAATGGCACCAAGTAAATCTGAGTCTTTGTATTTTGCAGATATGGATAAAAATAATACTCCTGATCCAAAGGCATTCTAATGCTCAAGTAAATGATCTGATTAATAGTGGTTCCACAGAGAGCCTACGACTCTTCTTTGGGTCAATAAATGGCCAAAATACATAATTAATATGTATTTCTCATATAGTCATCACAACAACAGAATTGAGAGACTACAGTTTGACTACAGAGAAGCCTGACTTGCAAGTCCATGCTCTTTTTAATAAGTCCAGGATGCTTGCGACACCCCCCACTCACACCAGCCGATGCAGATGAACATCCACTTCCTTAGCTTGTCTGTGGAGTATGTGAGGACAATGGCTGTGTGCAAGTAGCAGCCCTCACCAAACATCCAGAAGAAGTTCGTGACATGGAAGTAATTATATGCAGCTGTGACCAGGCGACACCAAATCTTAGGGGTGAGAGGGAAGAACATACAGAAATTTATAATGAACAGGGAGCGCACATATGGATAACCCGAAGCCTAACCCTAAACTGGCAGCAGACAGGATGCAGTTCTAGAATGTAGAAATGGTTGCTTCTTCTCCCAGGATGGTCCCTGCTGATTTGTTGCTAAGGTATCTGCATAGCCTCAGCAAATATCAAAAATCACAAATGCATAAAAATCTAAGCAGTAATAATAATACATCCCCTGGATATCAAAATGAGATCATTAAGGGGATTACCATAATTAGAAGGATTAGTGCTACTTTCTGAAGAAGACCATGACAAAAATAAATGTGGGTTGCGGGTCTACTAAATCCTTTAATCAGTTATAGCACGTCTGCCTTGTGGAACAAAAATGTGGAGAAATAGACTGCTTTCACCATGCTTCATTGCAGTTTGTAGTCAGAGTCTGTACCATAGAGTTCAGCTATGCTGAAGCCTCTGCTTCCAAAATGCAGCTCTTTATCACTTTAAATACTATGCTGAAGTCTATCTAATGGCTTAGAACTGTAGCTAAGTACCTTGATATTGAGTTATGGGGAACTAAGGAGGCAATAAATGCCATACTAGATCCCACAGCAGCACTTACCATGAAAAGCTTCCAGGTTTGTGGCATCTCAAACCTATCGGCAGTATATTTTCTGTTTTTTTCTCCTGCTTTACAAAACATTGTGTTATTTTTGGGTTCGTAGGTTAGGGGCTGGAATGGCACACCTCTTACCAGGTGGACTGTACATTTATAGAATGTCAGAAACAAGAGCATTCATTTTTCCGGCTTTTATTTCTGAAGAACATCCACTTCCAGTCATGCAGCCCCAAAGAGGAAAGCGTGTTCTTCTTGCGAGGAAGATTTATCAATCAGCAGGCAGGAGATGTTTGAGGGGCTATACTACCCTTTAATGATGTGTTTGGGATGCACATCTCTGCAGGGTGTCACAGAGACTGGCTCCTACTGATGATGTGAAAAAGCAACCAGAAGAGGATCTAGTTCCTCTGTTTCAATTTGACAGTGGCTGAAGTACAATTAAAACATGTACATGTACTAAGCTGTTTTAAAGTTTTAAACTTGAACAAAATAATCTATCCAACAGATGTTTGTTTGACATATTTGTCTCTTCACATATGTTTTTTGTACTGTTTATATAACTGATCCTTCATTCTTTTACTTTCTTGATTTTTCATAATGAGATGGCGATGTGGTTCAGTGGGTTGCGCTCACACCTCTGGGGTTAGAGATCATGTTTACATGTGGGCTTCCTCCCACAGTCCAGAAACATGTGGGTAGCTGAGCTAATCCCTGCCAATTGCTCCCTGCAAAGGTTTATTGCCTAAATTGAAGTGACAAGTGTCTTGTACTTTCTGAGACAGGCTCCCAGCTCACAACAAGATGAACTAGATAAGTGGTTTGACACTGGGTGGTAGTTTATTATTATTATTTTTATTATTATTATTATTTCACACTAATAAAACAATGCCTTTAGGTCACCTCATCCTTTTCATATTAAAAATCTTGGTTCACTTCAATCACTACCACTTCCCTATATGTAGGGACTAAGCTTTCCTGTTTTCATGGATGGATGGTACATCTCACTGGTAAAGAAGAAAGTCATTATCTTATATTTGTAAGAACATTTGAATCACACTGTGAGGCGAGTCATGAGCAAACTCACCACATTGCTCTGGTGGACTTCTGGGTTCATGGTCAGCTGCACCACAAACCAGGTGGCGTTTCGCAGGATGAAGGCGGTAATCAGGTTCCAGTGAATAATGTTCCTTAGGCATCGGATGCTCCTGTCATGGGAAAGAGAACGAGCAAGGTGGGTATTGATCCAGGAGGGAGATTCATTGGATGCTGACAACAAATGACAATATTTGTGTTTGGAGCTTGACCCAGAATGGGAATAGGTCGCTGCAATATTTTGAAGCATAGAAACCAATTTGCTGCATTTCCATTTTTCTGATGCACATCTTATACTCCATTGATTTGATTTTACTGTGTCCACCCTGGGATACTGGTCCAACAGAAGGCAAAGTTTAATTTTTATGTATATATATATTTTCCATCCATCCATTCATCCATCCATCCATCCATCCATCCATTGTTTGTGTCTTAGTTTTAATTAAAGCATTACACAACCCACAGTTTTTTTCTGAAAAGAAAATTATTGTTTGAAAATCATAATTCTGTGCTGTGTGATGGATGGCCTGATACTGTATATTAGCAGGATTCACAGTTCTGTGAATAAATGGTAATGGTTTAGTGCACATAGGTTGGTAAGAACAGTGTGGGTAATCAACCTAAATGAACTCAACACAGACAATATCCTTTAAATTTTACTCAACATGAATAAGAAAATATTACATACTTCTTGGTAATAACTAGGGGTGGGGATTTAACGCGTTACTTGCGATTAATTAATTTGAAAAAAAATTATTTGTTAAAAAAATAACGCATTTAACCCTCTGGCGGGACCATTTAAATAACTCTGCGAGTTTTTGTTATATACACGTTTTAAAAACACCCTCAGAAACCTTGGATGGTCTACTTTTCAAATATATATAAGTAGAAACTAAATATAGTTGTACAGCTTCGTGATACGAATAGTGACTGACTTAAGCGTCTGCGTCTCGAAGCAGCTCTGATCGCCCACCCACTTGCAAATCGCGCTATTCGCATATTAATAACATGATAATCTGACAGTTAGTATTGGGTAAAGAAATATGTGAATATGCCCATTGTGATTGAAATAAACAAAAGCACATGTCTGAGTAGTGTTTACACTGATCGGCTACAATATGGCACATGGATACGTCGCTGCCTATTTAACCTAATTTTAAAACCTTTAATACTTCCGACAATGGAAGTTTTGAAAAGAAGACAGATTATGGATTTATTCAGTGTTTTTTTCATGATTCTACATAATGATTTCAGCAAGATATGAACTGAAATACATTAGAAAGATACGCAGCCCACGATGCCCTCGTCCCCAGAGTGTTAATAATAGTTAATTATTTTATTTCCGTCAACTCTGCATAGGCACTGCAACATTTTTATATGGTCACAGTTTTTCATTTTTCATTCCATCTACCAATAAATTGTGAAAAGGATTTTATTGTTGCTACTTTACTTGCATTTCAAACTACCTTTCCAAAGTGATGGGTGTGGGGTGCAATGACATTCCAGACTGATGGGCCATTGACAATATGAGAACTACTAAAGGTGTGAGGAGACCTATCTCATCAATACTCATTGTGCAGGCCACTGACTTTGAGAAAAAGAGTGTCACTCTAAAGTTCTAACACTTTAGTAATCAAAC
>JAODJW010000094.1:14419701-14436045 GCA_026777045.1 Hyperopisus bebe
TCAGATGACTTTGGGACCAGTCAGTACCCGTCATGTCAGTCCTCAACAGCAAACAAAAGTTAAGGGAGTCTTTTTTTCAGTCTTAGTCTTGGTCTCATCTTGACTTTGTCTTGGTCTTGACTCAGTCTGTCTTGGTCTTAGTCTTGGTCTTGTCTTGGTATCGATACCTATCTGGTCTTGTTAGTGTCTTGGTCTTGGTTTAGGTGGTCTTCACTACAAGTCTACTGTAACCTAATATTTTTCAAATTTCACTTTCATATTTTTTAAATAACGTGGCAAACCAGAAGGAACACAAATTATAGATTCTACACCTGCATTTAAAAGCAAACTACTATTTTTTGATTTATTAAATTAACATTAAATGGACACCTTTGCGGTAATGCAAACTCGCAGCTTCTCCATTCAAGCAATTCCATTCCCACATTAAATGCTCTGTTGAGAAAGGGGAGCAGGACCACGGTGGGCACACCTGTGCCCATGCAGATGTAAATCAGGCCCACCTGTGCCCATGCAGATGTAACTCAGGCCCACCTGTGCCCATGGATCAATTAAAAACAGACTGAGTCTGCAATGTGAATTGTTTTGGGACTGGCCCACCTGATTGTATGCAATCCCACCCATGCTATTATTCCTGGCTCTGGAGGGTAATCATTTGTTAGAAATGAATGCAGATGGATATTTCACTAAAGTAAAAGTGTTACTACAGCAGTATTCCCCAGGCTACAAAACGCCTGTGCTGATTTTCAGGTGAACACATTGGGGTTGGTTTTTAATATGACTATTTACATGTAAAAGGTGTGTAAAAGAAACCTAATGTAACAAACTGCTTAACAACTGCAGTTACATACTGCAGGAGTGAAGGGCAATCCAATGGCAAATGTTGCCTCACTTCCTGACATCTCTCATTTGTGAAGTGCTTTTCCACGTCTTTGAGGGCAAATACAGTATGTGTCAAATGTCGTTTGGCGGCTGGTCTGTAGCCTGAGAAGTTTGACTTTGATCAGGAGGAGACGCTGAGATACTTATTAGCAGCAGAGTAATTTTATCCCAATGGGGGTATTTTTAGCTTTGGAGCCCTCCTGTAATGTGCTTGGCACAATTCACATGAATTATGTGGCTATTAAAATGGACAACATGAAGCTGTGATCTTGAAGGGACTCCCAGCACACTGGCGCCCCTTGGGAAACGAGCCCGACCGGTATCCTTAGTCTGTCCTCAAACATCACGGAAAAATTGACTGCGCTGTTCTTAAAGGAAAATCGTGTAATTTAATAAACAGCATTATCACAATACAGCTGCTCTGTTTGCTGATTGTGGTATAAAGACGTATGTCTTCTTGAAGACAAACTTAGCAGGGAATGCCTTAATTCATATTACGATTATAAGCACTGTAACAAATATACTTTATGTTCTATTGATTATATGTGCCAAGTTATGCAGCAGGTCTGTGGCTTTCATGCTGCCAGGAAGTGGAAGACATGTCCGCTAGCAGTAGCTATTCTGTAAAGATTGAGCAGTGTCACAGCCTAACGAGGGCAGCACCCAGAACGCAAGTGTAAAGAAATGAAAACAAATAAACAGAAATAAAGAAATACAGTCAGTTCTGGGGTCGAATTTAGGTTTTCACAATTATACAGCCAGATTAAAAATGAGAATTTAGAATAAAACTGACATGCAAGTTGAAGTTAAGTAATCTAATTTAGCTTTTATGAATCTGCTGCAAATGCACAAGATATTAGCAGTAAATTAGCCTAAGCCACTGTAATGTGTTATATCGTGAGGACTACAGGAAGTCATTGGTACATTTTCAGGAAAGAAAAGTGTGTAACAATGAAACCAGACTGAATGCCATATCGCAGAGTACATCATCTTGGCTTGGCAGCGTTGGTTTTCTGTCAGCAGTTTATACAGTATTATGAAGGATATTTATTGACTGGTGTCAAATTATGTTGGTTATTAAAGACCTTTTGGAAAATTATCCAATTATATTAAGAACACCATGTCACCCTTTCAAAATCAAATTAGAGCATCATGCCAGTTTAACAGGAATGAGGGAATAGGGGTAGCGTTGGAGCATAAAACAGTATAGAGGCCTACCAGTTGAAAGGCACGTGGCAGAGAGGAAGCTTCCCCCATGCATCTCCATCTCCCCAGTAAAGCTACATTCTGTGTCCTCGCATGGCGAAGGCTGCCCTTTGGGGTCTGGCTAAATGTCAGTCTTTTGATACATATGCATGGATTTATGTCTGGCTTCTAAGAGCAAACAACTGGACTGATACGCACTCATAGTTCATTATATACTGTCAATTGCACAAGTCAACAAATACATTTATCCAATAATAATTATTTCATGCTGGGTCAAGGTGAGCATGGAGCCTATGCCTGGAAGCACACAGCACACAGTAGCAGACACCCTGGATGGGATGCCAGTCCATAGCAGGGAACACACTCAAATACACTATTTCAGTGTATCCCAATTCAGTCCTTGGGGATCCCGTCCATGTTTTTACTTCCTCCCAGCTTGGGAGCTGGGAGGAAGCAAAAATGTGGATTCTCTGGCAGGGAGCTGGGAGGGAGCAAAAACATTGATTGTCTGGCTGTCCCTGAAGACTGGGATGGGAAGCATTGCACTATTAGTCCAATGTCTTTGGACTGCAGGAGGAAACTGGAGAACGTGGAGGAAAATCCTGCAGAGAACATGCAGATTCCACAATCACAGAAATGGTGGTTAAATCAAATCCCCAAGCTTGGCCCAGACATATTAAATTCTGTGCAATATACACAAGGAGATGATTGATAAACTGTAAAATCCAACAATAAAAACAATACAAATTTAAAGTGTGCCTTTCAGTGGACCAGCCTCCCATCCAGGGTCTGCACTGTCTTTTGCCTTGTGTATCCTGGGATGGCTTCCAGGCTCACAGCCAGCTATAGTCATGGAAAGTAGCTGAAAATTAAACATTACTTTTATAGCTTTTTAATTTAGTATTCTTGTGGGTTGGAAGGTTTCTTTAAAAAAACTGTTCGACCTCCGTACGATTCGGTATGAAAATGCATGAATGCATATTATTCACATCCCATGTGTGCTAGACATTTACTGTCACGTGGTCCAGCGGCACTGCACAATGAATGGAGTTTTATTTTGCACTTAAATTGTTGTGAACAGCAGAAGACAGTAAAAGCTGTTGTGAGCCTTGCATCATCAGTCTCCAGGGGCTGAAGAGAACTGTGGAGCCTTTTTATGGGTGATTCGTGCATGAGCTCTTTGCTGTGATTCGTGCAAGTCAGCATCACTCTTACATCACCCTTAGTCCAGCATGCTTCAGTATTGCTTACTCCTCATCTGGTATCAAACTGTTTCCTTCTAAGGAAACAATCCTTAACATTTTGAATGCATTGTTGAAAACTTTGACTAATTAGAATTAGTACACCCTGACCTTGTCGTGCCCAGTAGCTAGGATTATATATAGTCTAAGTGCTGCTGTGCACTTGCAGGGCTGTCGCCGACTGTGCTGCATCTCCTTCAGCTTGGATAAGAGCCACAAAGCTGTCTTCACCAGCAAAACGAAACAGACAATGTCTGTCGGCACAGCTTAAGGTCCCACGAGCTGGGAAGCAGCGGGTGAAACCTCAGCGGCCACCACGGCTGATTCTCCCAGCCCATTTCGAGCGGCATGCTCTTTCAGGTACTCAGAGCTCTGTAATGAATCATTATCTTATTACATTAGTTCCTCCCATTCCTGTTCGCTTCCGCAAGCAGCGACGGTGATTGATCTTGACAGAGCTTGTTTCATCAGGTACAGAAATGTAAACGTGAACGCTTTCAGGAAGTCAATTTCAACCCAGTTAGCTCGAGACTGAATGTTGGAGGAAGAGAAATGCTTTATATATGGTAAATGCTTATAAGGGCTAATGGTTTATCGTTTCTATTGTATCTTGTTGCACCTTAGCATAACAACAAATTTGTTGGGAGAATAAGTGCAATTTTTACTTTACTCACAAAGCTGGACAGTGATGTAACTGGTTTATTGATTCTTGCAAATTCCACTAAAAAGTAAAAAAAATAAGATGAATGCCTTTCAGCCGAAAAAAAAATCCTGATTATTTTAGCTGGTTTCCTTCAATGTAAGAACAATTTTATTTAAGTATATACAAGCACAGGGAGATACACAAAAGCTGAAACGGGCAATTGGTCTTGGACAGACTACAACCAAAGACTGGGTCATGTGTCTGGGTCCGGCTCCATTTGCTCAAGAATAACAGAAGAGAAAATATAGTCTTTTATAAGTATTGGGAACAAGAATCAGGTGACTTTATGGAATGACTTGTCACATGACTTTGGTCCACCCTATAGATGCTCATGCCCTGGTCCCCAGTCTCAGAATAAAGTTCTGACATATCACACGTCAATCATGCTTTGTATGAGTGCTGGAGTTTTCCTCAGAATTCCTTAACAATACTGTAATACATCAAAATGGGCATCATCCTGCAGCCATGAGGAAGCAAGATAACAGGAAAAAATGTGTAGATCTGCCACACCTGCTGCCTAGACCTCGGGCTCTGTGTGGGCAGAACATAGCTGACACAACAGAGATCTGTTTTTTTTTTCTTCTGGAAAAGCTGATTCAGTCGTAAAGTTAGAACTGAAAGACCGGCCATGCTTCACATATGCTAGAGTTGGATTTTCACCAGCTTTGGACGCTGCCCAAGATATATTTTATGCAGCATGAGAGAACTGATCATAGCAGCCGAGAGGAGTGAATTCATCATCATTCAGACCTGAGATCCTAAAAATGGCTCTACCCTACAAAAATACACAGACTCTGATGTCTTCAACCTTATAGCTCCTTTTTGTCTAACACACTGTGGTATGTGTAGGGTTGCAAATGGCTGGAACATTTTCAGTACTAGGAATCCTAAACACTTCACATATAAAAATCCCATACTTCTCCAGGCTGTATAGAGGATGGTGAAAGTATTAGTGAACTGTGGGGGGGGGGCTGTGGCACTGGAGGTTTGTTGGCCCCCCTCAGGAGATGCTGTGCTGGACAACTGCTCATCGTGCCTTTTCCAAGAAGTAACTACATGGCTCCACGTGGATAACAACTGATGTCAAACAACAATATAGATACTTTACATTTTGCTCTCCGTTCGTTTTTGGGATCCTCAGCCAATCAGTTACAATATTTTGTATGGGTAAGTCAAGCATGTAAAAACTTGCATATGTCCATTGTCAGCTATCCCTCAAATAATTCATCCAACAGGATAATGGATGACCTAAAATAATTTAGCTAACTATTCCTGCTAGCAAATTAATGTAACTCATCATTTAGTTTATTCTGCGACTGCAAGGGCCTGAACCAAATGTTCTGTTACTGATTGCAGCAGTAATCTTACAACAATAATCTCCCAACATCAGCTGCCTCTATGTGATCCTGGTCTTTCTTTGACATTGATCCCCCACCCTTCAAACACCTCAGCTGCAGTGAACAGTGAGTCCAAGGCTGTGGATTCTGACTGTTTGACTGAGCATTTATGACCTTGTTCACATTCTCCAGATTTAGCAGACTTTGACTTTCATCATCAAACCTCATGGCATATGCTCGTGGTCAATAACGTTAGCAATAACTTTGGGTAAGGTACAATGTCACAGTCACATATCCTTGGAATCGAGAGAATCCGGTTGTCTAAGTTGAAATGTCATGCCCTAAAATAATCCTGTACACAATGAGGCATGTATTTTAAATATTTTCCACCAAAAGGTACCCCTAATAATCATAATAATCATATAAATCATAAAACATTGATATAATTCACATTAGATGGAAAACTATTAATTTCTGCAATGATCGACGTACTACCCACCTGGGGAAAAAAAATATTATTTTATAATTTATTTGCTATAGGTCTATAAATAAAGGAATAGAAAAACACTCAAAAATGGGTTGGAGTTCTACTAGAAACAACAACAAAAAACAGTATGCTGTTTATTAGGAAGACAATTACTTTTCACAATATTTATTCACAAAAGTATGTATATATATGTTTGAGGTCAAGCTCCGTGAAAACAGTTGAAAGAGAAGGTGCCCATGGTGTAATTGGAACACCTCTCACACATAAACACAATGACAAGCTATAACATTTGTTTGTTGTTTGAGGCTAAAACGCTGAAAATTTCATTCTCAAATTTCACTTTAATCAGTCATAATGTACGAAGGCAGAAAAATGATAGTGATAAACATTCAGCATTAGACTCTAAAAATGTATGTTATGCCTGTTAACAATGCTTTTCTATGTGTGTATATATATATACACACACACACACACCATGCGTTGCTGTCTATCAAATAACTTCAACTTACCAAATGGATGCGAAATCAACACTCACTTCCGCCTGGCACTAACCATGTATTCTGTCACACTATTAAGCTACAGAAACGTCCCAACAAGAAGCCCCTGCATTCCCACATCACAGAGACTCTAATCTCAATATTCATAAGATTATATTTGTAGTGTCTGCAAATTTTAATATTAGATGAGACTAAAAACTGAGAAATTTCAACAGGCACAAGTAGTTTTTCCTCATAAAAATTATGATACCAAGACTGTGTCAGCATTTAAACATTAAATTACGTGATATTGGAGTAGCCCAGAATGTCCTGAAAACAAACCCATACGGCATATGTGGCTAACTCATACAATGTAATAAGCCTGGGGAAAGAAAAATGCTCAGACAAGGATACAGTTCAAAGGGTAGATCTGGTTACAGTTCAACTGTTGCACTCAGCATTTTATACTAGATAGATGTTGAGAACACTGCCTTGGAAGGAGATACTTTGTTGAGGTATTTTGCATTTCCTAATGACTGCAAAGTATGAATAGCAAAGTAAATGAAATGAAAAGATTATACATTAACCACCTTCTGTGGGCTAATCCTTACAAGTGTCAGGAGTAGGTATCATGCTAAGCAGCAAGGCGGAGATGAACCCACTTAAAGTGTGGAAGAGGATGTGAGGGGCAAACAAATGTTGAAGTGCTCCTGATCACTAATTTACACTCAGCCAAGCAATAAATACAACACACTCTCAAAATGAAAAGGGGATGATGGTGAGACCCTCACAAATGCAGGTTCACCATCTCTACCATCTTCATGTTGACCTTAAACTTACTTCCTTGTCGACCTAACATAAAGACCAACAGTAGAAAGGTAGAAAGGCCTATTCGCCAAAGCTAAGAAACCTTACTAGAGGGGTGACTTTATTTCTGACGAGTACTTTGCATAGTGAGATAACTCCTCCCCCCAGGGTGGCTGTAGTTCCCCATTTGCCTTACCTCTTCATTAAGAATAGCCTGGCACTGAGAGTAGTTTCCCTTCATCGCCCAGGTCCCATTCGAGAGGCATTCTCTGTACACGTTATCTGCATGGACAAAAGACGCGGGGTTTATAACTTACTATTTGCCCAGATGGAGCCACCTGCAAGAGCCATGACATCCCAGCTTTGACTGCAACGTCCTGATCTATCAGCCAAAACCTAGGTGTCTGCTGCAAAATCCATGCTGTCACTGGTTATTTCATCATTTAGATACTTAAATAGTTGATAAATGCATGTTGTGTTTAAGAAAGCGCTTTAGATTGAGTGGCATGATGTGTGTGTGGAACTTGCATGTGTTGCTTGCGTCACATGGCTTCTGCCTACAATCCCAAGACACACAAGTAGGCTAATTGCTGTTCCTAAATTGCCTATAGTGTGTTTGCATGTTCATGACAATCATGCCCGTATCTTTCAGACACAGAATTTTTTCTGCAAAGCCAATAACCATGATCCATTACAGGGCACACCTAAGATGGGTTAACACTTTTAACCTTGGTACAGTACTTTAAAGATCCTGGCTACAGCCCTGACTACAATGGAGTGGTATCTCAGCCTTATGCACTATGCTGTCAAGGGATAGGCTCTGGACTATACTGATAGAGCAGTAAAACCTTATTTCAGTATAACCTTATATTGCCTTATTCCAAAGACCCTCACAAAAATGCATTACACCCTAACAGAATAACTAACACAAAATACAAATAAGAAGACAAAATACATTTCTTGTTGAAATACGACATTTTCACACTTTCTTTGTGCAATCATTTGTGAGAGAATAAATGAGGGTGTATCAGAAATTTGAAGTGCAGCTTAAGAATCAGGCTGTTTGGATGATAAATACATGTCACAAACTAACACAGGAAATTAAGATATTGACATAATGTTGTCCAGTATTGACATAATGCTTTCCAATCATTTGCAAGTATAAACAGGTCAGGGATTCCCACTTGGAATGATAGATTATGTGAGTGTGGACATCCCTGGAAAGAAAATATAGCACAAGCACTCATCCCTAAATCTATTGTCGATAAATTAGTGTATGAGAAAAATTGTTTCACTATATCAAATGCAGTTTTGGATGTTTAAGTTTTGAGGGTTTCAATCCCACCTCTGCTCCATGTGTGTGTGTGTGTGTGTGTGTGTGTGTGTCATGTTTATATTGCATTGTGGGGACCAATTGTCCCCACAATGTCATTAAAAATCTGTTATTTTGGCCTTGTGGGGACCATTTTTTGGTCCTCACAAGGGGACTCTGAGTTTTATTCAACTTCTAATTTACAACAGCCACATGCTTACCTGTATATAAGGGCAGAGAAACAGTGCAATGTAAAATATAATTGTATAAAGAAGTAAGTGTTGAAAAGGTCTTTGTTAGCAAAACACCCCAGGAGAAAATGTATGGGTTTTTTATTCAAAACAGGAGTGGGGTGCTATGATCCGAACTGAGCCAACATGCAAGAAAAGCAAACAAAAACACATTTTCCCAACAAAATACTCATTCAGTTGGTTAGCAAAGTCCTAATAATCACCTAGAATCTATATAAAACATATTCAGCCTAATTTGCCAATAAAACTTTTTTATTAGAATGACCATTTTGTGGCCTCTGTACAGGTTTGCAGGGAGTCTGGAGCCTACCCTGGACACCATGGATGAGGTGAGGCACAGGCTATGGCCAAAATACAAGAAACATGCATATTTTCTACTTTTGTGAATATTTTAGTATATAGTGGCTACAGCAGCAAATCCTACAATCCCATGATGAAAAGCCCGAAACCTTTCTTCTCTATTAGCAGCATTCAATGTAAATATGTGCTCTATATTATTCTAGATGAGGACAACTGAATTTGCCCATGTCTACACACATACTCCTGAGGCAATTCAGTTCATTGATATATTTCCATGCAGCCACTTGTGTACCAAATCCAGTGATGATACATGGAATCAAGAGGAACAATCCCTTAGGTTTCAGGTACATCCCCCTTCCTGCCCCACCGAGCATGACTGCTTCCATTTCCTCACGACATACAGGATCCAATTCACACTCTAGTACTCCAGGAGGCTTTTCTCCTAGGGGGTGCAAAGCGAGACTTTCCAAGGTGCGGGGTCTCAACCAATGGGGCAGGGGGGGTGGTTTCCCTCACACACGCGTGTTCATAGGACAGTTGTCAGTCAGACACCAGAGCAGTAATGACCTGCTGCTCAGCTCATCAGGATGCCTCACCGCTGAAGTAAGGCAGATGCGGCCTGACCCGGAGTCACTCGGATATCTGGATTGTCCAGCCATCATTCTACGCAGGTGGTCATTATTTAGGCACTGCCATGGTGTAGTATTACTTATAAAACAAAGAACACCTCAGAATCATGGCACGGTATTGGGGTGCCCTCCAGGCAGAGGGGAGCAGAGGTGCCCCATTCCATGCATGTGAGGCAAGTGGATCGCGGCTCCCCCTGACCTTGAACAAGACTCTCTGTCCCATGAATGTCATCCTCGCTCTCTGGTTCCAAGTCCTTCCCCCTCTCCCTGGCCCATATTGATTTCATACCCATTACTACAATAAACAAGTCCCTGCTGTGGATCAGGTGGGGTCAGCGGCAATAAACAAGTCCGAAAAAAGAAGATGGGGAAAGCCTGCCGGTGCTGACGGCAAAGCAGCATGGCTAATCTCCCTGAGCATTGTGCGCAGAAACATCCAGCCTGCCAGTGCAGGGGCCAGAAAAAGCAGGCGGATATCAAGGTATAATTTTATTCCCATAAATCACTGCAAATTCCAAGCAATCACTTTTATAGACAAATCTGCGGAATTTTGGGGCGTTTAAAAAGATACCTGCAGAGCTTTCAACTCCACTAGGATGATTTATTACCCTATGTCTTGCAGTTTGCTGACAAGACATTAAAAGTTTATATGTTAAATATTTTGTTATAAGTGAGAAGTGTACTGTTATGTAGTGTTAATCAGAATGTGTTTGATTAACTTAAGGGATTTTGATATTATTTTGTTGGCAACACCTGCCCAAGGTACTCCACTAAAAATTTTATATATTTATACAGCTGGACGGTAACTGGAGTAATGTGGTTGAATTACCCAATAAGGTGTACAACAGCCGATCGCAAATGAGGATTTGAATGGGCAACAAATTGGGTACAGGTCCTTAACCATTACAGAACCAGGCGTTTTGTGGTGTTTCACTTTCTTGATCTCAGATGTTTCCGGGGCTCCTTTATCCTTTCCGGTGTTAATTCAGATGGTCATGTCTGCTGAGCTTCCAGTCTGGCTATATTACTGTCAGTTCCTCAGAAAGCGCATGCCGGACAATTCTGCACACTTGACTGTCAGCAACTGAAGTGTTACACACAGCTGTGGCATTTGGGGTCAGCTAAACACCGGGTTGGGGGATGCTCCAAATATTCAGAGGGGAAGGGGACCTAGCACACCCACTGAAGCCATGCTGCCTGTGTGTACGTGGCGGGGGGGGGGGGCGTTCTGACACACAGGTTTCCATTAGGGAAAAGAGGAACGTTAATGGGGCGATATTAACGTGAAAACCCGGCATGCGGTTTTCTCAGGTCAGGCCACAGCTTTTGAGGTTGTAAAACCCCCGACGTGAGACGTGTGTGGTTTATTTCAAGAGTCCCTCTTAGTGACTTAGCAACTGGTCACATGCACCCCCTGGAGAATATCGGTCACTGTGCTCCTAACCAGGACATGACAACGGGCAGCTGATTTTGAGGTCTTAGGCCAAGGATGCCAGTTAGTCAGTGGCTAATGCCAATATGATGCCACTATGAATCTATTTTCCTATGATAACAATGAGAGCAGCAGGAAACAGAGCGAGGTGGGACTGAGAATAAAAATAAGAAAAATCATTAGCTCAGATTACATAAAGATATTTTGCAATGTACTTTCATTCCAAATCAGTCTCCTATCAACTGTAATCCTTTGGATTTGTATGACAATTTCACTTACTTTAAATTGTATTTGAAGTTCAGAGCGCAGAATATCCAGGCTTCTAATATAAGACATTCAGGAATTCACATCATCCACATGGTTTTTGAATGAGCGCAAAGACTGGAATACCACTGTAACTCTTGCTAAATTGAACTTGCATGAACATGGAATTTTGCACAGCTATTCCTGGTATATCCAAGCATTTATGACTTGGAACACTGGCAAGATTACAAGATATTTCATCCTTTCTTCCCATCCGTGTCCCTTTCCAACCCCTGTCTCTTGCTTTTTTTTAAAAGTTGATTTATAAAAATATGAATCACATACATGAAACCCCATGGATGAACTTGGTATGCAGTGACAATTCCACTGTGAAGACGGCCCCAATTAATAATATCTAAGTGACTGATTCATCCTCTGCCCAGTGTAACTGGCCCCCTGAGGGAGGGGCTGGACTCGCAAAGGTCTTGAAGCGATAGGGTCACATCATAATAAAGCAAACTTCCATTGAAGTCACTGAGTTGCAGAACCTGAATGACCATCAAGATAATGTTTTTCAGATGTGCTGGACCGTTCAAAGCACTGAGGTCACGGTTCAGAGAAATTTGGTTATTCTGAAATAGAGCTAATATCCAACAGAAAGAATTATACACTTATATTGTTTACATAAAATACAGAAAAATAATATTTTTAAATATTTAAAATTTCAATCAATCTCTTCTCATGCAATTTACTTCTATCATATATGAAGTTTTTTGGCATTTGGAATAAGACCAAGCGATATAAACGTTGAGTTTACTTCATAATTATCCTATGATTGTCAGTACCTTAAGAAACGTCATGTGTAGCATGGAGCAGGACGGAAGACACAAGAACAGGCACAAACAAAGGGGTTTTTATTAGACAGATGAAACCAGGGCAAGAAAACAAAGAGTCACAGGGGATCAAAATTAAGACAGTAAAGGTTTGTGGCAAAGGAACAACAGGGAGTAACACGAATGACCGAACTGGGGAAGACGACCCTGGAAAGCGCTTATATTCTGGGTTAACGAGGGAATAAACGAGAGGCAGCTGGAGTGAGTTAATAAGGAGGCAGTAACGAGAGGAGAGACAAACACAAAACAGGTGTGGCTCATTACAGCCAAGCTAAGGAGAAATGGGGTCAAAAACTGTCCAGCAGTTTCTCAGCACTTATACATCCCTGCATCTGACAGGAAGTTGAAGCTTTCATGGCCTGACGTGTGGCACTGTTGAGAAGGGATGGGGGCCTCAATTTCTTATACAGAAGATACCAACTAGCTGTGTATTAAAATACAGTTAATATGACGCAGTTGGTGTGTGAGTGTACCCTGCGATGGGCTGGCCCCCCGTCCAGGGTTGTTCCCTGCCTCATGCCCGTTGCTTCCGGGATAGGCTCCTGACCCCCCACAACCCAGTGGGATAAGCGGGTCGGACGATGGATGGATGGATGGATGACACAGTGTTGTCCATGTGATATTTGTCAAATTATCTCACAGATTAAATTAAAACAAATCATAAAACTGCACCAGTACACAACCCACAAAAAGAAATAAATAAAATGGCACCTCTGGCACTAATTGCTGCATCCTGCAGTTATAGATCATGTGGTGTATAATTTAGTGATCTACTATGCCCCCGGTCCTAGGGCTATAGGTTAGAATCCAGCTCCAGTTCTGTGGCTGTGGGTGTTTCGTGTGTGGGCTGTCTCCAGAATCCCTGGTGTCTCCTGCCATAGTCCACAGACTTGCAGTTTTTATAAACTGCAGATGCTCTGGTTGCCCTCTGCCTCTACTGGTGTCCAGTATAGGAAGTAGCCTAACTTATTCTGATTCCATTCTGTACTCTCTGTAAAATCATGTCTAACTATAACTGATTAAGCAGATTAAGCAGGTACAATTGGACATTGTGCTTTCTAAATGAAGTAGCTCTGCTTTTCCATCAATTATGTATCTATTTAAAATGTATTCTTAAATTTAAAATATATTTATGATATTCTTAATAGAGCACGTGATTTCTGGGAACTATGTGAAAATCCTGACAATATTGACCCAACTAAATAAAGGTGTGAAGGATATTTTAAAATCCCTTGCTTGCATACAATGCTATGAGAGCAATGTACTGAATGTGGCCTCGTTGGTAAAATTAAACTTGGACATGCTTTTGCCAACCACCAGCATTACACATGGGCATTTTTACCATTGAGCCTTACAGTGAGCTGCTAATCCTTCTTTTAAAACGTTAGGTACTAATGTCAGTAGACTTGGAAAGATCTCCTTAAGTGGCAGGAGGACAGGCATGAGATTGTACACGTCTTATTTAACGTTGCCCCAGTACAAAGAACCTTTGTTACCTTTGCATCAAAACAAAATACAGCTGTATGTTTCACACACAACTGTGGTCATGTTTTGCATTTGCAATAAACCTTGCGTAAAAAATAAGTGCTGCAATTTGATAAAGGTGTATGGTAGTGTACTTTAAGTGTCTGATAACAGTAGGTTTTTTGTAACATTTTTCAAGAATTTGATATACCACAATTGCACTAGCTATCCAGAATTATGGAAAGCGCACAAACACACACACACACACACACACACACACAAACACACACACACACACAGACGTTTGTACTAATGTATGTATGTTTGTATTCATGTATATATATTTGTATATCTTTGTGGGGACTGTCCATTCATGTGCTATGTTAAGTACAACTGAAATGTGTGTATGCTTGCTCTGACCATTTGCAATTCTTAATTCTTTTGAGAAGTAGAAGTACATTAAACCATTTTCTACAGCCGCTTCTACTAGTGAGGGTCACAGTGAGAACCATTATACATACAGTATATAGTTTGACTCACATTTTTTGTGTTTGTTTTAAATAAATGACTTGTGATTTGTGCTGTTGTTGTGATGCAAAATATAAGCACTGAAAAATACATTTGCATATTGTCCTTTCTGGTTGGAGGGCTTTAAAAGCCTCTTATAGCATGAGTATTAATGATATTAGCTCTCTGAGAAACAAACACACATGCACACAGATGCTAACAACAGCTACTTCAGCAGAATAGCTTGAATAAGGGAGAAAGAGCCACAGCTCTCTAAATTCCAGTGTCTCCGGCTTGTTCCCTTCAAATAGCCTCCCAGATCAATTTTCCCGACAGAGGCTGCCTGGATCGCTCATTTGTTCAGTGAGTCAGAATGGAGGATTCTGTCCAGGGACTCAAGATCACAACTTATTCCTTTAGCAAGACCAACATGCCCTGCTGTTGTCATCTGAGGTGCATAATGGAACTGTCATGTTAGTGATGTCCATATCTCTATAGTGTGGTCCTGTGGGTGTTTATTTCTGGTAGAAAAACTACCACACTGGACTTTACAGAACTATTCTTTAATACAATGATCTGGCTGAGTTGACAGAGATTATTCTGATAAAAATGCAACGTCAGCTTCAGGGACGATATAGTGCCAAACAGTTGCTTCAGCTGCAAATAACTGGTGACCGGAATGAGATGGATACAGTTAAACCACTAATTCGGAGTTGTTTCAATGTTTTATTGTATGCTTTCTATAGCTATGTGGTTCAGGGACATTTGTGAACACTTTAAGTTCAATGGCCTACAGGAAGGCTTGGTTACTTACTAGTGGTGTTGTATCTGACGCCGTAGAAGAACTCTGGACAGGGCCGTGACACCATCTCTCCAGCGCTGCTCTTGGGCCAGCAGGTGCCTATTCCATCTATTGATGTGTTGCAGAACAATCCTGTGCACAGTATGGGGACAATAAATTGGAATCATACCATGGTAATATTTGAATGAAGTGCTGTTGCCTAAAGCATAGTCCATTTGTGTGAAACATGGGAATTAGAGTTGTTGTCCTTCAGTAAGTATTAGCTTCAATGCTTTTCTACACTGGGCACTCGCCTATGCAGTAATTGTGTCCGTGTACCCATTTTACGTCATCTTCCACTGCTGAAGACCACTCCCAATACTCAAGAATAGAAGTACAGAGAAGTAAAGTCCCTGGATGTCATTCTTGCCGTGCCCCAAATATCAAGGGTACATCGGATGCATCATCACCAAATGAACAATCCCATGATTCATTGCTCTTCAAGTCTTGGGAGGGACGCAAACAAGCAAGACTGGTCTTGCCAAGACCAGAAATACAATCTTCGTGTTTTTGATATTGAGAAACACCCAAAGCCAGTTACATGCCCAATGCTAATGAACTCAGTTTGTTGAGAAGCACACTGGCCAAGTGTCCAGCCAAAATTAGTTATTCATAGTAATGCAGTGATACCTATGCAGATAACTAGCAAGAGTCTTGAATAATAATTATTGTTACTGTAATTATTGTTATGATACTGTGTTACCTTTCTTAGGTGAAAATGATTAGTTCTAAATTATTTGCAAAATATTTCAAATAAATGTAAAATTCAGTGTATTTCTTTAGTCTTCAACTTTTAGTTTATGACTTCAGATTTATAGTCTAGAATTTAACGTTTGTTTCACCGGACTCAGACTAAGCTACTCAGGTGCAATAATGGACGTGGATCAGATTCAACTACCTGATTCGAACGTACCCCTGAAGGGAATAATGTGAAGTTTCCAAATGACTTTAAGCATGAATGTTAGGCTTTGCCTTTATGCTCAATGAGAAGTAAATAAGAAATAAGGAAAGACGTAAGTGATGCTTAATTCCATTTACAAACATTTTTCACAAAACAAAATGATGGTGTTATTCATATATACCCACATCAGCTACAGCCGAAAGCTACAGTCACAATCAACATTTTGTGTTGTATTGATATTTCAGTTTTATACTTTTGCTCCAATATTGACAGGTGTCGAAATTCACAGCATAATGGTAAATCAAGAGAAAAAGAATATGAAGAACATTACATAACAATCTAATAACTACTATTTCAAAATAATAATAATAATAATAATAATAACAGTAATAAATACATAGGGATATACATCTGCAATGTGATTTTTGTACTACT
>JAODJW010000094.1:14442895-14458050 GCA_026777045.1 Hyperopisus bebe
ATAGCCCTTGTAGCTATTCAGCTTTGTCACAAAAAAGTCTCCAGTAGAGTGTCATGTGCGACTCACCTGAAATATTTCCTGACAGCAGGAGCAGGGCATCGCAGGCAATGTCCGCTGCCACTCTGGAGATGAAGGTCATCCAGAGAGTAAAAAGCTGGAAACACAGCAGAAAAGTAAAATAGTGAGTTACAAAAACTAAAAATGTGTACATTTCAATTTTCAACTTAAAGAAATTACCCTTTGGGAAACAGAATGGAAAGAGTGGATGAGGCAGCCCTACACTGTAAATGTCTACAGTGTAAATAGCTGGCATTCGGGCTGGGGAAAACAAGGTTTAATGAAAAGAGAGAGACCCCTCGAAGGATGGAGAGGTTGTTTTCCTCCATTTGACAATGCAGGGCTGATGATCAAGTGCCATTAGTATGAAGTAGCTAGGCTACAAAACAGACTATGTGGGAGGTGGAGGAGATAGGTTGGGTTATGGTCCATGCTGTGATGGTGAGTCAGCTGTCTTCTGATGGGAGGTTCTCCTGCTCATCTGTCCATATTCCCTGCATAAGAATAACTTGGAGAACTGCTTTGTTCAGCTCCCCATCACCCAGTCCCACAACTGGTATCAGCAAAGCACCTATTCTGGGTTCTTTGTATTTGTACTGGACTCTCTCAAAAGCTGCTCATTCATTTTAAGTGTTTACTTTTCATCCGGTCCTCTCTTGGTCCCCATTTCCCATGTCACATAGTTCTGCTTGGCAGTCATTCAAAGACACTCTCACAGTCTGTACCCCTTGCTAATTGCTGTTCAAAACTACTACCACTACTACTACTACTATTATTATTATTTTTTTTTTTTTTATTGCAGTAATAAAAACCTATCCTAATCTCAGCTGTGATTCATATTTTCCCGACCAAACAGTAAATGTCATTTATCTTATCCCCAAATTATCCCCAAACACAATTATAAAAATAAATTCCAATGGCAATTAATTTCAAATTTGGGTTTGATTGCACCTCAGGTATTTTTTGTTCTCAACCTGATTTGTTAAATCAAAGTTAACTAAGCCTCGTGCATCAAAATCTGAAGGTTCTGATCCTCTGAAACCATCTTATCTGTATTTTCCTCAACTAAAAGTAACAGATACTTTCTGCAACTCTGAACTGTTATCAATATAATATTTATATGACAAGTTAGTTGTGGGAGGTTTTTATTTTTGTTACAAAAAAGTGGGGTATCATGAATTAGTGCTGTCAAACTACTTCATTTAGAGAGTTTCAAAATGTTTCTGTTTTTGGTACCCCAAACAAAGTCTCAAAGTAAAGATGAATTCAAAGTATTCTACTGAAACACATGTACAATCCTTAGCTGGGAAAGCTCTATACACATATTCTGTGGAATCTCAGATAGAAATTCTGTAATGTTAAATGTGATTGTTTAAAAAAGGAATAATTGATTTCTACTTCAAGGAGTGTAATGTAAGAAATCAAGCTATGACGAGGTATTTTCTGACATTTACCTTAATCCTGATTCATACATAAACAGCCTCTTACTTGTTTGGAAGGATTTTTACTCAAGCACAGAGTGCTACAAACATCACTTCTGACATGGTAAATCTTGAATGGGCCCCTCTGTATCTGACTGTTGTGGTCCTTAAAAAAAGTCCCAAGTACCTCAATTCATGGGATCCTCAAGATAAAAACAATGCACTGTCCCAGAAAGCCTTATTGCATTACATAACCATTTACTCAAATGATGTTAAATAAGAAAAACTGAAAACTTGAAACATGAACACATCCATTCATCTTCCAAACAGTTATCCAGTGTAGGTGGGTCTATTCCAGGAAGCAAAGGCCATAAGGTGGTGGAAATTCTCAATGGGATACCAGCCTATCACAAAGCACACACTAATACAATAAGGGCACTTTTGAGTATAACCACATCCTTCTGGGCTGAAAAAGGGAACCAAATGCTCAGTACAAGCACAGGGACAACACAGAAATTCAAACTCCTCAAAACACAAGGCTACAGTGCTAGATATATGATTTTTTTAGTGTAAATATTTGGCTTTCATAAAGTAAACATGCCAGCATTCTAAGCACTAATTCTGTTTTTCTACTTCTTATACTGACCCCATTACTTATAATTGTATAATATAATGAAAACACAAAAAAATGCTATTTTTAAACCAGACCCCATGGCTGATAATCCAAAGTTCCATTTGACCTGATCACTTTTTTGAAAACATCTGGGAAAAATCCTCAGTTGATCTCCTTGGAAGCAACCAAGCCTGAAGATTATTTTGTTGTAGCTGAAGGAAGAAGACCACGCTGAGCATGCATATGTCTGAAAGCCTCACTGGACCACACAGATGACTAAAACGCTTGAGAAATTGCCGGCACAAAGAATGACAGCTTAATTCCTTGCTGTACCCCAGGAAGCTTTCCATTAGCTGTGAAGTGTGAAGCTGCAAATTCTACTTACGAGACCACAGTGGACATACATGAATTATGTGCTACATGAATTACTCTGCATTTCTAAGGGAAAACAAACCTACTTTTAATTACACATTTACCACTGGTCTGTTACCGAGTGCAAGTCCCTCAGCCATATATCTGGGCAGCACTGGGCACCCTGTCAAGCTAACTGTGATTCATTAAAGTACTTCCCAGACATCTGCAGATAACACTGTTCATTCCTATTTCATGCCTTTTAAATTTGTTTTTAAAACCCTTCAGAGAGAACATAGTAATAAAAATCTTTAGAAGTCAATAAACCTACATTTGTTTCTATATATATATACACACACACACACACACACACACACACACATGCATACATACATATGTGTGTGTGTGTGTGTGTATATTCTAATAAGTACATCATTTTTAAAATCTGTTTTCATGTACTTACAGTATAACCCAGAATACACATTTGTAATGGAGGCAGAACTGCATTCATTTCTTTACCAGAAAACCCTCTCAAAATCAGGCAATGCTTATTTATAGTTGGGTATAGTTGGGTTTGAAAATTGATAATCTCAGATAAGCTCTTCTAACGTGAGCTTATCTGAGATTTGGATCAAGATTCTTATTTGGGGAGATTATGCGCACTCTGGCCTCGGAATTTAGCCATTTTTCATTGGCATGGAGTTAAACATTTCTCGGCACACAGATATAGTGCATGAATTTTAATGTGAAGTAGTTGGTTTTTATATGAACTGGTGCTAATAAAGTGCTAATAATACAAGGTCCATCCATCCATCATCGAAAGGGCTTATCCTAGACTAGGTTGCTAAGGCCACCTATACCAGGCCATATAGGGCACAAGGTAGGAGAACACCTTGGACAGGACACCAGCCCATAACAGGGTACTAAAGCATACATGCTAACACCCACATAATCATTTGAATATGTAAATGTGGAATTTAGGGTAAAAGAGTATCTCTAAATGGGCAATTTAGACACACCAGTTAGCTTTACTGGAGGTGATTCATTTAAAACAAATTTCAACGTGCATGCAATTTGATCAATGATTTCTGTATTGAGGTACCAGGTCTACTATCAGAAATAATCTTCTCGTTCTCTGACCTTTCTGCTCAGATGAAAGTCATTCCAATGCCACAATGAGATTCAACATGGAAGTGATATTGCTAAGATATATTAAAAAAAATATGAGTCATTTCATATTAAATTTTTCAAGCGTCTTTTAGGCTAAAAATAGGACATGGACCTGTTTTTGTAGCATCCAATATAAAAGCAACTCATTCTACTTAAACATTCAGCACTAAAGGGCAGGTATGTGCAGAAGAAGGGGCTGGGGGGGCGGGAAACTACTTAAGTATTAGTTTGCAGTGTTGGCCTAATGGTTAGGGAAGTATGCTTGTGATTGGAATGTTGCTGGTTCGAATCCCTAACTGCCCCCAACCAACAAAGTAACCTAAGCAAAATACTGGGCCCACTGATATTTCACATATGGGTGTTTTTTTTGCAAAAAAAAATCTTCTGGGTCTGAGTCTACTGCTTTTCAGGTGAGAAAAAAAAGTGCCCTGTTCTTAAGCACTAGTGTCAGAGGCATGTGTAGTGATGTTATTGAAGTCTGTGCTTTACTTCATATTTTATTATGTAACTATGATGTAAGTGTAAAGAAGCATAATTAGTATACTGGTAATGTAAAAATCAACGTCTTCAATTTGCCAGTTTCCCCCAAAAGTAGCATGTAATACTCAACAAGCTTGTGTCACCTTGAACAGCAGCTGCATAGTAATACAGAATTCAAATTGTACATCAAATGTGAGATTACACAAAGATATATTATTTTTATAGACAGGTTTTGGTCTACAAAATTGGCAACCAAACTGTTTTAACCATTTCATACATATTTCAATCTTACAGGCAAGTTAACTAAGTCGCAGTACATTCAGAACTTGGGCTGATATTTGATGACAATCTCATAACTAAACTAAAACTCAACTAAATATAATAAATTTAAAGGCTACATTACAATTTTATACTGCAGCATTTATTTTATCAATATGATGATGATGATGATGATTATTATTATTATTATTATTATTATTATTATTATTATTATTATTATTATTGTTATAACAATTATTATATTTCTTGTGACATTGTCCAAAAAAAGCATCAACATATTTTTGTGATCCATTTCGGCTGACTTCTGTGTCTCTGTGACAGAATAGCAGGCAACAATTCAAATAAAGAACAACACTGAAAATAACGAGTGGGTCAAATCACTCAGCAATTTATGAATGAGGTTACAAACAAAGGGTATAACAAACACTCATTAATACACAAATGATCATAAGTACGGGATAAGAAGCCACTTGGCGTCACAAAGCTTTCAGGAAGCAAACCCCTAAAAATTTATCCAAATTTATTGAATGAAAATATGTTACGTTTTTTGTCGTGTTAATACATAATGCAGTGTTACCGCATAATGCATTGTCACATGTTATGTGACATGGTGTGTGACAATACATTCCATAATAACACCACATTATGTAATGAAAATTTGTCATGTTTTATTGAGTCACATAATGCAACGTTATATATAATTTGTTGTTACAGAATAAGATCTAGAAGCTCAGTTCCAAGCTTCAACATTGCATTGACATAGCATACCACATGATACCTGTTAAGCGATGGAATCTATCCATCCACCTATCCATTTCATGTACCTGCTTGTCCTATTCAGAGTCATGGAGGCGCAGAGCCCAACCTATGGGGAATAATCTGGGATGTGGCTAGAGGCTTGTATTTTTTGCCTTTTTCTTATTTTAAAATATTAGTAAAGCACTTTGTAAACCTGTGGTTAAAACAGTGATATATAAATAATGACTGATTGATTGAACCCATTGTTGGGCAGGTGCACACACACACACACACACACCTATGGATTATTTAGTAATTCCAGTTCACCTCACCTCATGGGGAGAACATGCAAACCCCACACAGATTCATACCCTGGTCCCAGAAGTGTGATGCAACAGCAATAATCACTGTGCCACTGCATCACCACCAGGATGGAACCCTTGTTTTCAATTTTTTTTTTTTGCATGGCAATATTTTATTAAATTACAAAAATGCTGGTTTATGTTTTTAATTTACATAAAAGATGCAGTAAGAATTCAGTTCAGCTGATGTTGAATATTTCTGTTTGATCTGCCCAAATCTTTTTAAAAAACAGTTGTTTTGAGTTTGACATTTCATCATAATAAGATTGCCTGCGAAAAATATGTTTCACAGAATAAAACTTGCTTTGCAGGAAATCACACCGAAACACGTTCCAACATTACTTTCACTGAATATAAATTTAAACATTATCAGTAACAGATTCTGATTTTGCTTCTAGGCAGCAGAAACTGCTCCCAATTTATGCACACACTTGAGAGCTGGAGTCCACATCTGAGCCATTTACTCCCACAGTAGAACTTGTTGGAACTATTGGATTAATAACAGCAGCATCATACTGAAGTATTATTCATGGCTTGGATGCCTCCTGAAATTCTACAAATTAGAAAAAGTCGGCCATCTGAAGTTATTTAAAAGAATCTGAAGCTCATTTCAGGTCAGGATTAATACAACCGTATTAATCAAAAGTTCCGTTGGAGTGTTTTAGCAACATGTTTAGTAAGTTACTTTGTTGACACTTTCCTGTTTTTTTTCCTTTCTCTCTTTTCTTTTTTGTTTATTTTTGGGCACTGACTATTCATGATATCTTATATCCCTAAGGATCCTATTAATGTATCATTTGAAAGGTAGTTTTGTTACACAACCCATTGTAAACTCAACACAAATTTTAGATCTGGAAACATTAGTACTGTATATATTTTGGTAAGCCTATAATTTCTTTATGGAGAACAAAAGAAGCCATTTACACATGCCATCAATGATACATGCTAAGCTTTTGTACTCCATCCAGTTCAGCATCTCAGGTCAAACCAATTGATACCACTTGCATGGTACATATATTGCTCAGTATAAAGGACACACTTGTACCATTCATGTGTTGTGCTTTCAAATGCTTTTAAAGGTGACAGTCAAAGCTAAGGACTATAGGCTTGCAAGACTGTAAGAATACAACCAGGCGAGGCTTGAGAATTAGCAAATAGGCTAGACATTTGTGCAAAGTTACATGCCACGCAAATCCTCGTCCTGGATGCTTTGCTGCCTGATTGTCCTCCAGTTTAGCCGAAGCAGCATGGAGTTGGCTGCATGGAAGCAGTTGTTGGGAATGTGCACCATAGTCCTAGTGGTCAGCAACTTCCCAGGATCTGCACCCAACACTATTACGTAATAAGAACGGGCAGACTACAGCGTCTTTTAGGTTATTGCTTCATAATTAAATTTAATGTATTATTATTTCTTAAAAGACTGAAGCTCTTATTATTCCGTGATCTTGAAAGAATACACCTACCAGCTAATAAGTAGCAATTATCAGCTGTGGCATGAAAATAAGGTTTTACCACATCATTGCGTATACATCTTAAGAGCATCAGCAAGACTAGACTCTTAAGGCTGGATGCTGGTAAATAGCTTCTTTATTATCAGTGAGACTAGGAAAATATTTTAAATGGCTAGACTCCAGTAATGAATGCGGAAATAGTGGATTAAGTCTTCCTGGGTAGTATTAAAAATAATAATAAACTTTAGGTTTAAGGCAATTATGACAACCTTGAAGTTTTATTTCACATAAATCATTTAAAAAGGTAGTAAGAATAAGCCAATTTCTTTTGGGAGATTTTTTATACCTTTACTGAAGCAATAAAGTAAAAACAGAGTACAGTTAATAAACCCAAAGGCCGCTGAGTTTATTCACTAAGTCATGTAAAAAAGACAAATAGATAAGAATGGGCTTCTGACAGATTATATTAAACTTTATGATTTGAGACCTACTACTGTTTTAATACTGTTTGTTAAAGTAACACCGGAAAATTAACCCTCACAGAGTAGTATAAGTTAAGCAATTACTGAAAGCATCGGTAATTCTTCAAAATGGATAAGTATATGGGTGTGTGTGTGTGTGTGTGAGTAAATGCATGGTGTGTGAGTGAATGAATGGTGTGTGAGTGTATGTGAATGAATGGTGTGTGAGTGTGTGTGACTGAATGAATGGTGTGTGAGTGAATGAATGGTGTGTGAGTGTGCCCTGTGTTGGGTTGGTGCCCCATCCCTGCCTTGTGCCCATAGCCTCCAGGATTGGCTCTGAATTCCCTGCAACCCTGAATAGGACAAGCAGTTACAGAAAATGGATGGATGAATGTTTGGGCAGCATAGTCACACAGGTGCAGTAGGGGTTTGGATACCCTGGCAGATTCTGGGTGCCCAGAAATTTAGAGGGGCCCTTGAATAAATCAAATTATAAAATTATAAAATGTAATGGGGGCCTCGGGCGACTTTTTGCCAGGGGGCACAGAATTTCTAGCTACACACCTACACACAGGTAACAAGCTATAGCTGCCAACATGAGACATAATGACAATGCAAGAGATACAAGCAAGAATATGGGGCACAAGGAAGGGGGACACCTGGAACATGATGCCAGTCCATCCCAAGGCACACGTGCACACTCACTCGGCAGCTCCCCTAAATGTGTGTCTTCCATAAATTAGTTATAAAGAATTTTATTAGTTACAGTGACACTAAAAACATCGGGTTTTAATGGTCTTACATATGTGTACTACAAACAACCATTAAAGTTGCCAAACATCTCTAATGATTTCGATGTGGAATGTTCTGAATGGGTTGGTTTTAATCAGGAATGAGAAATGTCTTTTTTTTTTCCTTTTATCTGTAAGTAAGACAGTCTTTATAAACATTTCACAATGTATAAGAGGCTGGATTACAATTATACTCATAAAATATTCCATTTACAACCTCTGAATACACCTGTTTTTCACACTTCTTTGATCACCTCAAGTCAATTGTGCTAATAAGCGTGGCTGAGCCAAAAATTATTGTCTGTGTAATTATTTGGTTGGTGGTTGTACTATTCAATCACAGTTATGCAGTTGAGAGAATACAGGGCTGTCACTTTCATCCTTTATAGCTTTACTCAGGCAGCTACAGAGGGTTACAGGTGATTGGCAAACTGGAAAGTCCCTCTCAATGGACTGTTGTGGTACTGTGAGCAGCCAAGACAGAATCAACAAGGGTCTGACCTAATTCTGTTGGAACATAGTGACACTCTGTCTTTGCCATTTCATGGATGTACAATAGCTGTTCACCCTTTCCAGGCCACATAACGGCAGTCAACAAAATTTCATTTTTTATGTTTTTTTGTGTTAAATAATTGAAGTGGGCTCCGGTTTCCTCCCACAGTCCAAAAGCGTGCAGGGTAAGCTGACTGGCGTGTCTAAATTGGCCCTGTAGTTGTGTGAGTGTGTGTGCCCTGTGGTGCGTTGGCGCCCGCCCAGGGTAGGTTCCCGCCTGCGCCCATTGTTCCCGGGATAGGCTCTGGGCCCCCCGCAACCCCAGTGGGGATTAAGCAGTTATGATAATGGATGGATGGATGATTGAAGTGGCTAACTGAAAATGCACATAATATTCATCACCCTGTTCTCTAATATGAGCCTGTGTATGCGTCACGATAATGTACAAAGAACGGGGATGATCGTATTACTGGTCTGTACCCAACTGTTAATGAGTAGCTTGTAAAGGAAGTCATCTAGCTCCGTGGTCCCCAACCTTTATTTCGTCACGGACCGGTTTAATATCAGAAACTATTTTCACGGCCCGGCCTTTAAGGAGTGGCAGATAATTATACGCATACGTATTTATACGAATAAATGATACATATAAAAATGGGGATATTTTAAAAATATAATAATGGGGTATTTTTAAAATATAATAATAAACGTAAATCCAATGTGTATTCGCAGCGCTTGTGGGACTATTTTTAGTGGTAACTCTCACGTGACCGAAGTTTTTTATTTTTTCTGTGCAGCCCGCGGACCGGTACCACATGACCCACGGCCAGGTACCGGTCCGCGGCCCGGGGGTTGGGGGCCACTGATCTAGCTGACAGCAAAGTGATGACTGCAAGGAAAAACACCAGTTTTATGAGTTTCGCCAAATCTAGCACAGTAGTAGTGTTACTGATGTTAGGAAGAGTAGCTGAGGAGGGGTTCTGCTGGAAACAGATGGACCTTTTGTGGATGTTGGGCAATTCTTTAACTGTTTGGTCACATTAGTATGACTTACACTATATCAATAAATGCATATAACAAAGCAAAAAATATTTTATTTATTTAGATTCATATTGCTTAAAGGTACAAATGAAATTATCCATCTGAAAAAATATTTACCAATAACCTGTTTTGTATATTTTAACTTTTTACTTGGGATGAGCCGATCCACATTTTTTCAGTTCCGATCCGATTCCAAACTACGAATGCTGATATAGATTTGGATACAAGAGCTCTTTTTACTTTAATACTTAATAAAATAAATATATAATAAATATTTGATATATTATTCAAATTTGTAAAATAGTAAATACAGAAGAAAAAATGTAAGCAAAAAAATCTTTACTTAGACTACAAGAAACATACATAACGTATTGCTCCACCTCATTTGAACGTCTTGTTGTAATCGTTTTTGAGGCATTTTACAGTTTAATTTGAATATCTCCCAAGCCAGGATACATAAGTGGTGAATACTTAAAATGGCCCACAATTTTTCTCCGACTGGCAACAGGGTCACTTACACTTCATTGCGACAGCAGCGTCTCGTGCATCACAAGCTGGATGGAGAGTGCAAAGTTTTCTTGCACAATTGCGTGCTCTTTGTTTAGTGGGATTTTCCAATATTTTATCCATCCATCTATCAAATATGTGCGTCTTCTGATTATGGCCACATGGATTATTAATTATATGATGAAACAACATAGATAATGTAGGTGAAACAAAGAGAAATATTACAAAATTAAGAAATGCAATATTGCACTTTTGTAAAATTGCTTGAACTTTATATTGAATGTTTTATTTTTCTGTTCAGTATACTGAACTAATGCAGTAGTGAATGTCACTGTATTGCACGTTTTAGGGTATCTTTAATATACACATTCAGAAATACAGTACTTCTCTGATGAAAGTTGTAAGTTTTACCAAGAATAATTAGGGCCATTCCTACTACACGGTGCCTTTTCCTTTTCATATCCAATATGTGAACATATTGGTAAAACTTTAAATTCTGTAAGATTGATTCAGAAATTAATCAACCTCCAGCTCAGTTTTACCAATCTAAGTTTGTCTAAGTTTTTTTTTTATTCTTGTTTAAAGAAAACAATCCATCCTATTAGACCTATAACAGGATTGTAACTGAAAGCTTAAGATAACCATTCTTCATGATAATTCAAGATTGAGCTAATGTAAATGATGGTTTTCAGCAGAATGCTTCTTTTCACATAACCCATCTTGATCGCCTTCGAGATACACACATGTATATAGTTCAGAGTGAGGCTCAGGGTCCAAGTGCCAGGCCAGCTAATCCTCCAGTGCCCCAGGAGCATTTGCTCAATGGCCCAACAGACATGTTACTATTCTGCAGAGGGTGGGATTCGAACCGGTAACCAGGGTGCAAACAGGGAGGAGAGTGATATACTGGCAATTAAAACCATGATGTTTACTCATTATTAATACCGAGGTCATGTCTGTTTTCTCACCATAAACATTGTCACTTCCTACAGGACTGTGTAGGCTATTGCTTTAAAGGAACATTACAGCAGACTATAGAGTTGCCAACTCCGACGCATCTAGCGTGACACTTACACTTTCTGACTGTTCTACATGTCGCGGCTTGCGGCGGGGAAGCAGCACAGACGCCGTGAGACTGGGTGAACGAGGGATTATTAGAAGGGAGAAAAAACAGGAACATCGAAGAAAAGCAAGACGGACGTCAATAACCGGACTGGGGAAACGTACTTTAACGCGGACTTAAGTAGGCTACACAGGACTATTTAACAACAACGAGAAACAGCTGATAACACAGGGGACTCCACACGAGGTAGCGCGGGGGCGTGGCACACGGGAGGATAGGACGAGCAGGGCGTGACACTACAGACTATTTACAGGGTAATAAAATAGTTACATGCAAGTAAATGCGTGTGCATACTCACGCCAGCCAGCTGAGCAAAGTTGGCAACGCTGAGACTAACCGGATGTAGATCAATCCGCTAAAACCTTTACCTTCTAAAGCATCAGTCTTAAGAAAAATATTTTACTTATGTAATATAAAAAATTAAGATCAGAAAATACTATAAGTAATTGCCAGTTTTGTATTGTGAAAGAACCAGCGCAAATTACAAAATTGACAATACCACTCAGAGGAATATGATAAAACGACCTTGGGGTCCATTTATGGATGATTTTACAGCTAAATAAAACTCATTTAATAATTTTAAATGTAGGAATTTAGCATTTTGCCAATATATTAAAACATTTAATGGTTATTGTAAAAGGCACAGGAGTACCTATTTGCTACCATCGAAAATAATGTGCTTCTGAGAGTGAATAGAAAGTCTATTTAAATGGTATTTGGTGTTTATAATTGCTTTCATTTAGCAAAGGGTAATTAATCCACACTGTTAGTGGGAATATTACAATTTCCTCGTATGATTACACTCCAGAAATAATGAATGTCGGTCAATGAACATTTAGCCTTGAGCAGTGACACTTGTGAAGACAAAGGTTTTAAATAAACCTTAAATTTCATGCATAAGCATGGTTCATTTTCCATCATTAATTCAATATTAATCTAATTATTTCTCTCGCCACGACCTCCCCAGGGACTCTTGAGAGAATCCAGCGAAGGAAACGTACATATGTAGCCTGCTTCTCAAATTCAAGCATTAATTAGGCTTACAATCATCTCGTGGGTCCTTATAAATCAATTCCCTTGGTTGGGGATATGTGTGCTTAAATATGCATGTGCCAAAAATAAAACAATGGTTATATTACAATGTTATTTTCATGCCCGTCAATTGCGCATAGGGAGAGGTTCGACTACCCTTGTTGTTTAAAAACTCAGCAGGATCCCGGCCTATTTGGCTTCGTGCAATCCTCAGTATAACTGGAGTTATGCCCTTCTATTATTGTGTCATTGTATACGCACTAACTTGTTTAAATTAAAAAGCCAAATGAAGAATTGAGAAGTAACAGGCACTTGCAAGATGCTGGGCTGCACACGAGAAACACGGCACGATCAGCGATCACGATTTTCTCCCCGCAATATTTGGGGCACGGGGATGGTGCGTGCGTGATGTCGCACTGGCGTCACAGTAACGCATCATTAAGCATCTATTTGCAGTCGTTCAGTACTGTCAGTATAATTCAGTTAGGCAGTCTGGTAGAAATAATACCTGCACATAGAATTAGTCGTAGATATATTATTATTATTATTATTATTAATAATAACAATAACAATAATAATAATTATTATTATTATCATTATTATTACTACTACTACTATTATTGTTATTGTTATAGTTGTTATTATTATTAACAATAATAATACTATACTACTGCCAAACCAGTAGTGTGATATACTACTACTACCTATTTATGCGCACCCGAAGGATAATAAAAATTCGCTACATACCGTGTTACATACCGGCTTTAACCAGAGATTATGAATAGGCGGAATAGCCTACATGTTGTGTGCATAGACGGTAATATTAGATGGCGCAATACAAACTTTAAAACGCTTTGCTAATATGTTTTATATACCATTACACCGAAATTCTACCACGTTTCCATGAAAACGTATTAAAGTTTCCATTTCGTTTTCCCTTGAAGGCTGGAAAATAAATAGTAAATGTATATAAAGAGTATAACACTTCGACTTATGGTAGTCCGTCAGGACTATTAATTGTATGGTTATGTAACACTATACAATTATAAAGCATAGCAAAGTCATGGACGAATCAGCACAAAAGCAGCAACTAAACTTACTTACTATGACAAAGTTCTAAATTAGCGTTTCTTTTTCCTTACCTGTAGTAGACTGATGAAATACATTTTTGTGGCACTTCCCCTTTACCTCTTCCTTAAGTCGGAAACTTTCTTGGTGTTTACTTCACAAAGGCATGTATGAATTAAAAAAAACAACTTCGAAAATTATGTATAAATCAAATACGGAGCTCTCATTTGAGCACATGAAGTACAAATATATGAGTTATGCTGCCTTTTTATCCCTTCAGGCGTTAGAACATTTACAAATTATGTTTTATTTCATTTTATGCTTGTATATCAAAAGATGTGGAATCACAAACGGTAGTCCAGGTTGATTGATTTATATTCCGGCCGGTTCCATTGTTTTCGAGCTGGTGATCTCTGCACTGTTGTAATTTATAGTTCTATTTATTTTTTGCAGAGATTATTATTATTAAGCTATTACGTTGTTATTGTTTTCCAAGAGATAAAAATTCCGGCGCAGGTCATTCACTCCTCAGACCTTCACAGTGCCGTTTTATAAAGAAAAACAGTTGAGATGGACCACTAAAGAAGATGGAAAAACCATGCCCACTGTTTGGTCCTCTTTTCCAGTTATCCCCCTTTAAGAAACTGTGCAGTCAGCAATGAGCGCCCGGTTTCTTTCAACGTACCGCCTAACACCGTACGCATTCAGCTTCTTATGCCCGCATAGAAGCTAAGTGATTGTTTACACTATATTTTATAGACGCTGTGTAGTGTCTGTCGAATTAACGCTACTTCGTTTTTCTTTGGCGTCAAATGCCGAATTTCAGCGGCACGACCAGTATTCACAAATACACAGAGAATACGGGAATTTAAAGTTGCGAGGTGCGCGTTTCAACTCCGCGATCTTACTGAAAACTTGGACCGGCCTGTCCTGCAGTGCCGCAGAAATGACTGCGCCGGTGCCTTTATTTATCCGCGAAAACACTTCTACTCTCGAACTCCGTAAGTTGTCTCGCAGTACATCAGTAGCGACAGTTTCTATTGTCAGGAGATCGCCAGTCCGGAGATAGTATCCTCCATACGGGACTTGCCCACGACACGCCAGCTTTCCGGTTAGGTGCAGAAACGCACCGCTCTCCCAGTTGTTTGCTGGTTATGTGCGGTGGCCTCGCTTGGTGTCACCGGCGCTTGCGGCTGTTAACCGGATCGTGCACATCAACCACCAATATGCGAGGAAAGAAACTGTGCTAACAGAATTGTTTCTGTGTTGTAAGCAGGTCATTTGTAACTGTTTTGATAACTAACATTTTTCCTATTTGTTTTATACTTTATTTTAGTACTCGTTTTGAGATTGCTGGTCAGTTTTAGGGTAGATATTGATATTGCTCTGTTCAGTACAATTCTCAGAAATGCGCAGGATCTAGCTACGGTTCGTCAGTCTACGTTAACTGTCGTTTCTTTTCCGCGCCCAACGCTGCTTCTGTTAGGATTCTAAGACTATCGGACGGCTTTTATTTCCGAAGAGTACTATTTATCGCTGCTCTCTGCCTTCAACAAATTGGGTGAAATGCAGAAGGAATTTACAATTTTTTTTGTCCCTTCTAGGGAAAACATCCGCAGTCTGTATAGTTTTTACCCGACCATACTGTTAGCTAAAACAACAACAACAATAATAATAATAATAATAATAATAATAATAATAATAATAATAATAATAAT
>JAODJW010000094.1:14500768-14513028 GCA_026777045.1 Hyperopisus bebe
TTCGAGAACAAAAAAATTGTTTAAATGGTTTCTGTTTTTTTATGCATGCTGCATTGCCGACTCCACAGGGTTAAAAATTGATGTATAAATTACAGCCTGAATGCATAAAATTTGGATGTCTATTGGCATTTTAAGCATGGAATGAGGCGCAAATTCCCTGTTTTACACATGACAGGTTAATGGTGTAAAAAGATGCTTCTTGTCTTTGCTCCATTGCTGCTGACAGGCCATCGTTATTGTTGAATTTTTCTGAAGCGGCAAGTCGATCACATGATCAACTGCTAGCATTCTGATTGGAAGATCTCAAAAAGAGCATTTTTCTCTTTCACTCCCTCTTGGCTCCACTTTACCCCTCTTTGATTTCATTTCACCAATGGTGTGAGAATTGACTCCATCTCCACACCGCAGTCATGCCCCCATGCCTGCTCTCCATCACCTGAACATTCACTGCTGATGTTCTTTCGGCTTAATTGCTAGGCTTACTTATCTGCTGCTGCCGTTGTGAGAAATTGTTGACTTATGTCTGTTATCTGAGCATTCTTGATCCCTCCTTTTCCCTCAGTGCCTGTTTATCTAGTGTGGGTTTTGTGTACGTGATTCTACTGCTCCCCAGCCCTGTGAATGAGTGCTCCGATCCCTCTCCTACTGTTGCTCCTCCCATATCTGCCTGTGTGGCTGCCTCTCCCTGCACCCCCAGGACAGACCTTCTGGCTTTCGGATCCCTGCCTATATTACTGACTACGACTTCTGCCTTGTGCCTCTGTACTTTGTATTATTATTATTATTATTAATGATAATAATAATAATACATTTTATTGATAGAGCACATTTAGAAGATCTCAAAGATGCTTACATAGAATAAAGTAGACAAATAAAACTAAAACGACAAAACATTTTATGGATAGGGAAGGTTTTCGCTGCATTTGGATCCTCGATTTCCTGAGGGGTTTTGTCACAGATGCAATGTAAATCAGCAATTTAGTTAGACAATACCTGGTGCTTTATTTATCTATACAAAATGTTAATATGTATGTCTCATAGCGCAAGATCATGACAAGCAGAACACACCGCGAACTGAGAGGCACGGGGTGGTACCATACTGTCTGCATATATTGCACTAAAACATATGGTTTGTGTCGTAATTTGTCAGGGCCTGCTTTCCCATATAGACAGACTCTATTGGTAGGTAATGCCCAAATAGAATTGTAACATGAATCACAAGGATTTCATATGTTGTGAATTATATTTTCAAGGCTACTTTTAATTTTTAATATTGTCCTTTTGCAGCAATGACTGATGTCTCATTTTATATTGAAATAAATTATTGGGGTAGCGTATAAGCCAGAGAGGTACTGTTTGGATTCGGCGTAACCGCCCAAGGCATGGGCTATTAAATATTATTGTATATATCTGCATTTGAGTTATCTCTTCAGTTTGATTTCATTTCAGTTTCAATTTAATTTGTTCAAGCTACTTTTTGATGGGGATTAGGTTAATAATGACTGGTTCAATTCAGTGATTAGGGCAGAGCAGTGTGTGGCGGAGACTTAGTTTGCATCAAGCACATTCAAGCCCAAGCCTTGAAGGTCAGACAGCGGCTGTCACATTTGAGGGAGCTGAGCGAAGGTTTCCCTAGTGAACCTCCGAACGTTTGATAGTGGTGCTGTAGAAAGTATCCTGTCACTTTATATGCTGGTATGGCAACTGCTCTGTACATCACCATATGTCCCTGCAGAGACTGCTGTGCTTGGCCAAGTGCTCCTCCAGGTCAGCTCTGCCCTCCCCGCAGGTCACTGCAGCTAAAACTATCTTCAAGGCCCCTCCCTTCCCAACAACTGTCTGTTTATCCTGCTAAAGTCAGGCAAACGTCTCCGGGTCTGCTTCTAGAGGAGCGTCTGTCCTCAGGCCATCAGGGTTCTCAACCTGAACATGCCCAATAACTTTTTACAATTGTAGTTATTTATTTATTTATTATTTATTAACCTCACCTTTGCACACTACCTACTGTCTATAATGCTATTTTGCACGCTTTATTTTATTTATCTATTATTTAGCTTGTGTTTTTCTCCTGCCCCCTTACGTTTTTTAGCTTATTTAATTTATCTACAGTCTCTTTTTGCACATTCATCGGTGCCAGATTCCCATTTCACAGCACAGTTACACTGTTATTAGTGTATCATCTGTAATATATGTTCATGCAACAAACTGAATCTTGAAAAGTGAACAGAAATGATCAGGAGAGGGAATGATAGAGGAGACCACAGAAGGGGGATAGATGGACACCAGATGAAAGAGCCAGGAAACACTTATTGGGGACAAAAGCATCCTCGATGTTCTTGCTTAGTAGACATTCACAGGTAGACTCCTTTCTCTTTAAACAAGAACAGTCTTCACATAATAGGTGTTTGACACAGGGGTGGATGCTTCAGTGCAATTGCTTTATAACCCAAAGCATTCTTTTTTGACTACGTGTTGTGCACCATACTATTAGCATATTGTGATTATTGCATAGGTTGCCATGGCTTCCTAAGTTCTGGAAGGCTGTGCTTTATTATGACTATGTTAATACAGGGCAGATGGTGGAAGTGATCTAAAAGCATAAGGACAGTATGAACTGCTTGGAAACCAACAGGCCAACAATGACAAACATGGAGCCATGACTGAATTATGAATGGGAGCATCAGGTTAGGAACCTGGCCGGGATTTGAACCTCTCAGAGGGATGACAATAGCAAAGCTTCCAGATATATAATTGTTAAAAAAATTGCTCATAGTCAAACCGACATCCTCAGGGGAAACTGGTGCTTACACTAGCAGAGTTTGTATGAATGCTACACGTATGACAATGCTGTTATTATTCAATTTATAGAGGGCTTTTGTCTCCGTTTACTCTCTAGCTAACTTCGAGGGTCAGAAACCTTTGGTAGGAGCTCTGTAGCTATGCACCCTCACTTGATGATTCAACTCGATTTGTCTGTTGTCCCAAAAAGCAACAGAATCAGTGCCAGCCTATATACTCTGGCAAAGAGCAGCACACAGTGGATTTTCCTATTTCATCATTGTGGCTCAGGCACTGCTTAATTTCTGAAAGGAGCAGGAGGAATTATGTCAGGCGCACTTTGGAGCATAGAAAATCAGAAGATCCCAGTCAGCTTCGCAACACCTACACAATAAACACATGTAGGTACATCTCAGAACAGAGACCTAGTACATGAATTATCAGCTTTTACTGCCAGGGACCAGATAGTATTCCTAAGACGGTGAGCATTGTCAGATGTAGAATCAGTTAACAGAAAGCACAAGGCTGGGTAATTATCACATCAATGTTTAATATATGACATGCCAGTGGGCCGCTGTGTTTCATTAATTCTCCAGTCCCAGCAGGATAAACATGTACACACTGGAGAGCATCTGAATCCAGACATAAACTGAGGTTAAGTGCAGAAAAACCTGATATTCTGGGTAAAGAGGCGAGTTGACTAAAGAGTTTCAGCATTATTACCACTTTTGCATTCCACCATGTAAGTCACCTAGTCACCTAGATAGTGCTCACTGCAGCCACTAGTTCTAATATCATACTTTAAAGTTTAATTAAAAAAAAAGTCTATTTCTTTTCTATATCTTATCTCTCTTTTAATTATTTAAATGGTTGCACAGTCGGATAAGAGAGATTTAGGATTTCACTGCACGTACCGGTATAACTATGCACGTGACAAATAAAGAATCTTCAATTTTGAATTATACTCATTTCATTCGCATCTGCAGTTGGACGGATCTAGTATGATTGAGAAGATCTCCAAGGATAGCAAGAGTTAAACTTTGTGAGATGGATTCAGATGAAGGAAAAAGAAAAATTTCTTACTGGCACTGCTGGGTCAGCTGCACATTCATAATTATGTGGGCCATTGTCTGCCACCTGGGGCTGATTTCACACATTCCTGCTAAAGGGATTAGTGGCAGCAGTCTGTGGTGCTGAAATCCCCACAGTTAAGGTTGGACAAAAAAAAAAAGCATTTTATTGTTTTAATTTAAATGCTGGTACGTACAGTGTTGTAGCTAAAGAAGTTGTGCCCGTGTTATGGAACCTGAAGACTGTCCAAATTTAAGACTGTCCAAACTATAATGTCCACTCATGGATGGATAGGAGAAAAATGAAAATGAATACACTTTCATGCTGTTTAGGTTTACCCTTATTTTGTCCTTCTTAAGATAAGCTGACTGATTGATGGATGCTTGAATGAATGGATGGATGGATGGATTAACCATTCTGGCCCTTTGATTAGGTGTAGGAATTGCCGCAACATATTTAGTGAAAAAATCAATTATAACCAAGTAGTGTTGTCAAACGATTAAAATTTTTAATCAGATTAATCACAGGGTTGCTGTTGATTAATTTCGATTAATCACAATTAAATATTCATTTTTAATCTATATTAATCACATTTCATTTTGCATGAGCAAACAGACTCAAGAAAAAAGGGAATATATTTGCACTTAATGTGTTTATTGAACATCTTGAACACGAGTTGGATGCATTCTATCTCTCACAGAAGTGCAATATCATGGACCCATTGTCACACCCATAGGGGCGGCGCAGCACAGCGGCAAGCAATAATCACCTTACGACAGGTTCTATATAAAACAGACGCGATCACTAGACAGATCGCGAAGTATTGTTGCCATCCATGACACATACCAAGCATTCATTTGTCTATTGTCTCTCCCGCTTGCCTTGCCTGTTCCGTCTTGCCCTGCTGTCTCGCTTGCCCAAACCCCATCGTCTGTCCTGCCTGCCTCCTCGATCCTGTCTCCCTGCCTGCCTGCCCGATCGTCTCTCATGGTGTTCCCCGTCCCTTCGTCTCCACGTCCCATCTCTCTACGTAGGACTGATCTCCCCGGCATCTGTCCCTCCGCGACCAACCCAACTATTCTACTGGATTCTCCCTATCAGCTTTGGTGTACCCGATCCTATTCATTTAAATAAACGGCTCTTTCGCATATTGGGGTTCACCTCCTCCCTCGCCTCGAAGTGTGACACCCATATCAAAAAGCTTTTTTTTTTTTTTTGCTATTTTTTGCTCAGCCGGAAAACTTGTCGGATTTAAGGTACCTCAGTTTAAATGGTCTTTATCTTCATTCATTTACATTTAGCCCGAACTACCATAAATCCGACAAATAATCCGACTAATAATGAAATCCAGTTCTAGCCCAGTTAATTGCCATTGTTACCAATATCAGTTAACACATCACATGTGGTGCTTTACGTATAAAACTCTGTAGCAACACGTCCACAGATAAATTGGACGGTATAGTGTGTGCGACCGATTTAATGAGCCACAAATGATAAGTAGTGCTTAAACAGTATAAAACTACAACTTTCCCTTTTGTTGATAAAGGGCACAGCCATCTTGGATTCTGAACTCGGGATCCTCTGTGAATATCGCTCCGAGATATTTCTTGGATCTCCGAGAAACGGGAGCGCGCATTCATACTTCCCGCTTCAAAACTCGGAATCTGATTCGGAATACGAGTTTCGAGGGCAAATGGAACGCACCAAAACTGCCCGAAATGGGTTGACAGAGACACTTCAGGGATTTTGAGTCATTCTGCACTGCAGATGGGCTAATTGCATTAAAAATTTTAATCAGATTAATCATGATGATGGATAACCCGTTAGTTTTGACAGCCCTATAACCAAGATATCCTTTGTATTACTATGATCGGGCTCCAGGGTCAAGAAATCCATACAAACCAGATGAAGAGGTCTAGTGGCTTGGATGTTAACCAAAGGAGCAGCCTTGTCTAGTAATGCTTTGCCATAGAAACAACAACCACAGGTGTTGATTTTCTGCTCAACATCAGCTGCCATCCTAGGCCAGTAGAACCTGAACCTTACATGATCAAGTGTACGATCAACTCCTAAATGGCCCATTTCATCATGTCGTTTCAACAAGGTATAAACTGACAGAACAGAGCTACAGTATATGTCTATTATGATACAGTCAGCTGGGAAATCTGTTACTTCTGGGAAACCTTCAAATTGTCAGTCCATTAAGTTAATAAACAGAAACAGTCCAAACACCTTTTCCAATAAGTGACATCTATGCCCAAACGGACTGACAAATCCTTAACAGTGACTGTAGAGGCACCAAATACTGCAGTATGCAAGAATATATCTTCAACTGTAGCCCAATCAAAAGAGTATGTATAGTGTGTAGAAGCTGTCTAACTTTGGAAATGGTACTATGTGACACCGGCTTTTTGGCAGCAGACAAAATGTAATTTTGATTCCTGTCCTGGGAGCACACAGGGAGGGGGGATGCACAGGACAAACAAGCTTGTCCTCTTTTCACTGAAAAACAACACCAGCAAAACCCAACTGCCCTTTCAGCTGGGTAGAAAAACAAAAGACTGCAAAAACAACACATGGCCAGACAACTCTGGGGTCTGTACAATGGGGCCACAAGAGTTGTTCCCTGTTGCAGATCTTTCTGTCGATGCACAAAAATCATGCAGAAAAAAATGATGGAAACAAGCAATATGTGATGTGAATCATGATGGCCCCCAGATTGAGCCTCCTGACATATTTATGCATGTTTCCTCTGGGTACTTCAGTTTTCTCCTACAGTCCAAAAACATAGGACCTAAATTTCTACAGACTGAAAGTGTCAAAGCAAGCCAGGGGTCCAAGGCGACATTTTCTCAGGGGACCCAAAATGGCTAGCTAAACGCCTGAAGTAGACAATAGCACTTTTTTGCCAAATTTTGTTTTAAATGTGATCACAGTGGACACACAGGTTAACTTCATATGCCAGGGTCACTGATGTAAGGATTATCTTGAATAAATTCACTATGTGGTTAAGAAGTATGAAAATGGCAAAACACTGAAGAATAACCAATTTATATTTATGATCTAATAGAAGACAAACAGTCTGGAAGAAAGAGACCCAGAGACTAATATTTATTGACCTGTTTTCATTCTATCACTGGGGAAAATGAGAAGTCATTGACTGTGTCATAAATCATAGCAAACGGAAAAAAATAACATTTTATGGCCATTTTTGTGGACCAGGCATGTTTAGATCTGATGCTAAATGACCACACTATTGAATTCTAGTCCTCTTTCAGATATGGTTTTTATTTTAACTTCCAATATCTTTACCTTTGCCTAATATTTTTCCAGGTGTGTGTGTGTGTGCGTGTGTATGTGTCTGTGTGTATGTGTGCCCTGAGATGAACTGACATGCCTTCCAGGTTATACCTCTTGTATCCTGTGCAGTTCCAATATGTTCCAATTCCACATCTTTTTAGCTTTAATATTGGTCACCTTCATATAATAACATAATATTTCACATTTTTGAGGTGTCCATACTACAATAAACAGCAAGTACTTGAATGCCTATTCTTCCCTTTACTATTCTGTTCAGATTTTTTTCACATACGCCAGTATCTCATTGAATGGCAATTCATTGCTTTGTACATGCCCATACAAATTGAGAGCCACTTCAGAATGTAATCAATCAATCAACCAATCAACAAATCTGTTTATATCTATAGCACATTTTCAAAGCAAACATATTGACAGATCACAATGTTGCACAATGAAGGATAGATTAAAGGTCTAGAAAGACTGAACTATAAAAACAATTGAAATAAAACTGAAATTGAAATAAAAACCAATAAAATCAAAACTCAGGATTAAATGAACTACAGACAAAAGACAGACGGATTTTGGGAGATTAAGTAGTCAAACAAACAGACAAATGTTATAAGGGTAAATGGTGCCTTCTAAAAGGCAAAAAACTAATTCAATAAAAGGGGGGGCATATGGAATAAGTAACTCGGAGAAATAGATTGGGGCCTGTGAATTTATGGCTTTAAAAACCATCAATATTTTTTTTATTTGATTCTAAACCTAACAGGCAACCAATATAAGTCAATCCAAGATAGAGTAACTGGATGCGATTTTTAAACTCTTCAGCACACAATAAAAGCTTATAGGCAGATATGCTTCTTCAACAGTCTTGAAGGAGTTTCCACAGGTTCTAGGCACAAGTTGGCTACTTTGGTCGTTCTTACTCTTTGATCCATCTCATTCCAAACGTCCTCTTTAGGGTGCAGGTTGGGGGATTGTGGGGGCCAGCCATCTGTCGCAATAATCCATTCCTTGTTCACAATACATTGCTTACTACATACCTAGAGTTGTGCTTAGTAACATTATCTTTTTGAAAAACAAATTTCAGTAGGTGTTTACAGACTTTTGACTGGTACTATACACATGCACACACCAATGAGCCAAAGCATCAGGACCACCCTCACACAGAGTGAATAATATTGACTCTCTCATAAAAATGGGCAGGGGTAAAGATTTTTCTTTAAACTGTAACAATTGGACCTTTGTGTTACTGTTTAGTCAAGGTTACTGTTTATTCAAGCCATAACATTAACACCACACATCAGACTAAAACATATGCTCTACAAAGGAAGATGTTTACATGCACTTAGATGGCTTACATTTTTATTATTTAGAAGAATCCAAGAAGTCAGAATGTCCACAAACAGTTCAGTAGACTACTACCATGGTGTTAGATGAAGTGACAAAATCAGATCCCCAAAACAGGGCTATAACCAGAATTAAATTTCGGGGGAGTCATGCAAATTCCTGCTGGTTCCTACTTGTTTTTTTAATACATGGCTATGTGCCTGCTTCTAAGCCCTGAGAGCTGATTTTGATCAGAAATACAGTACTGCAGGCTTTCTCAGTCATGGTCCCAGTGTGTTGTTCTTCATGGAAGCTGAGGTACAGCAAGCTTATGTGATTAACTGCCTAGCTGAGTTCATTTACAATCCCTCTCCCCAAAACACTCAGAAATTAATTCCAGAAACCAAATAGGAAAAATTTCAACTCTGAAAACAAAGTTCAAATATTCAAAAAAAAAAAAAACATGGACCAGGTCATATGTACAAGAAAACAACAGGCGAAACAGTTTCACCAAAAAAGGGAAAAATGTAACATTTACATTACATAAAATATCATGTTGATGCCAATGTATGATCACAACGACCATTTTCACATGAAACCAAAAAAGTGCAGCTGTTCAAAAAAATATCTGACAAAGCATTGTCAAAACAGCACCACCCTTAGGTTGATAAAAGAAATTTCAGTGAAGCAAAACATTTTCTGCCTCACTTTGCTCATGCATTTCTGTGCAGGCCTCTTTCTCATCACCATCTATCTAGTAGTTGACTAGATAGTTATGGAATGAGATACATTTTTAAACCCGCCCAGTGAAACATGCTTCTAGTCTTTCCAATGATGTGTCAAGAACATGCAAGAGTGCAAGATAACTGACACAGGTTTAGCCATCCAAAATGTGAGTTCAGCCATTAGGTAAGATAAATTTACTTGTTTGCCAGTATTCTTTGTTGCTTTGTGGACAAGCTATTGGTATACTGTAAGTGAAAGAGGCAAAAGTTTAAAATACTTTGATCTGTAAATACTGTTCTTGCTTATTGTGACTAATCCCCCGTATATACTGTAAATAAGAACATTTATTTTTTATTGTGCAAAAGGATCATATCATTGCAGTCCTACAATTAAGTCTTTTGGGAAATGTGAGAATTAGAGTTTATTTAGAGTTTGCCATTTTACATTTTAAACCAATATGACCCAGGATGGGGGGAGGGGATGATCTCCCTTATTTCCTCAGATCTAAAGGTGACAGCTCTAGTGAAGGCTGATAGTTAAAATTGATGCATGTGTTTCCAGTTAGCCAAATACAATGACTTGGCAAGGTAAAACCATGAGATTCTTAAAAGGCTAATTTAATTCTTGTGTTGACAGGAGCTGGCATTTAGAAGACACAATGACAGTGAAAATATTTTACTTGTACAGTATTTCTACAATGATTGTATTTCAGAAAAGGGTGCACCTCCTTAAAACTGTAAAAACATTTTTGTCAGCATCACCAGGTCAACAGTCACACAATCAGAGACTCAGGAAACAAGCTAAACAGGGCTATATTTCATTGAAATTAGCAAGCAATGGAAAATGTTTGGTACAGTGTAATGAATATTTTTATATTTCCTATAAACTATACAGCACTGACTAATATATGATTAGGTCTGACATTTTACCAGAGGGAGCATTGGGGGATATCAAGAGTTTATTTCACAAAAAATTCTTGTCAACAACTGTTATTGATAGAAACACAATGACTTGTTAAAAAATATAATCATCCCGCCATCTCCTGGCAATTCCAAATACAGGAGCGCTCAATAGTTGGTTCCTACATGGAGTGTGCATACTTGCATACAGTACCAGTCAAAAGTTTGAACAGACCTCTCACTATCTCAGAAGTTTCTATCATAGGAACGAGGCATGGTGCAGGCAGGAAAAAAAGGTGACAATCCACTTATGGCTCCGCAAAACAACAGGGGTTTATTAACAGATAATGAGAACATTACAAACAAAAAGACCATGAGGGGTCAAAACTAAACAGGGGAAACAATATAGCTAACAGAACAAAAAATACCTACAAAGGGGTAACTGGGAACACAATGATCATGCAGGCAGGCAAGCACACACATAGCAAAAAGAACCAATGTCAGGGAACATAGTCAATGACTCAACAGGGAACATAGCAGGATCAAGTACTTAATTACAAATGCCTAACAAGGAAACACAGTTCAGGTGAAAACAATCAAGAGGTTCAGGGAAACAGCACACAGGTGAATCTAATAAACTAAATCATGGAACTCAAACTAGGCAACAGAATCCAACACTAGGGAGGTAACAAAGATAGATAAAACACAACCAAGGGCACAAAGCAAAAACCAAAACAGAATGCAAAACCACAAAACTCAAGAACTAGAAAAACTAATACAAAGGAAACAAAATACAGAAACAGAAGTGGGTGGACTCAAACTCATGACTACTGGGTTTATAGGTGCACACTCCTATAGAGCAATGCAGCAGTCTGGGGAGCTCGGGAAACACAATAAGCACTTTGACAACAGGATGGCCAGCGACACCTACTGGCCAAACGGGGAGAAGACATGAAAGGATGCCAAGGCCCTTAATTAACCCCAACTGCTCCAGGGACTGGCTGACCCTACTTTCTCCTCTATGCCAACTTCATGAGGTGGCCTCCTGGGATGCTTTTCCAGCTGTCCTGAAGGAGTTCCCACATATGCTGAGCACTCATTGACCGCTTTTCCTACACTCTCTGGTCAAGGTCCTCCAAAACCATTTCTACTGTGTTCAGGCCAGGTGGCCAAATCATGGCGATGGGACGCTATCACTCTCCTTTGAAGGCTGCTTCGCATGTCTAAACTTTGACTGGCACTATACTGTATGTCATCTTCTGGGCCCACTCCACTATCTTTGTTCTTTTTCCCCCTCCCTTTTCCAAAAATAAATACAAAATCAGGAAGCTCTCCATTGTATCTGTCCAGAAGAAGGCATTATTGAGTTAATAGTGTTAATGAAATTACAAATTAAAGCAGCAGATGCACACTGACACAATAACATTGAAGAACATCAATGAATTACAAATTAACCTCCTTAGAAAGGTTTTCTATCATTACTCCATCGCCAATCTCTCCCTCTTATTATCAATCAATGATACATGAGTGGGGGCTTGTCCCCTAACCTCACCCCTCCCCTGAAACATGCTCAGTAATAATAATGAGCTAATTTATTTTAAATGGGTTTTCAGCTCTGTCTCCTTTAATAGTGTCATACAATACTTATCATTCTCACTGTGTAAGGGAATGCGCTGTAGTGATTTTTTTTCTCCTTTTGAATAACTAGCACTCTCTCTGCTATGGCTTGAACTATAAGAGTCTATAAATGTAACAGCTCTATAAATCATAGCTCTGTAAATGTTGCTAAAATCCAACTTGGTGTGCTGTTTTTCAAAGCGGTCAAATTTTGTTAAACTAGTTGCACTTTTGCAAGAATTTTGTTGCACTTTTGTTGTATAAATTTAGCAGAAGACAGAAAAACCCAATATGCCAACAAGATGAAAATAAACAATTATTCCCTGACTTATTCGAAGAAAAGCAGTGAAGCAACAGTGTACATATGCTAAAATTATTACACTGAATCATTACAAATACGAGGTCAAAAAAAGTCTTCCGATTGTGGATTCTGAATGGAGAACTGCTCCAGATCTGTCTATGCAATTCATTTTATGGATGCTTTCACCATCTGGATATCTTCTTCCTGCTGCCAATCTGTCGGGTACAGAAAAAAAA
>JAODJW010000094.1:14514566-14542173 GCA_026777045.1 Hyperopisus bebe
TGCAATTCATTTTATGGATGCTTTCACCATCTGGATATCTTCTTCCTGCTGCCAATCTGTCGGGTACAGAAAAAAAAACACCTAAAGTGAAGAGCAGTAGAACTTACTGATGTACTGACTGGTATTTTACTCCTAGATGCTTTGCTAATGTTCAGTGCATGAAAAGGGTGCAAACTAGAACATATGCACCACAACGTAGTCTTCCTTATTAATGTCATCCAACCGGCTCTATTTATCCTTAATAAAATCCTCAGTCCAATAAGAGCCAGCTGGTCATAATTATCTGAGACATCTGAAGGCAGCCATAATGGAGAATGCCTAATCCCTGATATCTCATAGCTTTAAGTCCTGCTACTGTAACTCACAAATTCTAAATTTGAATGGAACCTTAAAGTAGAGAGCTGAACTCCAGTCTAATATTTTTATGAATTTACTGTTGCAGTTGCATTCTGTGCCAGCAGGAAATACATTAAGGAAGCATTTGAGCTGCCAGATAGCTGAGCATTACAATCTACTTCTAAAGTAACAAATGCATGGAGCAGATGCATGGAACAAATGCATCCGTCACAGCTCACACACAAAGGCAAACATTCAAGTCAATGCAAAAAAGTCAAGATCTGGACAGAAATCTAATTAAAGATCTCTCTTAGCATATATACCCGCCAAGGACTTACTTTTTCATATTCTGCAGTTGAATTTATTATCTTCCTCCCACAACCATTTGAGTTGGGGAAGAAGATGCCAACAAGATGTCTGTCCTGTTATGCTCCATGCTACCTCTATAACAACCCAGTGTGAGTCACTGATTTGCCTTGCTGCTTATTCATCCAGGAGAAGAGGACGTGCATGTTTGCTGAACTTTAATGCCCACTATTTCACTGCCAGGCAAACATATTAAATACTTCTGACAGAGCACTTTGGTGCTTCAGTTAATTCTAGCAGAAGGCATCTGCGACTGGCAGTGAAAGATGGAGAAGAGAGACAACCAATGGAAGTGTGTGGCATGTCACTTCATCATCCCCTGCACCTGCCAGGTACATAGGGACGGCACTAAATAGCACGTCCCGGAGGACAGGTGTGGGACACAGGCCATCTCAGCCATGAGAAGATTAAAAATGGAATGTGTGGCAGGTTTATGACAAAGCCCGCCACTGGCACCTGCCGGAATGATCTTTTAGTCAGAGTCAGCTAGTCTCTCGTCTTGATGCACTGAGAGATCAGGCAGGGGTAAGGGGGGGGGGGGGGGGTTCCTTTCAGTGGGCAGCCCTGACAGATGTGCCATGCTAGCTGTACAGTTTTTTACTAATAGTCAAATAGGTTGGTTTTTCAACACATCTCTCAGTATTTCAAGGCTCTTTGTGTGTGAGCTGTGTATGTTCTCCTTGTGTCATGTGGATTTCTTCATGCAGTTAGGCTAACTGGCATCTCTGGTTGCCCAAAAGTGTGCGAGTGTGTAGATCTGTTTGTGCCCTGCAATGGACTTGAATGATTTATACGCTGTGCTGAATGGAATCACTCCCCCTCCCATGACCTTGGTCAGGATAAGCAGTTGGAAAAAAAACTATTAATAAAATATTTTCAGGATAAAAAACATTCTGTTTGACTCTATAATTAAAACTAACCATGTTCCATCACTTACCACTGTCAGGGTCATGTGCTCTGTTAAAAAATTATATGCAGTATATAATTATAAACTGATAACTATACAATATTTATACGAAATCAAGAGATTCAGCATTTATGTTTCTTCAGAATGCAAGTCCATCCAATTTAATATTTAATATGTTTCATACTTATTTATATACTTATATATACATATTTTATATATTTATGTCTGCTCCATTTATACTCTATTTCTGTCTGGTCTCCTCGGAAGCGTAACTCAGAGATTTCCTTATTGAATTTCATTGTACTTGCTACATACAAAGACAATAAAGGCATTCAGTTTTATTCTATTCTATTCTAATGTACACGACTTTACAGGGGCTTGCACAGTGGACACTTCCCGAGTTGGGGGTTAATCCACCCTGTGCATGTTCTCCCTATGTTACACAAGTCCTGTCCAGGCACTCTAATCTCCTTCCACAATAAAAAGACATGTTAGGTTAATTGGTGTGTCTCAAGTGCCCATGGAGTATGACTGCATGCGTGTGAATGTGCCCTGTGATGGACTGGCATCCCATTCAGGGTGTATCCCAGTGTTGTACCTTGTACTGCCTGGGATAGGCTCCATACCCCACCACCCCCACACAACCCTGGCCAGGGTAAACAGTTAGAGGATGGATGAATGGATGGATGGAAGGACAGATGGAGAACATAAAAAATATTTAATTGAATCTCTGCAGATTACAGTGGGAGATCTGGGAGATCAGCACTCAAAAATTCAGAGACATAATTTTGAAAAACTTGTGCTACGGATTGTCTGACAAACGTGTTTGTGACAAGACTTGTCTGCGTTTGTACTAAAATGTTTCGACTGAGAAAAAACTCTGTAGCTTACATTTTTAAATACCATGTCCAAGGTAAAAATTGCATTTTGATTAAAATATCTGTCAGATATTGACCCTGTTTGTGTTGACCCTGTCTCATGCATCATTATGTCATACCCTGCTCATCCGAGCCTCCTGTGTGCCACGCCCCTTCGTTAACCCCATGTTAACCTGCTGTTTCATGTTATTTCAGATTAGTCCTGTGTATTTCAGTCCGCGCTCACGTATGTTTCCCAAGGTCTGTCTGTCAAGGTCTGATTGTATAGTGCTGCTTGTTCTTTGCTTGTTCAATGTCCCTTCTCCGTTTCCTCATTAAATCCTGTATTACCCGATCCCTCATGTTCCTCTCCTGCTTCCCCGGTCCGTGGTCTCCGCTCGGTCACGACATATTAACAGCTGTTGCCTGATTCCATGAAATAATGTCAATTAAACACTCACAGGAAACACTGACAGAAATGTTCAAATTAAATTAGTTCTTAATTATGTTATGCTGCCAAAGACATTAAACATAAATCTGACTCTTAGAGCTGACAGTCAGCCTGTGATTAGACCTTGGCAATGAGAGACTGGATTGTTCTAGTTGTCATCTTAATGTTATATAAATATTGCATGAGATAAGATTAACGGCAGAGTCTAGCAGCCTTCAAGTTTTTTTTGTTTTTTTTTTTAAGACTTCTGTTAATGCAGATTTGGGAGTTTGAGTCTTTTCAGTGAATGACTAGGTAACTTGTTCCAATTTTTTGCTCAGATTGGATTTGTCTATCTTGACAGTTCACATTCATAAGTACAAGTGACCTGTATCTGACTGTAATTTGAACGCATCGGTCCTCCGAAACGTCACGCATGTGCACATTGATACGTTTTTACACGGGTAAAAAGCTGGTCGTAAAATTGGCACGTTGTGCGGCCATGACCACTGTGCTGATTCGAGCTTGAACAGATTAATTTCCCCAAGTATCAATTAAATCCCCACCTTCTCCATCCTTCCACTGACCGTTATCGCAGCTCTCCTCCATTTTTACCTTCTTGCTCTGCCGGTGTAGGCTGATGTCAGCGCATGCGTATAAGCAAAAAGGCACATGAATTCCTATCTGAGCGTTCACATTCAGGTCGCATGGCCGCGAATTGGATACGTATCTGATTTAGTACCACATATGAAACTCCCTTATTATTTGAAAAGATCAGATTTGCATGTCCACACAGCCCTGAAAAGATCAGATCTGTGTCACATTAAGGCAAAAAATCCGATGAGTCACTTCAGCATGGCAGTGTGAACGTAGCCTATGACATGTTGATACAATACACCGAACATTAAAACCAATGACAGGTAAAGTAACTAACATTGATTATCTTATTACAATTGCACCTGTCAAATACAACGGCATCTGTCAAAGCTCACTGATGTGCATGAGGAGTGAAGGCTAGCGAGTCCAGTCTGATCCCACAGAAGAGCTACTGTAGTGCAAATTGCTAAAAAATTTAATGCTGGATATGACAGAAATGTGTCAGAGCACATACAGCATTACAGCTCCTTGCGTATGGGGCTGAGTAGCGCATGCTGACCCCTGTCCACCACTGAAAGTGCCTACAATGAGCTTGCGACCGTTATAACTGGATGATAGAGTGGTGGAAGTAGGTGGCCTGGTCTGATGAGTCACATTTTCAGTTACATCATGTGGACCATTAGGTGCGTGTGTGTCATATACCTGGGGAGGAGATGGCACCAGGATACACTAGGGCAGGGGTCGGCAGTCCTATCCGGAAAGGGGTGTTGGGTATGAGGGTTTTCATTGCAACTCCCTTATTAGATTACTAATTAGAGTAGTAATCGGCTGAAGTCTTGAGTTTGAACAGTTGACCCAAAAACCTGCATACACACTGGCCCTTTGTGAATAAGATTGCCCACTCCCATACTCCGGGAAGAAGGTAAGCCGACTACATTGTGATGCTCTGTAAATTTTCCTGGGAAACCTTGGGTCCTGCCATGGCTGTTACTTTGTTACGTACCACTTACCTAAACATGGTTGAAGACCATCTACAGCCTTTCAAGGCAATGGTATTCCCCAATGGCAGTGAGCTCTTCCAGCAGGATAATGCCCCTGCCACATTGAAAATATTGTTCAAGAATGGTTTGAGGGGCATGAGAGTTCAAGGTGTTGATTTGACCTCCAAACTCCCCAGATCTCAATCTGAGCAAACATCTGTGGGATATGCTGGACAAACAAGTTCAATCCATGGAGGCTCCACCTCACTACTTACAGGACTTAAAGGATCTGCTGCTACCTTCTTGCTGCTGAATATCACAGGATAGCTTCAGAGGTCTTGTGGAGTACACGCCTCAATGGGGCAGAGATGTTTTGGTGGCACAAGGAGAACCTGTACAATATTAGTCAGGTGGTTTTAATGTTAGGGCAAATCGGTGAATTGAATTATCAACTTGGTATGTGGATATGTCACTTTTACAACTTTATTCCACACAAAATGCAATGTACTTCTTAGCAACAATGGTCTGCCACTTCATGCAGCCTATTAACTTGCAATATCACTGCTGAAACTGCATTGTGCCATTTCTGGGGTGTCTAGATTTCATCAGATTCCTTATGTTCGCGTCTCTGGAACCCCACTTGCCAAATGCAGAATAAATGGAAGGAGTGGATTTTACTCCACATGCACATTTCTCCTCAGTATTTCAAACACTTCATTATGTCATCATCTTCAATCTCACACTGACCAAAGCACATGCCATGGTAAACCTCACTTCATCCAGTCAGCATGTGTTTCTAGGTCAAATGAGCAGAGAGGGAAAGCCTGCTGTTTTTGGATTGAAATAAAGCTAAACTACAGTCTCATTATTTCTCATGACTTTCAAATGTAACTTGAGGAAATCCAATCATTCTCCTTCAACTTCAAAGACCCAAGGAGGTGGCACACTGATCAAAGTCATTCCCTCTATTACATTTTTCTTAGCTAATAGCAAAAATGAGGTCAGATGACTTGAAAGCCAGTTTCACGCAGTTTGAAAAGTTTTTGTGATGCTGCTGCTGATTTGGTATGTTAGACAGCACTAAAATTGAATCATCAATACAATGTCAGCTGTAATGATCCTGGATTGATGTGCACTAGCAGCTTGTCACTACTCGATCCACACCACCTGCCTGATTTGTACCTTGCATGTACTGAATTTTTGAGCATGTGTACACCGCATCACATTTTCTGGCAACAGTTCAGCGAAAAATACCCCCTACATCTGACAACCCTAACAATTTGAAAATCTTATCCTATGTATCTCACAGTATTGTCAATTTAGTGACTTTAAAGTCGCAGAATCATGGAAGCAGGAACAGGGAGAAGAGAGATCAGGGAATGCAGGTTTATTAGGAATCTTCTCCTAATACAGGACATTAAACATGTAACGTGAATGACAGGACTGGGGAGACATACTCTGACGTGGACTTAAGTACACTGAACTAATTACAACAATGAGAAACAGCTGGTGAACAGGTGGAATCCACACGGGGTAGATGAAGGGGCATGGCCGACGACTGGGTAAGACGAGCAGGGCATGGCATTACCCCCCGCCCCAAAAGGCACGCACTCCGGGCATGCCCAAGGGTAGCAAGGAACGAGACCAAGGGCACCACGGGACCTGGGAAGACAATAACAAGACATTAATGGGGCACTGGGAACAAGACGGACACACAGAACAGGCAGAGAGACAACAAGTGAGACAACCACTGACAAATAACAGGGAAATCAAACTGGCACTAGGGCACCAAAAACGGAGATGCAGGGGGGAGGAACGAAGGGACCAGGAGTGAATGAAGGCACAGAAGGACGGGGAGCAAACACAGGGGGCACAAAGGCATTGGGCAAGGAGGCAAAGGGCAGGGGGAGACAGGAAGCTGGAGGGAACCCCGGCCGGCGAGGGGCGGAAGCAGCAGGGGCAGCAGGCAACTGCAAAGCCGGAGCCGAAGGGACCCTCAGCGAGCTGGAGGGAGGAGCTGAAGGGAACGTCAAAGGGGGTGAGGAGGAAGGCAGAGGGACCAACGAAGGGGGTGAGGAGGAAGGCAAAGGGGACAAGGGAACAGCAGCTGCAACAGGCAAAGGCGCAGCTGCTGCTGGCCAAGGCGTAGGCGACCAACAAGCCAAAGATGGGGGACCCGCAGGTGATGGAGGCAGGACCATAGCTGGCTGACGAGGTGCCACAGGTGGGACTGAAGATGATCCCTGAGGCAAAGCCAGGGGAACCACAGGCAACCTCTGAGCCACAGCCAGGGGGACCGAAGGCGAGCAAGGGGGCAGGGCAGGTGGGACCTGACCCCAGCGCAGGTGTCCTCTCCCCTTCCGGGAGACTGAGAGGCGGGGGCCTGGCTGGGATCTGCCATGCTGGGGCAATGGTGAAGGAGTCACAGAGGTAGTCACTGGGGATGTCAGGGAGATCCCCAAGGGGTCCCACTCTAGCTCCTCCTCCAACTCCACTATGGAGGGAGGAGCGGTGGTCTGGCAGTCAGGGACCTCCTCGGGGACAGGGGCTGGGGCCATGGGGAACAGCGAGACGAGAGATCAGGGAATGCGGGTTTATTAGGAATCTTCTCCCAATACAGGACATTAAACACGCAACGTCAGTGACAGGACTGGGGAAACATACTCTGACGTGGACTTAAATACGGTGAACTAATCGCAACAACGAGAAACAGCTGGTAAACACGGGGAATCCACACGGGATAGATGAGGGGCCGTGGCCAACGAGAGGGTAGGATGAGCGGGGCATGACACCTATATCACAGATGGGGTGACCATATCTTGCTTCGAGAAAAAGAGGACACCGGGGGCAGCATGACCAGTGGCGTATGCACACAATATGCACACAAGTATTGTCACTGGTGAAAGTAAATGGCAACTGAAACAAAGTGAAATTCAGGCATTTTTAGGTCCCAGAAACATGGCTGGAAAAAGGAGGATGTTTGATCGCCCTGCCTATGCAGAATCAGATGCTATAATTACATGGATACAAGAAGATGTTCTACAGATCTAACAGATTCTATGCAGGTCAATCAACATCACTGGAGGGCAGACAGGCAAAAAACTGATACTATGATTTGTAACTATGATTGTGATGTGTTGCATAGCTAAAAATTGTATAAATCAATGACACTATATTGGTACACAGAGCGTGGGAAAAAAGTAGGGGTTTGAGCACAGAGAGCTCAACCACCTTGCCTGTTCTAGGTCCTGCCTCAGTGGTTTTATTTAAACCAGGGCAGAGAGAAACAGAATCGGCAAGGTGGGACTTAGTCGGAGTCACAAAGCAGAAAGTCAAGTAACCTGGGGAAGTCAGTCCTACACGGAAAAAGTTGGACGGGAGTCGAGAGAACAAGGGGATCCGGAGTAAGCAGGAACAGACAGGAGCATAGCAGGTAGGTCGGGTCAGGGCTACATAAAAGACAGGCGAAAAACGTTCAGTAAGTCACTACATAGATCAGGAGTGTCAAACTCCCACACAAATGATTCAGCTCAAGAGCTGTGTGATGATTAGCACAAGGAGTTGAATGAGGGGTGTTAAATGAGGGAAAGCCCAAAAATGTGCAGGGCTCCAGCACCCCAGGACTGAAGTCTGACACCCCTGACATAGACAACAATACCTCTCGCTGAGTGCGAGGTGGCCCGGGCTATTAAAAGGGCAAGAACCAGGTGCGGCCACTTTCCCAAGCCAGCCCTACAATTGTACAGTTCTACTTCGCTTTCTATATTTCTGTTTTAGACCTGAAAGAAAAAAGATAACATGTAGCATTCGCTAAATAAAAAAAAAAGTCTAAATGGCAGGGATATACACAGTGTGTACAGCCACACAGCTGCAGGTGTCTATGCATAAATTGCATTAATATTTCACAGGCAATCATAAGATCCACATTTTAAAAAAATCCTAAAGCCAAATCTAACACCAAAGGACTGCATCATGATGCCCCCTATATCCAGTGAAAGTCTGGGACTGAAAAATGGCCCTGGCATTTACAGCACAATCAGCAAAAATCCACACTGTAATATCTTCACTAAACTACACTGATGCTTTACTCTAAAAAAGAGCTAACATAATGTAAAATAATGAGGATTAAATACACATCATTAGCAGCCAAGTTATTATATTGAATATATAATCCATCCATCCAGGGTTACGAGGGGGTCTGGAGGATAATATGTCCTGGGGATCGTGTGTGGTTCTGTGGGTCTCTGGCTCAAGTCCCATGGCAGAGTGATGTCACTGTTGGGCCCATGAACATGGCCTTCAGCCCTAATTGCTTCAAGGCCACTGTCTGACCCTCCTCTCAGATCCTCCTTGTATGTTGCTTTGGACAAAAATGTCTGCTAAATATTTTTTTTAATTGTCATAGAGGCTAGAACAGGGCACAGGCAGGAGTATACCCTACAAGGGATGCCAATTCATGGCAGGGCATACACATGCATACATAACTACACACTATTCCTAGTGCTAGGTATGTAGAAAATGTGTATTCATGTTATAGAACCAGGAAAGTGAACCACCTACTGTGAATTAATGAATGAATGAATGACTAATAATGCTGTGTTGGTACAGTGTCCTTCAGTCAATAGGCTCTCTTAACTCACGCTAGAAAATGGTGCCTGTGATGCCTTTTCAAAGTGCATTAATCACACAACTTAATGATAAAGCTTAAATGATATTTTCAGTACTTTTCAATCAATGCATCAATTACCGATTATTACCATTTTTGAGTTCTGTAATTATACATTCACTTAAGCTTTAGTTTATATAATTTGTCACAAAATAAACTGCAACATAATTTCATGACAATTACTGACTATCATTTAAGTTACAATAGCAGTAAATGACAGCCTGTGGAAATATCACAAAACTTCAAAAGTTCTAGCCATGTATTTAATGGTTTTTATTCTGTTTTATGGCATGTAACTACTTTCATAATACTTTTATTTGAATTTTCATTGCTTTAAATATACTTCCCAGTGTTATGGTAATTTGGAGGTAGGAATGAACAGTCCTTGGCGGCAAGTGGAAACAACGAGAAAAAGTGAATTGCATTTCTGGACTGTAAACGGCCATTATGTCACACTTGACAAACAGACAGTCACACATTTGAGCCTTACAAGGCCAACAGTCCTGGCAACATCCCTGTAAAAAAAAAAAGTGGCATGATTTTTTTTTTTTTGGGGGGGGGGGGGTCATTTAAAGAATATATACATTGACTGGGTGACAATTAACATAGTTGTGGGTATAAGCTTGCTGCAATTCATGTGTCCAGTGAATGACATCACGTAAAACATTTACACAGCATAAATATTGGTTTAGCTTCTAGTCCTATGAACCAATTTGGCACGTTATCTGCACTCAATTGCATTTTGGAAAGACTACTAACTGAATATTTGTCTAGCCCTGACCAGTACTACCAGCTGTGTTCCAACCCTGCCCCATTCCCATCTCCTTAGGACCTACCCTGTATTCTCACCACTTGTCCATTGTGTCTCTGTTGGACTGACTTCCTTGATTTTCAACTCTTTTGGCTACATACCCCTGATGCAAATATCTGATCACTGAGATCTTTTCTATTTACCTGGTTCTGAAATAAACTCCCTGTGTACTGGATTTGGGTCCCCGAACTTCTGTCACAACAACAACAATAATAATAATAGTAATAATAATAATAATAATGTCTTGGTGTCATGCCCCGCTTGTCCGCTCCTCCTGTGTGCCACGCCCCCTCATCTACCCCGTGTGGATTCCCCTGTTCACCAGCTGTTTCCTGTTGCTGTCATTAGTTCAATGTATTTAGTCCGCGTTTCAGTTTGTTTCCCCAGTCCGGTCATTAACGTTGCGTGTGTCCTGGAGTGTGTTACCCTGAAAATAAAACCCTTTTTCGTATCCATGGCTTCCTTTGCCTGCTTCCCTATGCCAATCGTGACACTTGGTGCATGTGTCACCTCATGAAAATCATTGGCCAGCCCTAGTTCACCCCCATTAAAATATTTCACCTGGTGCCTCTGCTTGCATGCCTATTCATGTTGTCTGTTCAATATAATCCCTTTTATTTCACTTCATTTGAAAACTTTTCTAGTTTCCTTGACATATAAACAGAAGTGATAACAGCCAATCTCATGCACTGTCAACAAGTACTGCTCCCATAACAGGCTGTGTATACTATATGTCTTTAGGAGTCTTTTAACACCCACACACAATGAAACAGAAAGAAAAAAACATGCTTTATTTATTACCACATCAGGACATGGTACAATAGCAAGCCAATCAAGGTATTAAAGCATTCAATAATTTGTAGAATTTTCATTACATGCCTTCCGTATATAAAAGGCTGCTGTGTAGCTGGATCACAGCACTGGCTGCAAACATCTAAAACTACTTCCTGCACCCGGCCTGTCTGCACAATCACCCATACTGCCAGGGTGAATCCCTCATGTCTCATATCATTCCAGACATTAAGGCGTTAACGAGCTGGACCATGGACCCGGGCCTTAATGGATAACCCATTAAGAAGAGAAACATAAGATCATTCTTTGTGTTGGATTGCAGGGCCAGCCACACCTGGGACAGAACACACCTGGACATTGATGCTAACAGGAATTTGTGGGCCAGAGTATGTCATAGGATCAGGGAAAGGCTACAGGAATGTATACTTAAGAGACTAAACATGACCTAATCATTAGTGTAAAATAAAAACTGTATACCTACTTTTAAAAATAACTTTGCAAAATAGAACCTTTACTTTGTAAAATAAAAACTATATGCCTTGTTTCGGCCCACCCTGTAGATCACACCCCTCCCGTGGGGAAATTCAGCCCCCCCCCCACCCCCCCCCAATGTCAAAGTCCTTCCCGACACCACTGTTTGGAAGTCAGCATATTTATAGAATGGCACTCTGGGCATTTCCCCCATCATTGTTAATTCCTTCAGAATGTCTAAATGTACAGAGCTTTTATTACCTCCGGCCACATAGATGTTTATTTGTGGCCAGGAACAGAGTGTTACAATCGGACATGACAAGTGAGACAAAAACATGCTGTGTGAAACATTTCTGGAACAACCATCTTATGGAGAAACATACTGTGGGAGCACATTTTTTAGTTAAAAAGATCTCCCATCCATAAGGAAAGCAATGTAAAGTTCATACAAGTGCATATGTTTAATTCACAATTATTGTAAAGATTAGTATGCATGCAGGTGTCATGCCGGCAAGCAGAGCAGGGAACAGACAATCAGGATCTAGGACACGGAGCTTCAGGAACACGGGGTTTATTTGCAGACACGAGCAGACAGGGCATAACCAGGCACATGACGTTAATGACGGAACTGGGGATACACACTCTGACATGGACTTAAGTCCACTGGACTTAACGAAACAACAAGAAACAGCTGATAACATCGGGATGTCACATGGGGTTAATGAGGGGGTGTGGCACACAGGAGGATCGTACAGCAGGCCTTTTATTTAACTGAATATGATCAGGCACCCAAAATTTTACTGAAATAATTGACTTTTTCACGGTGTTAAACTAATTCTTTGGCATCCATTCAGTTGGTTGAGATCTATAAATTGTCTTTTTTTCCATGTCTTTTTTTTTGCTGTAAACCTTTAACCCCCATGCATTGAAAAATCAATGGAAACTTCTGGAATACTGGAATCTATTCTGCCTGGCTTCTAAAGCTAACACTGTGTCGGAATTCAGTATAATTCTGCCTGCCAGTCACAAGTACCTGTCTCATCATTTGCAGTTTGTACCCTTCACTAACCTGGAGCACCTATTATGGTGAGTGCTATTATAATAATTTTACTGCCACATGGGGTGGTGTTTCTTCCAAATGTAAACAATTAAATAAATTTAATTAAGTGAAATTCGGATTATTTAACAGTCTCAAAGACAGAATACATTATACATTTTTGTTTACAAAACAAAGTACTGCTTTGAAAACGCACATAGCTATAAAAATCTGCATAAACAAGAAATTCTTAAGTAAATGCAGTAAACAGGTAAATCTCACATGGAGTCATCTACAGGCCTGTATTTAATTTAAATAAATGGGATGTTTAAAACTAAATTTCAAGAAAACTATGACAATTGATCATAAATGTTAGCAAAGGCTGCAAAACTAAGCAATTTCTCAGGGATGAATTCACTTCCAGATAAACACAACCCAAATTATTAGTTTTCATACCATGTCAGTGTAAATAGCCTATCATTAGATTTGTATCAGATTAGTGAAAGACTATTCTCCTGTGTTTTCACAACAGTAGCTATTTCAGAAGGAGACCCAATTGTCTTCTTTGAAAATAATGTTTAAACATTTGTGATTATGTATTTTAAATATTTGGTGAAATGATTGTAACTCATCAAGTCATATGTGACTGCTTATTGTGACACATTGTGTCACAGCTGAAATATATAAATCCAGGGCTTAACCAACATGGGTTTTACAGTATGTCTTCTTGTATCCATTATAACTTTTTATACAGGTTAGTTCCAAACAAAAATCTGATTGGACAAGAGGCGTTCTAGGAGAGCAGTTATTAGAGTATCACAATTAGCTGTATCATTTTGCTTTAGAGGTGTATCTAAAAACAATTACAGATACCTCATTTCCACCAACATGGAACCGGTGCTGGGCTGGTTCTTGCTTAATGCTTTTTGAGAACCTGTGTTTCCACCGGTTTCAAAAATGAACGTAGTCGTAAGTGAGAGGAAAGTAAAGGTTCATATCTATTCTATTTTGTTGGATTTATTTTGATCTCTTTTGGACTTCAAGTCTTTAATCTGCCAAACATAAAAAATGTATCACTCATTGCGCTGTATCTACTGCCTGTACCCACTTATGTCTCCTTAAATGATCCCTTTAAGAGTGAGTTTTATCTTTATTCTCACTCGTTGTTTTACCACTGCCCTTTTAATAAAAGAGTCTGCTAATAACTGAACTTTGTTGTCTGCATCATGATCTCTTTGCCCCTTGAGCACCGCAATATTTTTTTTTTATTAGACCTGCGGCATGGTTTTAATTTAAACTGCAAAGTTAATCCGCTAATAAGCTGGCTAGACGTTTCACTACTGGCACCGGCAACATTAGACAAAACTATATCAGTTATAAACAGCAGTTCTATATCGCGTTTCAGTGATTTATTAAACACGTTAATATAAAAACCAGTGTGACTTTTAAATAAATAATCATTGAAATTTTCCTTATTTTTCAAAACGCAAGCACCTGTATGCTGATCGTTTCTATGGTAACTTCAGCATGCCTCTTCCATCCAATGTTGGGGAGTAGCTAAGTAAAATTAGCTTACTTTACTTTTTTCAGTAGGCTGTAGCTTAACTACTTTTAATCATAAATAGCTTGTAGCTTGAAAAGCTACCGTTTAAAAGTAGCCTCCCCAACCCTGGTGCTGTTGTTATAGGGACTATATTTTAAGAGCACACTGGAACATTATTAAATGAAAATAGAAATTGTCTTCTGAAAAATTAACCATGAGTAGTTTATTGTATTATTATTTGTTCGTTAGCCATGGTAAATGCGGGATAAACTACAGCGAGGTGTGTAATTATATGATAATAACTGGTTAGCAGGCCAATGCTTCACATAAGGCCACATTACACCAAGTTATTGTTGATTATTTCAGTATAACTACACACCTCAGTGTGTTTTGCCCCTTACTTATATGTTATATGTATATTATAATGGATTCCAGGGAAAAGAAGAATATTGTCCCTCTCCTTAGAGAATAGCTTGTTGAAAGGCCATGTTATTGAGAATTTACATTTCTATTTTGAAATTGGTAGCTGCATGAGACTGGTAGATTTAAAATCACTGCATTGAGAGGCTGCATATGTCTTCTGTGTCCCTGATTCAGCACTGGACAGCTCCCACACATACCTATGAAATAAAGGCCAATCTGCTTAATTAAACATTTTGTTTTAGCACTGTAACATCAAATGAAGAAGAAGAAGGTCATTAAACCGTATGAAAATCTAAAACAATAGTGTCAATCTAATGATAGCAGATACATATTTCAGATTTTGTAATTTCCTCTATTTTGGAACATGAATGCAATGCAACAAATTAAGTTTACTTGTACTGCCATCACTATATAGGTTGGTTCTGAGGGTTGGTCTAGTAAAGTGCAAACTGTCTGTCCATTCAGGCAGAAAATTTCGCTGGGAATTGTGTCATGAAGTCATACCTTATACCAAATCATGCCAAATTATCCCAGTCCCTCTTTAGATTTATGTAGATTAAACACATACACCTAAATATGAAATATGTCTTTACTTTGCTTCTGTGATGTGGTTTTGAGGAATAAAACCTTGTTTACTATCCAAAGCCTGCAGCACCCCCCGCCCCCCCATCAGTGCACACTCAAAGTGTGAAAAGCGCCTCTCATTGAAGGACAACCGCTGCAAGCACAACTGAGGTGGGAAAGACCAGGCTGAAAAAAGAATAAGTGGGAACGTATTCAAATGCATCTGTATTTTAATGAGGAGAGAAAATGGCTGCACAGAAGTCAATTAAATTCCACATAGATACAGTATATTTAGTTTTTAACATCTAATAGGAATAGGGAAACAAAAGTATGTATGTGGCGCATGCTATTAGGGTGAGCATGTAAAAAAAAATCCACACCCACTGTTTTTGTACTGATAATTAATGCCTGTGGACACTGTTTTCCCACCCAGAATTAAAGTCATTTATAGCAAAACTTAAGGAATAATGCAACAAAAGGGGCAAGAGCCACACTCATTATTTTGATTTGTTAAAATGGCAATCAGTGGTTGCCCTTTCAGGTCCTTGTGCTGTATATCCCACCTCTGAGAGCAGATGTCATAAGCGGTTAGAGGTGGCGTGGTATGAAAAGGCCTTCCTCCACCATGAATGACAGCAGCTGACTGATGAGTCAGAGACTGCAGGTATTTCACTGACGTCGTTGGAAAACGCTGTACTTTTTCCAGGTTAAGAAAATAACTGTTTAGTAAGTACATTATCTGTCTCTGTCATTGTCAAAAATAAATGTAAATAATTGCCTTCTGGGTAGAAATGCCAGTTGTAAAATTAGTAGTAGACAACAACAATTAATTTGTACAGTGTCTTGTATGAAGCCTGCTTAACATACATTGGACTGTGTACTGTTCCGTCTAGCTCCAGTCTTCTGGGAAAACATTCTCCATTTTAAAGGGAGCAGTTTAAAGTAGCTTAAGGACTTAACATTTTTATTTGTCTATGAGCTGTATTAGGAGGAAGAGTGTGCCCTACAGCCATCTTGGGAGTGGGAGTTTAGAAAGGTAATCAGTGTTGCTCATACTAAGTAGTGCCCCACACACACACACACACACATATGAGTTCTGTTTTTTTCACCACCCCAGTTGATGCTGGACCCAAGTCATGTAATTTTCTTTCCAGCAATCATTTCTGCTCTTCTTCCATGATGCACCAGCCCCATATTTATCTTTTAAGGATGTGTGGAGTGTATGTATTCCGTACAGTCTGGCTGGGTTAGAGTAGCTTTGTCATTAGGTATAGGGATTTTTCAGGAGCTGAATTTAAGAATTTGAGAAAATGGTCAACATCTCATTTTTAATGTTAAATTGAGTTCAGTCATGTCTAGGAGAAATCAACAACAACAGAGAGATCTTATTTTGAATTTGCAAAATTTTGAAAGCAAGAGTGTGAGGTTCAATATTTTATTCCATCAAATGCACAGCATTCAAATTTGAAAAAACTAAATGTTCCAATATTGTGAAAACAATTGAAAAGTATCAAGGCTGCAAGGGTACAGAGTTATTTATTTTAAGCTGAGTTATATTTTTAAGTACAACCATATGTCTTTTTAGTTAAGTCTAAGTTTTGGCAATGTTCAAGAAGAGATCAGAAATGTTTTTTTGCACAAATATTGTAGAAAACATCCTTTAAGTAGTGGCTTAAGGAGATGAGAATCTGAAGGACTATCTTGCATAGAATTTCATTTTTACAGAACTGTTGTTCATGTTTGTACAGACAGGCAGAGCTCTCAGTTGCCATTAAGACTTTTAACTGTTGATGTTAAGTTTTCCCGTATGTTTAGATAGAGGATATAACTGATGGTTTGTTTTCTGAGTTCTGTTTTCCTATTATTATATTTTTACATTCTTGTTTTTATGCCTAGGTTATACAAAAACAGTACCCTCACAATTTCAACAAAAACTGCATTTATTTTGCTTTTCTCGTTATATACCTTTGAATAGTTTTCTGAACCCAGCTTGCAATTTGAATCTGTTGTTTTGTCTTCATAGTCATTCAGCATGCAAATGTATTCAGCTAAAATATGTTGGGACAGAATTTTTTACAGTTCTTGGTTTTGACACTTGAGTAAAATTTTGACTGAATATAAAACTGGAGTTTCAAAAAGACATTTTATTCAGAATGGTTCATTTTCATGTTTTTTTTAGGGTTATAATCAGGGAACAGGATTAAAATAAATCTCCATTGTCTTTACCACACTACCCAGAATTGATTCCACTCCACTCAGTCCCCACCACACACAAAATGCAGCTCCAAATGACCATCCAACCAAGGTAAGTATTTACCATGGATTTTTTAACTTACCTCTTTTTCCATTTCAAGTTTCTCCCACGCATGTATAATGTCACATGCACCTTAAATCCCTGCTCAAGCAAACCCATGTAATTATCTTCCAGATCAAATAATCAAATAATTATTCATCAGGCTGAGGCTTGCAATTCCCGAATAGGGCTCAATTATTTCCCTGGATAGGGTGAAATACAAATTACCAAAATAGGACTCAGTTATTTCCCTGAATTGAATGATTTTTGCGGGGAGGGCATCAGGAGCATCCAAACTTACCTCGGGAGGCACTGCCGAAATAGGGTTTGGGTTAGGATAAGGGGATGAAAATCACTTTGAAATTGAAACTGGGGTGTGGCCAGCCCCTGCATAGGCCTTAGCAGGGCATGACATAATGCATACCCATCTAGTCTGTGAAGGAACGATCTATCTCGCTTCATTGCGGACATAGTAAAAAACATTTTAGCTTTGTTGCTATATAGGCAAGTTTTGAGGTTCGCGGGACTCTAAATGACAAGCGGGTTCTGGGGAAGTCCCTACAACCTCCCTACACTGAGATTCCTCCACTTCCAGTTTCTTATGCTAACACGCTAACGTGCTAATTTTGACATAACGGTGGATTGGGCCTCTTGGAGCCGTAAAATGCATAAATGTGTTTGAGCCCGATCCAAGCATGTTAACTAGCATGCTAATGCTAACATCAGCAGCAGTACCACTAACAGACTATAAGTGGTGCCACGATGCATCCTGTCAATTTTGGTGAAGTTTGGAGCATGCTAATATTAACCTGGGCTACAGCAGCACTTACGCCTGAGAGGCAGTATTTTGTTGGGTGTTGTGCGAATGTAGGCTGGTGTATGTGTGATGTTACTCATCCATAGAAGACTGGGTCCCATTTAAGGTCTGTTGACCCCAGACCACCATGTTTTCTAACCGTTAGTTGTGGAGACTTGACACTTGGTCCATGGGGATTTCAGATAGTGCTAATTCACAATATCAAAGTCCCACGTGTCTAGGATACTTGGTTTTGTAACCAAGGGCAGGGAACTTTGGCCGTAGAAACATGTTTTTTTTTTTTTTTAAACAATTTTAGACAGTGCCGATTCTGAATTTCCATGTAATTAGGTTAAGGTTAGATGTTTAAATCAGGATTAGGGTAAGGGTTAGAGTTAACCCACCTTACGTTGTCAGATGCCCACCTCTTTGCACCCCGTCCATTGTCATCGCTGCAAAAATTTGTGACTTGAATAAGCCTACAGAGATTCAGGTAAGTATTCAGGTACACCCTGAATAGCTTTCCACCTTTTTCCAAAAATTATCATATTGTTATGATTTGAATCATGTAAATCATGCTAAATTTCCCCCATTTCAGCTAAGTGGCCAGGGAGACCATGAATAGTGTTCCACTGTTTTCGAAAATGATCACACACTTTTCATTTATATCAAGTAATTTGCGTTTGAAAATAACCTTTTAAGGTGTGGTTGACCAAGCTGATTGCAGTATTTCCGAATGATTGAACAGTATGATTACATGGAAGGACTAGATGTATTTAATAACAAAACGCATTTAAATGAAATAAAAAAATAAAAGAAACCATTTGTGCACCTGAAGGGTGTACCTGTGTCCATAACGAGCATCTTGCACCTGCACGTTTCTAAAGTGCACCACTTAGATATTGTTTAACCATGCACCACTGACTTTAGACATGGTTTTTGTTGGTCAAAAGCAAAATGTTATTTTGCTGCTTTAAAATAGCAACACTCCAACTATGCGGCTGGCCACACCTCGTTTAAAAAACCACTGCTATGAGCAGAAAGCAGGCACAAAATCATTTGCTATTTTGATGAAGTGTGCACATGGCACGAAAATGAGCAATGCGCTGGTAAGAAACTAGCGAAACCACCTTTTGAGTCGCACTTTGCGCTGGTGGGAAACTGGACCCCTTGGCTTTACTGACTGTTAATCTCTTGTTTAGTGTTGTGTAAGCAATTATCCTTTTGTACCTGCTTTGTTTATGAGAGATATCATAGAAAACATTGTTTTTATGTTAATATGAGGTGACCCCTCCCCATGAGTTGCTGTGGGCATAGATGTTGCACTGCATTATGTTCTCTTCCACCCTCCTGTGTTACTGTGCTGTGGGAGTACTGGACTAGGCCAGCCACTGTTGAATTGTTTTTCTCGTGTGTTTTTTTCTTGTTGGTTTGTCTGCCTTGATTGTGCTTGCCTTGTATTACTTGCCCTGCATGGTTGTGGGGTTTTGGTAATTGGTATATAAATATATATTGGTATATGCCTGCCTTTTGCAAGTTGTTCCTGTTCAGAGATGTAGGATTAGCCACACTGCACACTGGAGATAAAATTAAAGGTACCTCCTGCCATTACCAGGAGGTAGAGTAGTCAAGCCGCAAAGTAGTGTATCCTTGCATGCCACATACTACATTATGGAAAATCCCTCGCTGAAACAGCAGGGGGTACTGTGGAGGTAAAAGGGTTAGGGTTAGCCAACAAAAAAAGCTAGAGTTAGGATTAGAGACATTATGGTTTTTACAGATGTCCTACTGTGTTTTTATGACAGTTGATAACGTTTATCATGCTTTCTAAGGGTCTGTTGTGTAACCTTAAGTCCCAAATTAGGATTATCCATCAAAGGGGAGGGTTAGGGTTAGGTTTAGGATTAGATTGTTCAGATGTCCAAATGTGTATTTTTGATAGTTCTGCTATCAAGCAGCTGTTTTTTAGCTGGCTAGCCAATGTGGTGACAGTGTAAGGAAGGGTATGGGTGCATTTTCCATCCATCCATCCATCCATCCATCCATCCATTATCTACACCGCTTTATCCATCTGGGTCGTGGGGAAGCTGGAGCCAATCCCAGCATCATCGGGCGAGAGGCAGGGTACACCCTGGGCAGGTCGCCAGTCCACCACAGTGGGTGCATTTTTAAGATGTATATTCTGAAGATGTACAAGTAAAAAAACTGGCTGAAATACTTCTCAGACTGATAGAAGGAGACATTGGGTGTCACTACTGTGATGGATTGGCCTCTTCCACACAGTGGAGCAAATACAACAGACATTTTATAACCACAACATAAAATGCAAATGTACCAATACAAAATAATGATTATACTTGCTTTATACAGACTATATTGAGAATCCAAGCACACCAGCACAACACACTTCAGCAGCACGCAAGACACTGGTAACCGTGGTTTCCTCACGGTCAGTCACAAGGACAGCCAATAGGGCATGGCTGGCGGCCACTAATTGAACCATCCAAGGGCTGGGTTAGAAAAAAAAAACAAAAGGGCTTAGTGTCTGTGCATGCTCTCTCTGCCCAGTGAGTTGTTTTCATGGAGGATGTCTGTCCTGAAGAGACTGCTTCCTTATCACTGACCTGTTTCTGTTAGGGAGAAGAGGTGCTTCCCTCTGAAATGACCACCGCAGCCCCTTCTTTGCCCCCAGCCATTTGGTATATCCTCCTGAGACCCAAGGGAAAAATGTCCTTCAATTTTAGGCTATTTGTCTTTGGAGGAAATAAGATATCTTACAATTTAAATGTTTTCAAATATATTTTTATTTTTAATTTCACAGCATGTGCTCTTTAGTTTACAACAGGAATAAATACGTTTCCTAACATCAGTGAAAAGATAGATGCAAAAATAAAATGTCCTCTACAATAGACATAAATGAATGGGCGGGGTCTCAGGAGGATATTTTTCTTACCCCTCAAGGGGTCTATGCCTGACCCTTTATCGCCCATGCCTCCTTGCCTGCCACAGCAGGTTTATAGCACATTGTATCTGAACTGTGCTCCTCACTGGATTCTGTGTTATTTTATTTTTTTTGCTTTTTTTTTAGTTCTTCAGGCAACCTGTTACCATTATCAGCTTCATCACATCATAGCACATAATATCACATGCTGATTTACACCTCAAGCCATTCTTATAATGGAATTTTCAGTTTTTGTCATTCATTCATTCATTCATTCATTCAAACGATAGTGACATTTGCATGACTGATGTACAGATACATTATGATATCATATGGCTAATTGGTTATTTTGAGAGGAGAATTTAAACATGCAAGTGGAAAACAGGAAACAAAGTCTGATGGCAGCTGCATATTCACAGCCATTCAGACTGCAATCTGCATTTTTTTCCACACTCGATTTCTCTAGGAACCTGTCACTGTGTTCCAGAAAATTTTCTTTGTGTCCATATGGTTTAATTATATTTGAAAGCGTTAAAATTTCTGGTTTTAATCAATTTTGAGAGAATATTTGAGAGGTGATTGCAAAAAAATGTCAATGTGGCATAACCATAAAAACCTTGTACTTAAAGTTGCTTTAAGAAGATGAAATTCTCAATAAAACACCCTTTCAACTAGTCATAATAGGCATAATCATACATGAAAACTATTTAATATGAAATAAAAGTAATATAATACCATTTAAAAAAATATTATACTTTATTTGAGGAAAAATTATTCAGGTCAACTTCCTGAAGTGTCATGGTGGTGTAACCATCATTCAAGAAGCCTTTTTGTTCACAAGAAATCCATGTGACAAGAAATAATATTACATAGAAGGATCCTTGGTGACTTTAACTGCTGCATGCTAAGGTTAGTAACACTCTTTAAAATACCAGATAATTTGACATTTTTTAGGATATGGTCAGGTATGTCAAATGGTATGACTGCAGGAAAACATTCATAATCCATCATAATTATAAAAATGAGTATTTACTTTAAAGCTTATGATTAAAACATTCACATTAAGGCCAATTTTCATTTGAAATTGAAATGTCAAATGGTGTAACCAGTTACACCATTTGACTCCTATTACATGTCTTTCTGTAAGAGGCCAAACTAGTGAAACATCAGTAGTTTGTAATGCTAATGAAATGTAATATAAACTAGCTTACTATGTCAAACTATTTTCAAGTGTTTAATGTCATATTTTTGGAAAAAGTGGTGATTTATCCACAACTTTATAATGATAGTTGTAAGGCTAGAATAAAATCTTTCTCTGGCAACAACCTCGATGTTGTAGAAATGGTTATCTTCAGTGCATATTTGTATTCCATTCACTTGCAAATGTAAGCAATACATAATATGTGTATGCAATTTCATAATCTAACAGAATCAAGTGGGTGAACTGACTGTTGAACAGCAGCTTTAAAAGACCTAAAATTCCAATAATTCAGTGATAGGAGAAATCTTACTCAAAGATTAAAATTTGCATATTTAAAATACAGTTAAATTTCTGCTATTTCATAATTAATACAATATAATACAGCTTCTTTTCCCCTAATAGGTGCCACTATCAAGCAAAGAAAAAGTGGCTTGTCACAGAGTGAATGCTGATACTGCTGCAAAGGCCAAATGCCTTCCTAAAAGGTGTAAATGGTAGTTTACACACACACACGCACACACACACATACACAAACAGACAGAAACAAACAGACACACAGACAGTCAAATGTCTTTATCATGATTCAATGTTGCTAGATATTTTTCTTAACTGAAATCATATCTGAGGTCATGATTCTCAACTGGAAAAGGTGGACTGCCCATCCAGATTGGGGATGAATTGCTGGTTGAAGTGGAGTAATTTTGTACACAATTGAGAGAAGAAGGGAGTGGGAGATTGACAGGTGGATTGTGCATTGATGATGTGCTGTTCTGTTGTGGTAAAGCAAGAGCTGAGCAGGAAGGTGAAGCTAATCTTTTACCAGTCAATCTGCCTTCCTACCCTCACCTCTGGTCACAAGCATTGGGTAGTTACCGAAAGAATGAGATGGCAGATACAAGCAGCAGAAATGAGTTTCCTTTGCATGGTGTGTGGGCTCAGCTTTAGAGACAGGGTGAGGAGCTCAGATATTTGGGGGAGGCTCAAAGTAATGCAGCTGCTCCTCAGCATCAAAACAGGCCAGCTTAGGTGGTTCGTGCTTCTATCTAGGATGGCTCCCTGGGGAGATGTTTTGACATGTTTGACCCGAAGAAGTCCCCGTGGCAGACCCAGGACATGCTAGAGAGATTATATCTCTTGGCTGGCCTGGGAACGCCTTGGTGTACCCCTGGAGGACGTAGTTGGAAAGAGGGAGGTCTGGGCATCCTTGTTCAGACTGCTGCCCCCACTACCTGGCCCCAGGTAAATGGTAAGATGGATGGATGGATGGATGGATAGATAGATGGAATCACAATAGAAGACATTTCCACAATTCTTGTTAGATGTTTTTTTTTCTATATTGAAGTGAAATAAAACATCAGGTTCAGTTGACCTTGTTGATTGTCATGCTTGATTTTCAGTGTCAATATCTTCAATGATGACCTTTGACTGTAGAAGCAACATGGTCAGCTGGTGGAACTGGTTTCTGTCAATTGGCATAACCCATATTTTTCATAAAAATGTGATAATAAACAAGAAAATTAATGTGGAATAAAATGCAATCTTCTATTGCGGTGTAATAACATGTTTTCTTTAACATTTTTTGGAAAATAAGTGTCTTCAGCACGTCCCGCTCAGTATTGCAAAAAATTCATAAAATTTAAGGCAATCCTAACAAAGTATGTTATTTTGTGATAATTTAAAATGGAGTAATTATTTTTATAAATACACTTGCATACACTCTAGGTGGACAAAGTAATATTTCTCTTTCTTTTGCGGTTACATCATTAGACATTTTCAAAGCACATTCAGTTTCCCTTTTGAAAAAAAAGGTGCAAATTCATTTCAGGTGAAAAGAAACCAACATGAATGTGAAATGTACATTCTAACAAACCTGATGCATGTGTTTAAAACAAATTATTTAAAAAAGAATTGCTCATCTTGCCAGCCTTTATTTGTCACTGACCCATGTACAGATCATATGTCTGTATGTGATGAAATACAATTCTTGGGAGGGGCACAGGATCACATCAGCTTTTCTCTACAAGATGCTGGTTTCATCTTGGCTGAAATCTAATGCCACATTACACACTAACACTGACATACCAAAACACAACACAGAGAGTCACAACGGGAGGGTCCTGGGCCCGGCCAGGGCTGCACGTCCCTCACCATGCCACATCACATCACCAGCATACCAAAACGCAACACCGAGAGTCACAATGGGAGGGTCCTGGGCCTGGCCTGGTCTGTCCACTGGAGTTATTGAGTAAGAAGCAGCACACGGCCAGAGTTACATTCATATTGAATTATCAGTAGAAGCCCTATACCTTTATTATTTGGTAATGATCAATAATTTCTAACCAAAAATGTTCTATTTGAATAAATTCCCCCTCTCTAAAGTGTTTCGCAATCACACTGTCTCATCTCCAGTTTACCACTGCTGCTAGTGGGCAATTCTCTGCAAGTCTCTCGGCTAAGTCTCGCATGACTTGGAAACGTGTCAGACAATGTATCACATCGTGTCATGTTGAATCCCATTAGACTGTTGAGTCATATCATATTGCAATAACAGTTGCTTCGTATGTATCTTTAAGGGATTGCATGGTTGGCAATGCACTGAGATGTGCATTGCATCGCCTCAGAGATAGAGATGGACATCCCTACTGCAGACTCTCAGTAGAAGGGGCTTGAGAGTAGCGCTTGCAAAGTGAAACTACTCAGATTTCATGAAAATGATTAAAGTTGCAGGCAGAAAGCAGCGCAGCCCTACATGGGAATACTTTGACTACGACTTCATGGTAGACAGCAGTAAGTGTGTCGTGATGAACAGTTGAGTGACGGTAACATTTTTGGGATATAGCTAAAAGGGAAAAGTCCCACTAATTTGAACGTTTTCCTAAGAAGCTCTCACAGAGAAGCATACGAAAAGTTTGGAAAGTTGAGTGAGCAGGAGACTGCTAACTTACTGTAAGCTCATACTCAGACAGCTGCAACATCAAGAAGACCCCCACAAATACAGCAAACCTTATCTAAGTGCTTTGCACAGGAGAGTACATGGTGCGCTACTACACAGGAGCATCAATGTGCAGGCAATAGATCTTATGTTCATTTTTAATTTCGACTTTTAATTTTTTTCAGAGAGGATCTTTGACATGAAGCTCATTCAGTCTAATACGTGTGACATGTTTTCTTAAAAATGTGTAAAAAAAGAAATGTTTTAGTTTTTTTTCCCCTAAAAGTTGTTTTAAAGCTGTTTTTGGTGTGTTGTAAATTGTTATCCAACAACATTCTGGTTGTTAATGCAGCATGTTTAAAGTTTTGCTTTTGATTAAACTCCTGGTGCTAAATGCCAGGCTTTGCTGTGTTAATGATTTGGTGTACAAGAATAAAATGGTTTTTGCACAATATAAGACCATTGATAAACAATGCTTTTGTAAATCATGTTTGATGTCATGCATTCTATAATCCGAATATTTTCAGCTTCTATAAATCAAAGCTTTCATCATAATACCTGAACAACTAAAACTAACTCTAAAGCTAATAATTTTCATAAAATTAAAATTAAACTAAAACTATTTGTAAACTCTTAAAAGAAACTGAAACTAAAACTGAAAAATAAACTGAAAAACTAAAAATAAAAACTAATGAGAATTTCAAAACTATAACTTTACTTCTAATCACTTATCTTGAACACCACATTTCACAACATTATTATTTAAAAATATCCATGCAGCCATTATCTAACCACTTATACTGGTCAGAGACACAGCGACACCTGGAGCCAATCCCAGGCAGCACAGGGACACCTGGAGCCAATCCCAGGCAGCACAGGGCACTAGGTGGGGATAAACCTTGGATATGAATTTTGCAATAATATCCAGCTCTGAGATATGAGCTATAGACCTGACAGATTTTAGCCATGGCAACACTAAATTCATTCATGTGTAAAAAGCATGTCCTGATTTTTGTATCTATACAGAGTCTGGTCTCTGAATAATCATCTAACGGGCTGTATGAATTTTCACTGTGTCCAAATTAATTTGCATTGTTTTCTAAGATGCAACAGTCGATTTTTACCTTTATCAGGGAAAATTGTGGGAAAATAAAATTGAGAATTTTAATTCAAATATATTCTTAATTGCACTTAAGAAGAATTTCTTTCACTGTCTAAAGCTTTGAGTTTAGATACATTTTCTGAGACATTTTGTTCTCCTATGTTTTATATCTGTTAAATCATAATACAGCCTGTAGCTGAACCTAATATACTGTAATTTAATTTCAATTTCAATAAAACTAAAAAAAGAGGTACTCTGTGAATCTACTCATCTATCTTCTAACTGCTTTACCAGGTCAGGGTTACCTGGAGCCTATCCCATGCTGTATATGGCAAAAGTACACCCTGTACAGAATGCCACACACACACACACACACACTAACACACACAGAAAAAGAGAGGGAGAGAGAGAGAGAGAGAAAGACAGACCTGTACTCATATCTTTGTGGGGACCATCCATTCATTTCTATGGGCAAAACCCTAATCCCAGCAATGACAACCTTAACCACTACCCAGCCCTAACCTTAGCCATAAGTAACCAAACAACAGAGGCTTTTTTAGGTTTTTTATTGCAGTCACAGATTTTTATAAAAATGAATTTTCCCTTGTGGGGACCTTAAAAATGGTCCCTACAACGTCAGAACAGCAGGTTTTTAAACACATAGTTTGGACATTTGTTCCCCACAATGTAATGTATATCTGACCCACACACACACACACACAGACACAGTCATTCTCTGTGGGCAATGTCTTTGGACTATGGGAGGAAAGCAGAGCCCTAAACAAATGTTAAGGTTCTCTTTGACAGTGGAATCATCAGGTTTGCTGTTAATTGACATCTGTGTGTCATTTGTGTGACTGTGAATGTTGATACCCCAATCATAGATTAATTTCTCTAGTTAGAGTGATGAGAGCCTAATCAGAAATGTATTATGTCAGCCGCTATAATCCCTTGATATTTGCATGGAAATATGACTATCTACTGTGTCAGAGGCTGCTGGTCGATCAAACGGAACAAGGATTAGAGAAAAACCAGAATCAGCAGCCACATGCAAACTGCTGGTGACGTTCAAAAGGTCATTCTCTGTGTAGAGTGAATGTCTATAATGATGGAGGATTGTGTGTAAAAAGGAAACAAAGTAATCTTTTGATTATATGTGTCCGGTGTATCTTAAGCTTTAGGGTCAGTATATAAAAGGCTCAATACATCAAATTTAAGCCACAGAGTCTGAGCTGGTGTGATTTTCTGGTTTTAAAAAGTTAAAACGTCTAAGATAAACTTATTCTCATATTGTTATTATTAGTAGGTTAAATATTCACAGCTCCACTTTTGGGTTTACATTTGAGTATTTACTGATTCAACATGAATGTTGAATTGTCCTGTTTATACAAAAAAACTTAACATACTAAAAAAACTGACATAATGAGCACTATAATTAGATGATTATTGTTAACACACCACATCACAGCACACAGTGCGCAACAATGAAATGTGTCCTCTGCATTTAACCCATATGTGACTTTTGTGACATAGCAGGGGGCAGCTAATTCAGCGCCCGGGGAG
>JAODJW010000094.1:14542273-14553150 GCA_026777045.1 Hyperopisus bebe
CAGTGCTTGGGGACGGTACCTTGCTCAGGGTACCTCAGTGGTGACTTGCAGGTGGGGGATTTGAACCTGCAATCTTTCGATCACAAGGGCGCTTCCCTAACCATCAAGCCACCACTGCCCTCAAAGACAGCAGCACTGGCAGTGGTGGGATTCGAACCCACGCCTCCGAAGAGACTGGAGCCTTAATCCAGCGCCTTAGACCGCTCGGCCACACTACCTGCCCTGTCCTTCTCATAACATAGGAATAGCAGAATATTTTCTAAACACGCTAAGTACACTGATTTATTAACCAAACTGAAAATAACTGTATGTCACATGTAATTGTATGGGTTTCTCTTCACTTAACAGTTTATCACCTTTGCAAACTGATGTCTTGTTCATTCTTTTATTTCTTATTTTGCAGTGTTCCCTTTGATTAAGACTTATGCACTGATTTGTGTTATCGAAGAAAATCGGGGTGCACCCTGACAATTCCACAGGGATAATCATATCTGAGAATGTTGTTTTGGCGGAGCATAGCAGAAACGACGAGGAGCAATCCACGGTGTGGCTCACAAGACACAAAGAACTTTACTGAATGCAAAAGATACAAAAAAAAAAAGAAACGAAGGGAACCATGAGGGGTCTAATGAAGGTAGGTAGAACACAAGAACTAAAGCAGCGAGCAGCATAAGAACAAACACAGTAAAACAGGGAGCAGAACACAAAGCAAGTGCATCTAAACAGTAGCAAACAATGACTGATTGGGCAAACAAGGTAAGGGTAGGCATATAAATATACATAACAAGGGCTTCAACAAGGGATAGATGGATAGGTGACAGGTGCCCAGTGACACCTGTTGGCCAGGTGGACAACAAGAGGGCAGGGACTGATCCTGACAGTGCCCCCCCCTAACACACACTCTGGGTGTGAGAGGTACTGCCAGGAACCAGACAGACCACAAGAACAGGGCAGGACAACCACAAATCAATGAAAACCAGGGAAAAGGAAGGACTGCACTCAGGCATACATAAGAGGAACCAAGACCAACAGGTTGAACGCAAGGAGCTGGGTCAGGCTCAGCAGAACATAGAACACCACAAGGGACAGGACCAGCTGACATGTCACAGGACGTGGCACATGAGGAGGAACTGGAAGGACAGGACCTGGGACATGAGATGGGGACCAAAGCTGAGCATGAGGGTTCACATGTGGACCAGGGGACAGGACTAGGAGGCAAGGGAGTAAACTGAGGAAGGACTGGATGGAACAAAGCCAGACTGTAGTCTGCAGGACATCATGGGTCTAGGACTGGGACTGGGAGCGGGAAAATGAAGGAGGTTAAGTAGTGTGATCCACTGTGGGTTTGGATGAAGGATGTTAGGAGGCCTGGGCTGAGCGTTAGCAACACTGCTGGGACAGACAAGGATGGGATTGGTGTGACAGGAGTAGGGACCCTAGGCTCACAAGAGACACATAATGGGCCCGTGGACTCAGGCAAGGTCTGGGTATTGCTGGCCAAGTCTGTCCTGGACTGGTTCTAGTGGTGAGGCAGCTCCTGGGACATGGCCTCCTCTGGACCAGGCTCTGGAAACATGGGCTCCCCAGCCAGGCTGGGTGGTTCCCTCCCGGACAGGGTTCTAGAGGTGCTGCAGAGGCGATGGCAGGCTAGGCGCCCCCTGGGCCAGGCTTTGGGTCTTGGGCTGGGCAGCCCCCTCCGGGCCGGGACCTTGGGGCCCTGGAGGCGTGGCAGCCTCCCCCTGGGCAGGGTTCTGGAGATGTGGGTGCAGCCAGCTTCTATTGCTTATACATAACAAGGGCTTCAACAAGGGATAGGCACAGGCTGTAATTGATCAACATAACACGGGCCTGGAAACAAGAAGACACAGGTGAGGATCATTAACAAATATTAAGGGCTCAAACACTTGGGGTTGGACTAGCAAGACTCTTTAGACATTTAGCAGGTATGGGTCATAATCATGAAGAACTCAAACACTAAGAAAAGGGTAACCAGCGACACCTGCTGGCCAGGCAGGGAAACGAGAGGGCAGGGACTGATCCTGACAAAGCTGTTGATTTATTCACTGCTATTTTCATCTGTTGAGCCAGAATTCAACTATCCCACATAACTGTGAGTATATAAGTTATACTAAGTTTTTGGACAAAATACTCATTCAACATTATAGTGGCATCATTGAATTACATTGATTTTTTTGTTTTTAAGAGATAAGTCTTAAGATTAAAAATTTAATTTAATTTTGTTAACGATGCAATGGTAAACTGTCTTCAGTGACATGATACAAATAAATGTGTTCTTTTTATGTAAGGGTGTATAACAATGATAAAAGTCAACAGAACATGCGTTATTAGCAGGCTGAAAACAACAAAGCCTAATTAAATTGTAACGCATATCTTTTCTAATTAGTCTCAATTGCTCCTGCTGTTACAGGAGCTATGCCACAAGAAACCCATTTCTGCTTTCATGGAAAAAAAACACAGAAGACAATAAATGAAGCAGTCTTATATATCTGGTTCAGTAATTTTACTCGATGCTTAAAAAGCCAGTGCAAGTATCTTTAGCTGGATGAGAAAAACCATGAATCTGTAACCTGCTCCTTAAGATCAATGTAAAATTTACATCTAAATGAATTCATGGCAGATGAAATTTGCACTTTGCCCAAAGACAGCTAAACCACAAAGAAAAAAAGCATGCTTTTTATTAGATGTGGATTTTGGCATTCTTCTGGGTTCTTAATCATTTTTGTCACATTGTACCATTATATCTTTTAATTAAAGTGTTGCAATACTTTTTCATTAATTGCTTAAGTGCCATAAAGTCTTTTCATTGATTACTTAAATGTAAATGTAATTCTGGACACAAGCATGCTGTATCACATAGAGTGCGGTACCGCATTCGTGTGAGTGAACCCAGGACAGCACTGTCCTTCAGAACCTCATGCCAGCTTCTGCCGTCTGGGCACCACTGCAAGGTCCTCCCCCCCAGCCAGGGGTTTGGTTCTCATGAGGAGCAGGAGGAGAAGCAGTCTGAGAAGGAGCAGGGGGGCAATCAGGCACTGACAAGTATCACAAGCAGCAGCTCAACCCGGAACCTTCTGCTCCTCAGGTCTGGCTGCCCTCACGATTTTTATTTCTTCTGGTGTGTTATGACCCTGAGGTCTAGGGCAGGGAGGAACATGACTCTGTAGGAGGCAGGGTGTGAGAGACCCAATGAAACCACACAGGAACTACAAGGGAACAAATGTCACCATTTATTTTGGTTGGCTAGTGCAGGACAGTGTATATGAAAACCTACAAGGAAAAGAGCAAGGGCGACAAAAAAGACAAGAAAGGTAAAAAAAACTTTAACTCCCACAGAAAATGCTAATTTAGACTAACACTGGAACAGAGCTTAGATATTCTACCTAACCCTAGTCAAAGCCTAGTGTGTCCGGACAGAACACTTCTATGGGCACTATGTAGGTGTCTATGCAATCTGCCAAGGGGCTATAAAGTGCAAGTGCAGGAAAATCTAATATAACCACATTATTAAGTTGAATTGATTTTAAACAAACACTTCAATTACTCCAATTACCACAATAAAAGACAACATACAAACACACCATAACAGCAGTCATCTAAGCTCCAAACAACAGCATAGACGACAGCAGAAATGCCCATTGCTGCAGCCTTCTTTGGCCAACACTTAGATAAAGGTGAAGCTCCATCCATGCAGCCGCTCCATCCATCCATCCTGATTGGTCGAAGGTGACGTCCACGCACAGGGTGTTGGAGAATCACCTTTCTGGTTAAGACAGACCAAGACAATACAAGATAACATAACAACGTAACATAACATACTGTATTGTTTCTTCTGGGGGGAACCTTATTCCTGGTGGCAGTTTTGATGCATATCCATGAGCTCTTTTTCGTTTATGATTATTTCACATACCACTGTTCTTACAAGTGAGTTTTATTTGGACTCATTATTGTAATGTCACTACCAGGGTTAAAATGCTGTTGTAACAACCAGAAATTTTGGGGCCTCTTCCAACACGGGGGCCTGGGCTATAGCCCAGGTTACCCCATGCATAAGTCTTGCCTGGGTCACCACATGCTATTTCATGTCAGTAACCAAAATATAAAAAAAGACATATTCAGCCTCCTGGAATGTGCTAATGGCAGGCAGGACCATGCAGGCATGCAAAGCTGCATTGTTTGTCGATTAACACTGGGAGTTCCCAGACAGAGAGAGAGTGAAAGAGACATCAAATAAAGATTCAAGAGCTTGACACAGCAGGAAGGAAAAATCAGTACACAAATAATGCTCAATGTGACAACCTCGGCAGAAGAAGTATGTCAGCAAGAGGATGAAACAAGGATAAAAATGTGCTTCTACTCTTCTACCACTACAGCTCATTAAGGGCAGTATCAAAACGATGGAGATCATACACATAAAAGTGATGGGACTTCGTCCCTATGGGTGAGAAACTGTCTAAATAAGAAGCCACCAGCTGCTCAGAGGCTTTTAAAAGAGACATTTGTAATTAGCTCAGTGTTTATCGGCCAGCTGGACAGTAAGACTAGTGTGATGCTCAGATTTTCTCATTTCAATCCGGATCCTAACAGCAGTGTTTGATACTAATTTCTCTTCAGCTAAGACATGTCATACTTAAGTGCTTTGATTGCTGCGGTGTTACATAGGATTGCTAGATTATAATCTAAACAAGGAATTGTTTCTTTCGCCCTGCTGCCAGGAATTGGCACCATCTGTTGTGGCGAATACCATCCTGAGATTATATTGGCGAGCAGAGAAAATTTGACAACATGATATGATGTTGCTTAACAATAAATTTAATGTATAGCACATTGCTTTGTAATTGGTCAGTTAGATTAGTTGGTTACAGTGTAGTGCCATTGTTAATGACAAGGGTGCAGGTTTAGTTCCCATAAGGGCCAGGTTGATATGTGGAGCTGGGGGTTAAGGTGGGTTAAGACTGTGTGCACATGATAAGGTAACTGGTTTGAATCTTTTGCCTGATGGAATTTGCATATCACCAATGTGCCCTTGAGTAGGGGGTTGGGCCCTTAAAGCTGAAAATTGCTTCAAGGGTGCCAGATCAATGGCTGAGAATGTGCTGTGACCTCAAGCTTTGCTTTCACCTGTGTATGTCAAACAGTCTTATAGGAGAGTATGTAAGGATATCTGAAAATTAAACAAGTCCTAAGTACTTGTACAAATGGCAAATCAATAATCACTGACATCTGGTTATATAACCAAAGGAATATAACAGTAATCCCTACACATTTGTGAGGGTTAGGGTTGGAAGATTACCGTAAATCAGAAAATTTGCAAATAATACTTGGGCCCCTCTACCGATAACCCATAACCATCAGCTGGCCTGAACGGTAACAAAAAGTTTATGTATTACCAATTTCTCAATGAACAGTACTGTACTGTCTACTTTGCATGTCACATGACTTCATTTCATATCAAGATCTTTTTATTTAATAGACTAACCATTTAATGCCCCTGTATGTAAAAAGTTACTGCTGTATGCATCGGGAGTACTACATTTTTAAAATAACTTTTTTGTAATTAGTCCGCACATATGTAGACCCTGGCCTATCCATCGAGCTGTTGTAAGGTATTGTGCAATATTCGCCATTACTGAGCTTTCTTGTTTTTGCATGTCTGTTTGTTCTCGGACCTGTTTCTGATTTTACTTTGATTTTGTAATCTTCAGAGTATTATATCTTCTCTGCTTTTGGATTTTCAGCTCATTTTCTCCTGGCACATATCTAGAATCTACGATTGTGGATTGTATCATTAAAGATGGCTTGCCCTCATCTTCATTACAGACTTGTATACTTTTATAATATTAAGTGACCTATCCAGTTTTGCTTACAAATCCTAAGATATACTGTATGAAACTAAGTAATAGTAAGAGCCAGCAGGGAGCAAAGATTCATTATTATCTTGTTTGTTTCCCATAAAAAGGATATTCAAATTATTTGTGCGTGATGTGCAGTTCTATAATCAGTTCTGTTTGTCATTAAATGAATCCTGTTGTATATGCGACTTATTGATCAAAAGGTGACAAATTTAATTAAAATAAATTAGGATGTGATCAATGTTACAATATATTTGCCCAAAAGATGTAACATGGAAATAAATAATTAGAAAACTTAATTTATTATTAAGTCAATCACATATTGGCAAATAATTAGAAAGAACAGCCTTGTTTTAAATTCCCACACCCAGTTTTGTCTTTGGCTAAAATGCAGGCATTATGCTTCATAATATTTGTATTTATTACACTAGCAGTTACTGAGGAAAGTAAAGTGAAAAATATTTCCCTGTTATCCACCATATACACTATATGGACAAAAGTATTGGGACACAATCATTCAGCTTCATTTAGATCCATTGCCACAGGTGTATAAAATCAAGCACCAAGCCATCCAGTCAGGGTTACAGACATTTGTGACAGAATGGGTCATTCTGTACAGCTCAGTGAATTGAAGCGTGGTGCTGTCATAGGATGCCACCTTTGCAATAAGTCAGTTTGTGAAATTTCTTCCCTGCTACATATTCCATGGCTTGTATGTGGTATTATTGCAAAGTGGAAGCATTTAGTAACAACAGAAAGTTACAGAGCAGAGTCACAGACAGCTGAAGCGCAGAGTGCATAAAAGTCGCCAGCACTCTGATGACTCAGTAATTGCAGAGTTCCAAACTTCCTCTGGCATTAACCCCAGCATAAAAACTGTGCACCAGGAGCTTCATGAAATGGGCTTCCATGGCCGAGTTACTGCATGAGTGGGAGAGGACACTTGCGTAAGGGTCGGGTCCTGCCCGGCCTGCCCCCTGGTTCGCCTCCGGTCCCCCTGGCTTTGGCTCAGTGGTCGCCTACGGGTCCTCCAACGCTTGCTCGGCTTTTGCCTGAGGTCCCCTTGGCTCCGGCTTGTTCATCATCTGCGGTGCCCGCTGCTCCAGCTTGACGGTCACCTGCGGTGCCCCCTGCTCGTCGGTCACCAGCACCTTCGCCAGCTGTGGCTATGCCTTCTCCTGCTGCGGCTTCTGCTCCCTTCTTACCTCCTCCGGTGTCCCCTTCGCCTCCCTTCTCTCCTCCTCCGGTGTCCCCTTCGCCTCCCTTCTCATCCCCTTGGTCTGTCCGTTCATCTTTCTCAGCGTTCCCTTTGGGGTCCCCTCTGGCTCCTGCCTCACAGTCACTGAGGGTCCCTCCTACTCTGGCCTTGCGGTCGCCTGGTGCCCCTGCGGCTCCCGTCTTCTGCCTGCCAGGGATCCCTCTGGCTCCCTGCTTCCCCCACCCTTTACTTCCTTGCCCCCTGTGTTTGTTCCTTGTCCGTTTGCTCCGCCCTTGTTCCCTCCTGGTCCCTTTGCTCTCCCTGGTGTTGTCCCTTCGTTGTCCCCCTCTGTAGGTTCTCTGTTCCCATCTTTGGTGTCCCTGTGTCTCTCTGCATTCCCCGTGGTTTGTCTGTCCTGGTTGATGTCTTGGTCTTTGTTCTGCATGTCAGTACTGTTTCCCCTGGTGCGTTAATGTTCTTGATTTTGTTTCCCCAGGTCCTGTCCTGTGCTGTCCCCGGTTCTGTTCCTGGTGTGCGCACCTTTGGGGGGGCAGGGGGTTCTGTCATGATCTGCTCATCCGATCCTCCTGTGTGCCATGCCCCTTGTTACCTCATGTGGAATTCCAGTGTTCTCAGCTGTGTCTAGTTGTTGGTGTTAATTGATTCTGTGTATTTAGTGCTTCTGTGTCCATCTTACCCCTGGTCAGTCATTGACGTCTGTATGTATTTTCAGCTCTGTGTTTTGGTGTTTCCCGAAATAAAACCCTGTTTACCTGACCCGTCGTGTACTGCTCTTGCTTCCCTAGCCCAAACATGACACAAAAATGTTCTGGGGGCAGAAGGAACAATGATTGATTCAGAGAGCTAACCAGTCAGATAGTAGAGGAGGTGGGCTCAAAACATCGGATTGGTTGATTATCTGATTGGTTATCTCCCTGAACTAATGATTTATCCTTCTGCCCTCGGAACATTTTTGTGTAAGAAAAGTAATCAGAAAACAGCCATATTTTTTGCACAACAAACGGTTATTGTTAATAAGATTTTCTGTTCTGGTATAGCGGATAAGGGAATAATGAAAGTTCAAGTCGGTGTGATACCCTGCTCGTCCAATCCTCCTGTGTGCCATGCACCCTCATTTACCACGTATGCAATCCTGATTGTGACCAGCTGTTTTCTGTTATTTCGATTTGTCCTGTGTATTTAAGTCTGTCTCCCTAGATCCGTTATTGAAGTCTCTTGGTGTTGTGGTGCCGTCCATGCTTGCTGAATGTCCCTACTCCCCGTCTCCATTAAAACTTGTATTCCCAAGTCCTACGCAAACCTCTCTTATTTCCCCATTCTGCGCACTGCGCCTGAACATGACAGAATGACAGATCTCTGAAAGAAGACGTCTCGTCTCTGTGAGGAAAAGACTGCCAACCTCACCGAAGAGGAGTACCTCATCCTCACAGATGAGGTAATTTATTGGCTGCAATAGCCCGAGATCCAAAAGGATCCCGCAGCACGGGCTTTTTCCAACCAGAGCAGGGACATCCTGGAGGAGATGTCCCTGCCCAGCGACACCCCTTCCCTGGCTGTGGCTGTACTGTTGCCTGCCACAGCTCCACCTCCCTCCTCGCCTATGCAGGATTCCCCTCCAACTTCCTCCTCACCTCCCTTGGTGACCCCTTCGACTACCTCCTTGCCTCTTCCACCTGTCGCTCCGTCGGCCTCCTCGCCCCCTATGAGGTCCCCTCCGGCTCTGACCTCGCAGTCGCCTGCTGCCCCTGCAGCAGCCACCTCTTGCCTGCAGGGGCCCCCTCGGGCTCCCCGTTTTCCTCCTCCTTTCTCCTTCCTGCCTCCTGTGTCTGCCCCTCATCCCTTCATTTCTCCTGTGTTCACTCCTGGTCCTTTTGTTCCTCTGATTGGTGTTCCCCCGGTGTCTCCTTTCTTGGTCTGCCTGTCAGCGTTCCCCATCCTTTGTCAGTTGTTGTCTTGGTTGTTTCCCTTGTGCCTGTTCTGTGTGTTCGTCTTGCTCCCGGTCCCTCGTTAATGTTCTTGGTTTTGTTTTCCCCAGGTTCTGTGTGGTTCCAGGTCTCGTCTCGTCCGTCACTCCCCTTGAGGGACGCCCAGAGTGCACGTCTTTGGGGGGGGTTCTGTGATACCCTACTCGTCAGATCCTTCTGTGTGCCATGCCCCCTCATTTACCACGTGTGCAATTCCAATTGTGACCAACTGTTTCTTGTTATTTTGATTTGTCCTGTGTATTTAAGTCCGCGTTCAGTCTGTCTCCCTAGATCCATCATTGAAGTCTCTTGGTGTTGTGCTGCCTGTCCATGCTTGCTGAATGTCCCTACTCCCCGTCTCCATTAAAACCCGTATTCCGAAGTCCTACACATTTACATGGCCGAACAAAAAAACATTGACACTGAACAATGGGAGAATTCAAGAGCAGACGCTTTGCAACATTGCTTAATCTATAAATACTTTTTGAAAATCATATGTGTAAATTGTCATTATTTCCCTTAAAGTCCATAATTGTCAATTTCCTTTTGAGTTCACATTCATAAGCCCACTGTTTCCCTTCTGAATGCATTTTGTCACTTTATTCCTGTAGTCTATCTCAGTCCTGAGTATTAGGAAGTAAAAGTAACATATTTATACTGTACAGCATTTCTAAATTTCTTTCCCTCCATAAGCCTACATTCAGTAAGTGGCTATGAAAAGCAGATGGATACTCACATGTTTTACTTTGAGCTGGATGTTGTCCTGTCTTGCTGATCTTGAATGCAGTTCTTCACCAATGGGCTGAATTGAGCATCTACTTGAAACCATATGTTTTGCACATTTAGCACATTTTTAGTTGTAGAAGTCATCTGCATGAGCTATCCAACTGCTCTTTATTACTGCTAACTTAATTGTTCTAAGAAATTTGATGGATTGCGTTTGAGGTTTTAGTCATTTGGATGTGTCCACTAGAAGACTGTCATTCTTTGTTGTTTTAATTGTCTATCATTTGAGGCAGGGGAAATATGTAAGATCTATAAATATGCGATGTGCCAGTGGCATATTTTATAGTTAATTTTAAGTAAAGAACATGCCAAGATTTTTTCATTGCTAAGGTCTGAAAGACTGATACTGTATCCATCCATCCATCCATCCATTTTTCATGCAGGATTGGGTCTCTGAGAACCTGGAGCCTTTCTAAGGATGCGCATGCCACACCCTGAATAAGATATCTTACAATTGTCAAATTTGTCATTTCTCTGTCCCAATCATTAAATTACCGATAAGGCACCTTGAGAAAAGCTGAATTCAGCTAGAAAATCTTGACAAGCTCATCAAGGAGACCTGGACTCTATACATAATCTCAATGCCTCTGACACCTCCAGATGGAATCGTTCCTATTAAATGTTAACATCACTGCTTTTATTAACTGAATTATGAAAGTGTCAGTGCTAGATTTCATTAAAAATTGGCAAAAACATACATGATGCCTTCAGCTTTCTGCTAATTCTGCAGTTTATTCTGTTCCCCTTTTTGCTTGATCATTCTTGCCATAGTACCATGGTAATTGCATAAAATCGTAAAAGAAAATTAACTTACTGGTCATAGCAAATTAGTATATGGTGGAGGGAGAAAAGCTTTCTTTTGAACTTTGCTCTTGCTGAAACGCTCTCTATTCCATCCCCTTGTTAGGTGCAGAGACAGATTATGGGTTGTGTGGGCCCCTGGGCAAAACGTTCGCGAGGGCCCCCCCCTCAAAAAAAAAACGCCAGCATTGTCTGGGATGGCTAGTTGCTACGTCATCATGCCACTTGTGGGTCCAA
>JAODJW010000094.1:14583329-14639810 GCA_026777045.1 Hyperopisus bebe
CATTTTCTCTCAATTACCAATATGGACTCATCACAACTTATGATAAACCGCCACAAACGAGCCAGAGATGCAGCAGCAAAACTGCAATAAGTGCTTTGAGACAATGTATCATTGTTTAAATGTGCTATAGAAATATATTTGAATTGAATATTTATGTACAGTACTGTATTATAACATTTGAATCGTACACAGTTCAGTAATTTAAATTGTACAGTACTGTAATTTGAAAAGAGTTTGAAACAGCTGTACTGTATTTTGAAATCTTCAGTAAAATTAAGTAAATAGTGACACTATTGGTTTTATTACCTTATATTCATGTAACAAATATACAAATGTTAATTAGATAGTAACCTTTCCTGAGACATAAAGAAGAATAAAAACATCGGTTTTAATGATCATCCACTTATAGTGATCAATTTTACCCAGGCAGACGTGATCACTATACGTGGATTCCACTGTGTTTGTTGGTATGCCAACAGTGTTTTTCGATATGTTCTACTGACTTCAAAAAATGTAATTTTAATAATAATAATACTAATAATAATAATAATAATAATAATAATAATAATAAAGAATGCTGTGTTTACTAACTGTATGAACGTATAAATTGGAGTCATGGTCTCTTGGCAATATATACTGCTTGGACATTATGAATGATTTTAATGACCTACTTCTGCATATCCTGTCCATTTTAACCACAGTGGACATGGCAGGGCCTTCCATTAACCTAAAAAAGTGGATTTTCAATTCCAAAGAACGTTGGCTCAATATTTTTAGATATTTCCTTGAAAGAACACTGGAATCTTCGGTATTTCTATAGTTTGAGCACAACTAGGGGGCACCTCATTCTGTAGTGATTTGTTAAAGTAAATTGGTGGGTTAGCAAGTTTCACTCCCATTAAAAATTGCCTTGAATGTGTCTTTTTTTTGTTCAGATCTGAGAATTGTGTTTTCAGAAAATGTGAGTATTTCTGGCTATGAGACAACCATACTACATTTAGTCATATGTGAGTGCATCGAGGTCATAATTTGCAACGTTATGGACCATATAATAACAGTAAATGACCAAAAGAGTATGGCTGCGAGGAAGATAGCAGAGCGCTTCCTCTGCTAATGGAAAGCTCGTAAATACAACGGAGGAAAATGTCAGAAAAGACTGGATATATTTGAGAAAGAAGCTCTCTGAAATGTCAGACATTGGTAGCTGGCAGCTGAAAGTCCACGTTGGTACTTTAACCAGACATTGTCATCCCTAGGAATGCTAACAACGAAACAACTTTTTGAAAGCAATGTAATTGGAATATTGGGTGGCTATTCCGAGATAATTTCCAGGAAATTGACAATTTCGGCATGATTTTGGTGCCTATGTAGCAAGAAATAAACTTTAATAAATTAATATATTTACACAAGGTGTGACAGTTTGTGATCTTGACATTTATCTTCACAATAGTAGTAGATTAAAAAAAAAAACGTATCGCTTGATAGCTCTGTTACTGGAGTTTAAATGTTCTGCCCACATTTGCTTTGGGTTTCCCTCTGCAGTCTAAAACATGCAGTTACGTGAGTTTGTATCTCTGAGTTGTCCTTAGTGGGCAATTCTGTAAGTGTATGTTGCCATTGTTTTATGTCTTGTTTTATGCTCAGTGCTTTCTAGGATAGTCCTCTGCTGGATGAGTGGATATAGAAAGATGAATATGGATGGATGGATGGATGATCATTATTCTAGAGTAACATAAAATTAGTAATGTCCATATATTTTAAATAAATGTTCAGTATTTCATGAGCACAACTTTAAAAATCCTCCACCTTATGTCATTTGTATGGTTTATTTAGATGTGCATAGTTTCATTAGATCATGGGAAATTATAATTTTATTTTTAGTGCCTGCTAGAATAAATGTACATGCTTCAATGTTCTTAAAAGACATTATTTATCTCATACTGTACATCTCTATTCACTCTGTCTATAACTCTGTCTGAAGCACTAATAGAGCTTTAAGCCCCACCCCCTGATGGGCCCAGTGTGTTCTGATTGGTCAGCTTGCCTGATTAGTTACCTTGTCCTACACTTTCCATCCCTGTCTTGCAGTCTGCAGACAGATCCTTGCACGTAGGTAGCCAGTAAAGATTGTGTTACGAGATGACCTCGCTATGTCACAGAAATAAGGGCTGGAATTCCAACGAGACATTTTAAGCAGATTCAGAGAAGACTGGTTCCTGTTGGTGAGAGTTACTCCCTTTGCCGTGTACTTTGGGCCTTAAGACTTTACAGACCGTTTACATGCACATAAACACACTATATAACACACTAAAGGAAAGGGAAAAACAGGAAACTCATAATATGGCCCCTTTACATAGTTTTCAGGATGTATTTCAATGTAATGTAAACACTCATGACTGGTAAAGTCTGGACATTGAAGCTTTATCTTAAAATAAGGCTTTTAACTATACCTCACACAGGTGGTTCATTTAGTCTGTGATTTATCAATCTATAAGCTTTTCATTGTTATTTATTGCTTTCCCAAAAATGGAAGGCTAGAAAGTTGTGATGACTACATAGTCATATTATTTATGGTAGGCTTTGCTGTAGTTTGGATTAGTCAGTACAAGGAGACGAGTAAATGGACTCTGCCAAAGCTACAAAGTTCATTCCAAGGCCAAACGTCTCGCTCCCCTCATCACCTGACTACCACACCACCGCACAGGTCCAGCGAGAATTGGCAGGCTGCCTAAGAAGGTAAATTCCCCAGCTGTTTCACTGGAGGATTTGGCCTGTTCGCACCAGACAGTGAGGAGCAGGATGGCTTTAACAGAGCTGCCCACTGCAGGTGCGAGTTTGGCTACACAGTAGCTGTAAAGTAAACCGCCACGAATTTATAACTTCAGCCATAACCAGTTAACATGGCCAGGTCACACAGTGGTGGTAAATTTCTGTTCAGACAGGCAATTGAGAAGCTTAAGATGACTTCAAGATGAAAGTTAATCCATCGCATCGTTTTTCCATAACCACCAGCTTGGTTTCTCAGAGAGCCCAGGAACAGAATAGCGATACACCACTTCTTCTCTTCACCTACCCCATCTTGCTTTCCATGAGCCACACAGATACACACACACACCACAGGTTTTTACCACTTTTCCATTCATTTCATAAACTGCAGATTTTTTTTATTCTTGTTAAGCATTGGAAGGTTCACTATAAATGAAAATACAACTCAAATAAAACAAGTTTCCTTTATAACATGGAAAGAGTATGTAATTGCATACCTGACATCCTATTAACTGGGTGTGTGGTGATGGCATAGTCAAATTCTAGGCTGTCCTTTAACTTTAAATGCACTATATAACTATTTCATCCCATGAAACAGAGCAGTACTTAATGTCCCTTGTACAAAGAATGTATTGAGTTTTCTCTGCTATTATAATTGCTAGAAGGAGGTTACTTTGATTAATTAAAGGTATGACATTTTCTTGCTAATAAAGGTACTCAAATGGTGAAAATGCTCTAAATTAATGCATTAGCAAAGAATATTGAGTGTATTCTTAGAAAATGTTAAGTAAGTAACATGCAGATGTAGAAAATCTCAGTGTGTGCAAAAACTTTTGACCATTAGCGTAGGTGAAAGCAAGCCTGGTGCTCAGGTGGCATGCAGCACCCTAGGAGCTGGGGATTAAGGGCCTCGCTCAAGGGCCCAACAGGCATCTGATTATTGTACCAAGGGCGAGTCTCGAACTGGCGCACAGGCACAGAGGCTTAGCCGACTGAGCCACGCACTGCGCCTCGCAAAAGCCACAGGGCATAAGACAGGGGACCCCGAAATGGGTTTCCGCTTCCAGTGCAGGGAACACCCAGTACTCATTTCTGAGAAGCCAGTCCACCTAACCTTGTGCTTCTGGACCATAGAAGGAAAGCCAGAGAAATACTGGAGGAACCTGGGGACTCCACACCCAGAAGCAGGGGCACAATTCAGAGTCTCAGTCCTGGAGGTATGAGACAACTATGTTACTCACATGCTGCTGAAAATGCATTCATAGTCAATCATTTATTTGTGGATCCTGGTTTGAACTTACCGGCATTTACCGGCATATGATTTCATTTTGCTGTGAGGCCTTCCCTTGATAAGATTTCCATGGTTACAGTGATTCCCGTATCTCATTAGCTATAGCCACCTGAAATCAGCTGTATGATATCAACAGTGGGAGACCCATGTTTTTACTAATGGATCCACTTTTTGCATGATGTTCATCAAGTTAAAGTACACTATTTTCCAGTTTACATGTTATTTTCACATCTATTGTGTAAACCACTGTCTGCAGCTTTTCAAATCGTATAAGTTTCCAGAAATGTCTGTTTATTAAGTGATGTGTATTAGGCACTGTCTAGGCAGTGCTAGTTTGCTCTGCTGGACATCAAATGAAATATTACGATGGACACGGCTTTCATTATGAAGCAACTTCAGGTTAGGTGGAGAAGCTGGTATGACACATTGAATCATGTTACCCTGGTGATTTTCCCAGATTTATTGTATTTTATTTTGCGCGGCCCAGTGGATTACAGCTCTGTGCCTGTGATCAGAAGGTTGCTGGTTCAAATACTGTGGCAGGCAGATTGATGTCATCGTTGGTCCCTTCAGCAAGACCCTTAACCTCTGATTGCTCCAGCAGGAAAAAAAAATATACGTTACTTTGCAAAAAAGCTGAACTTCCTGCGTGTGGGGAGGCGTTAAAGCCATCCTGTACCTCCCAAATATGCAGATTAAACACACACGATACATGATATCAGTCACAAGACAAGCCAACACGGCTACCACTAATGGCCACAGAATGAATGCATCACTAACAAAGCCCTCTGTCTCTTTAAATGAATCCTTTGTATGTAATGTATTTTCAGAACTATATACAATACTGTAGCAAAAGAAAATAGTTTAAAATGTTTAAATTGGTGTAAACTTGTGGTTTATTTTTGTCTGTTGAGGTGTGAGCTTTTATATTTTATTTTAAAACACCTCCTTAAGATAACCCAAGTATCTGCAGTTTCCAGTGATCCATTAGCCATGCTCATGGCTAATCAATACCTCATGGAATTAATTAACTAGTTAAGTTTATTAATTAAGTCAGCTGGGCTTTGGGGGAGCAAAGCAATGTTCTTCTATCCATCCAACAAGATATCAGTAACTTTTTGGAGAACAGGGACCTGTATCACAAAACTGGATTTCTTACTTAGCTAATTTATCAGATTTAAGGTATTCTGGGCTAAATATAAGGGAACAATTAAAGTCCATTTAAATGGGGGGGGCTTAAATCTGACAAGTTAACCCACTAAGCAAGAAATCCAGCTTAGTGATACAGGCCCCAGAAGAAGGATTTTAAGTTTTTTTTTTTTTTGTAAATGTTCCAATGTTAGTGTTTTTTTTCTAACCAGTTGCATATTTATGGTACAAATAGGTAGCTTCAAATATAATTTTCATTGATGGCTAAAGGCATTTGCTCAGTTCTGTATATATATAATTGATTTCACTCAGAATATTTCAACTTTCATTTTAGTATGTATGGAGAATTTTATAAATCAAGAATAGATTTTTTTATTTGTCTCCTTGTCTTAAGAAATACTGTAATCTGAAAAATCCAGAGACACCAAGAGGTAATGCAGGTGTGAATGCAGAGAGAGAGGAACATAGTTTTTTCCACATATTCTCAAAGCACCACCTGGTCTTCCTCCTCACAAAGCAACAGCTTGTCATATAAATCATGAGACAGGGGCGGGTCACTGGGGGCCCCTGTCATAGAGACAGCAGATGTGTGGATAAACATCGTGACTCGTGTCTTGCTCCCTCATGGCATAATTTCTTAATCCAGGCCCTTGTCACGATCATTCTAATGCTGTTTTTTTTGTCTTAATATATTAAACATGATCTTAATTGTTGAATGAATTAAATTAATTCATTTTGCATTCCAACAAACGCATAGACGACTCAGTGTAGTTGTGTTTAATAAACATTATCTGTAAAGATGTAAAAACAGTGAAATGAGCAATAACCGACTGTTATTTATTGTGTATTATTTATTATTGCAATTAATAATTAATTGCAAATATGCAGAAAACTATATGTTCACATTCACTTGTCCTCTAGTGCACTTGCGTATCAAAGGACAATTGGCAAACAGGTTACAGAAACACTACCTCATACCTGCAGTAGAAACCTCAAAAGTAACTAAGCTACATTGAATAACAATTTAATGATATTGTTCCAGGGGTGCATGACGGTAAAGACCAGAATGGGGGAAATATATGTTTGAGGATCACACAATGCAGTAATTTATATTCATACAGTACCATTTTAGGTAAGGCCATAACCCTATTATCGTTGTTATTATCGTTAAACAATAATGACCATTACTCATGTGGCTACACCCCGAATGTTACAAACATTCATGCAATGATGGTCATGCATCCATCTTCCATACAGCACAATGCTGTGGTGAGGCTGTGGTGGGCTTGAGGGCAAGAGAGACCCTGAACATGATGCCAGACTACTGCAGGGCAAACAGTTGGTCAGTCAAAATCAAATATATTCATGCACTGAACTGATGGCAGTATGGGTAAAGCATTACTCATTCTTCAGAGTGAAGAAGAGGCTACCTGGGTCTACCAGATTCCAGCAGTCCGGTGCTGCTTGATAACACTTTGGAAAAGGACATCCTTCCACTCGCATTGGCACTATTCAATCTATAATCTGTTCTTATTAAAAACAAAGAACTTTCCAAATTGTTTCCCGTTATCATCTTGTCTTTGTTTTCTCAGGGATGTAGGAGCAAAGTGTTTGCTGTTTATGACAGTAACCGGATAAACAGTTCGTAGGTGTGTTTATTTGTGAGGCTTACAATGTCAAACATGGTGTTTCCTTGCATAGTTTGGAGACTTTGTCATTGGCTTCCATTTCAGTAATCTGATGGCCACTTCTGGCTCCGACAATGCAGATTTCCTTGGAAATTTCCCTTGGCTGAGCTAACACAGTGGTACAGGAATTCCTCTTTTTCAGGAAACCTTCCCATTGACTTTATGCCCTTCATGTGGGGAAGCCCCATCTTTGCATGTTTTGGTTAAAAACACTAGGAAAATCTTTTACCTCTGTACCTACATTTTGTTATTTGGATGGATGAGTAAGTTAGATCTCTCTACTTAGAATATATGGGGCAAAATTTCTGGCTGTTTGTATTGTGCTGATAGCTTAATATAATGTAATTTATTGCTCTAGCTTAGGATGCAGATTCTCAATACACTTGCAGTTTTGAAATGCAAGACAGCTTAACTTGGCCTGTGATTGTTCCATAAATTCCCAAAGGTTAAATGTATATAATTTATTGTTACTTTTTTAATTTATAACCCTAATCCTTTCTCTGTTCCCAGCAGACAAAATAAAATGTTTTTTCCCCCTTTTTCTCCCACATATCTTTGAATATCATTTTTATGTATAGATATTGATTTAGATATAGGTATTTTATTTAGGGAGATCAAACAAGTAACATGCATTTCCAGCCACTTTAAATGTTCTGCATGTGCCAAAGAACCTGGCTGCCTTTTACGGAATTAACTGAGCCGTGAAAGCACATTCACTTTGTTCTCGTTTAAAGGGACTGTCTCTTTTTCACTCACAAGGTATTTCTTACTTATTGATGCTAAGCATGTAAAAGTGCTGTTTTGCAACCTTAGACTGCTGTGGGAAGCAAGCATTCCTTGTGTGCCAACCCTCAATTAGTTCTTTTGATGAGTTATTGATCTCTTGGGGTTTGCACTGCTCTGAAGCTTACGAACTTGTAACAGTGGCATAATTAAACCGATAGATTTTTGCATTTCAAGCTTTGGTTGACTTATCATTTGAAATGAACTGATCTCATAAACACAAGCCTGTAATATCTAATTAGAATTTTTAATTTTCCGATAGCTTATCACAAGCTCTAAGGTGGAAAATAGCTACTGACCATCATGGTCATGTGGGTCTTCACATTCATTATTCCCAGTAGTGTCATTTCCATTCCTTAGTTTTAACAGTAACTCTGGACCAGAGATCCACTTATGTCAGTCAGTTATGCTGTGGGGTGCATGTTTATGTTTGCTATTTGCTCCTTCCTTTCCAAAACAATCATTTTCATTGGTTTACTTGCAACACTTTGTTTCTCTCAAATGCTGTACAGTTAATCAACCAAAGATCCTGTAAGCCACCGAGTCTTTTCCAATGCCAGATTACCTTGGTTAGCCATAGCGCCCTGATGTACTAACAGTTACTCCACACACACACACTCTTACTCATCTGCTCTCCTTGTATTGGCGGCCCATGGCCAGCTGCAGAAGCAGACACAAGAGGTCCATCCTTAAAGCAGGTGAGGGGTGGAATGTAATCGATTTGGAGCAATTTATGTCTCTATTCTCTTTACACAAAGTGCCTTTGGTTTCTGGATTAATCACAGAGAGGAGGGGGAGGAAGAGGACATCCACCCTCCAAGCTATAGGGGAGAAGGGGCATGTCCTGATTTTGCCATGTTCGATGTGTCCATGGGTCAACAAGGGAGAGGTTTGTTAAGGGACATGCTGTAGATTCAAAACATAGGAACATGCTTACCTGCAAAGGCTGGACAGAGCAATGTAAGGGCACATCTTTGTCATGATGATGATAATAACAATAATAATAATAAAAACTAGGCTTAAACTTGAACTAGGCAACTTTCCAATCACATGCACAGAGGCTTAGCCCGCTATGCCACAGACACCCCTCAGCTCAACAGCTGGAAGCCTTGAATTTGAATATGAGAATAAAATGGACCAACGAGGTGATGTCATACAATGAAGACTGTGATTGGTTAAATAATTGAAACACAAACCCCTCCCTTGTTGACCCAGGGAGGCATTGAACTCTGCAAAATCAGGATGTCAGGCAGAAGACACTGAGCACAGGAAGGGATTGGCTGATGTCTCTGTTCTCATAAACCAAGCTTAAACTGTTTGTTCTGGTCGGCCCAAAAGAGGACTGACCTCTCTGAAGGTCCAGATCAGTCCTTGGTTGATTTTATATTACTTAGTTGTAGAGTGGATGTCTGACTTTATATGCACTGCCTCAGCTGTGTGAGGAGCAGCATGCAACAGTGTAACCATGGTACCGGCATTGTGGGCTCCAAATAAGAGCACACCCCCAGCATTTTTAAAGGTTATTTTCTACAATTCTACCATGGACTTGTGGTCAGGGAAGGCAGGGCCTCACTGATCATAGTCCAATGAAAATAGCTTTTTAAAAAGTCATTTTATCATTATTATTTTTTAAAAGATATTTTCCGGTGAACTGTAATAAATGTAATTTCTGTTTGATTCCAGTCATTTTTATTTAATACACCCAATTGTGGGAACAGGGAGAAACGAAAGATGCAGCAATGATGAGCTCCGCCTCTCCTCTGATTGTGTATCCGCTCAGTAACTGGCTGGAGCGCGGGCAGTAAGCATGTGTCTGTTACTGTCTCTGAGTATTTCACCAATATAATATTTGTAGACCCTGTCATTACATGTCCATTTAATAGTTTAGGTAACTTATTTCACGTGTTGGTAAAAATATTTAGGCTTGCTGGTCTTGTCATAAAAGTGCATTGGAAAAGGAGCGGCTGCCTCACTGAGGGGGATGTGAAGGGGACCCATTTGTCCTGAACGGCATTGGCCAATAAAAATCCAAACTTAAAAATCTGCCAGATTACCATCACAGCACAGAAAGACTTGGGGGCAAAAATCTCCCGTTTTTCTTAGCAAATAGAAATAAAAGGAGCAGATCAATAAAGAGGGTTCATAAAAAGAAGACATATTTAACATTTTCTACTCTAAATTGGGGTACAGAGTGGTATTTTTTCAGTATTGGGGGGACATGACCCCCCCCCCCCCAAAAAAAAGAGAAAAGAATGCATGGTTACACCCATGCTGTACAGTATATACAACCCTGTTTTACAAAATCTAGCAGTCAGTGTTCCATGAAAGTGCTATGGCTGCATGGAAGGAGAGAAATAATCTGCGGTGAGTCATTCTAGTACTGAGCATGCATTGGTGACCTGTGTATATTTAGGGCTATGAGAATGTATGTAAAGTCTCCACATATATGGCCTCAGGTGGATGTTTATTTCCTAAAAGGCCTCAGTATATGATCTGATTAAACCTCTGTCCTCTATTAAGACCTTGAATGTCCAAATTAATGCCAGTAGTAGTGATTAGTATAAACCAACTCCTTAAAAGGGAGAAGCCCCATCGCTATGGAAATTGGAGAGAAGCGATCATGTGAATGTGGGATGAGGGACCTCCAGGGATAATTATTTTGCCGAAGTTGCGAAATGCTCTATCGGTCTGCAGCGAGATCTTCTTGCTCTTGATGGAAATAGGACAACCACTGTTCTAAGGCCATGGTGTGTAGGTTAATTTGTCTTTGATAACTTGGTAACAATGCTATGATGCAGGGTGTTTAGAGGCATTGATTACTCAGTTGATTGACTACTTTGAATGTAAAATGTAAGGAATTTGAAACGGAAAATGTAAGGAATTTGAAATCAACATTTATGCAGTATACATGTTTGATGGCTACATGTGCATGGAGGGGAGAAAACTACCTTTAGAGCTATTGGTCAGAAATGAGGAATTTATTACTAGTATGCCTCAGCATGATGGCTGTGCTGGTGCTTAGCTTGAAAAGAAGCAGAATTTCCCTGTATTCATCACTCAACTGTGCTTTTGGCAGGCAGGCAATAAAATGAATGCAACAGAAAAAAAGAGAGGCTGCTGGCCTAAGAATTTGCAAAGCAGTCGTGTGTGCATAGGTGAAATGGTGCCTAAATCATTACTTAAAAAATTATTATATGTGAAAATAAAATTTGAGTTTACAAAAGACTATTCTATGTCATATTTGACTAATGACTTTCTTGTTTCCATTTTACAGAGGTACTGCTCAGAGTTCAAGTGTTTGACAACAGTGACCTTTCACCCCTGGCGGATGCCACTGTAGAAATTTATGGGAACCAGTCTATCTTGGCATCAAGCAAGGCAGTCAGCGATGGGATAGTCGTGGTGAGGTTTCAGTACCACCCAGGGACATGGGTAATCGTCGCGGCATCCAAGACGGGTTACGTCACGAACTCTGCCCCCTGGCACGCCAACCGTATCCCCTGTGAGTAAAAAGTGCTGCTATATATATATATATATATATATATATGTATGGTTTATACATATATACACACCCACAGACATGCGAGCACACACACATACACATACATAGCAACTTACATACATGTCTGTGTGTGTGTATGCAGTGTGTGTGTATACATATATATGACATATAATGCAAGCATCTCTTTTAATAGATCAAGCCTGTATATATACGTGTGTGTGTGTGTGTGTGTGCGTGCGTATACACATACGCACACACACACTGCATATATATGTCTGTGTGTGTCTGTTCATGAAGACAAACCATTATAGCTAACAGAGATACTGTCATGTGACTTATGGTGATTAAATCCTGTAGAAAGCGACTGCCTGCCTGCATCCACTGTCCACTAACATGTCATTTGTCAACTGTAACACAAGCACCAGTGCGGTCTGCATGAATCCCACCATGGCTATTTTATTTCCCACACAGGGAAAATCTCCATTGCGGTCTTGAGTTCAGAACTCCTCAGTAGTACCATTTACTGACAGTTATCGTCCTGCTATAATTCGCCATCCTGCACTGTTGAGAAAGGCTGTTGGGGAAGCTACTGGTTTCAGTGCCCAGTCTGACACTCCGTGTGTATTTGATTGGAGGGTCACCAACCTGTTAGACTGATCATATAGCTGTGGTGCCCTCGATCAAGCCCCCTAACCCCAAAAACTGATCCAGGGGTTTGGGACAAGTAGCTGACCCTGTGCTCAAATATGTGAAGGCTAAAGAATTTCTATGTCATTGTAAAAATTGCAGTAAAAAATTTATAATGCATAATTGTATTATACAGCTTTGCAGTAATATACAGGAAGTCATTAATCCACAATCTGTTTCCTGCAATCTAACTGAAGCTGTTCAGACTTCACATTCCATCGCATGAATGTCTGATAAACTGGTTTTGGGACATGATTTCAGCAGAATACACAGAATGCTGCAGTGGTTAAGCAGTGGTTAATCCAAATGTTCTGAGATTCAAGTCATTTAGGGGAACTTTTCAAAGGAAATTTTCTACCTTTGAATATGCACAAAAGTTGTCTGAAACTGGTCTTTGTTAAAATATTTGCATATTTGTGAGGTGCCTGGGGCGTTGGCGGCCTGTCTTCCATGTCACCAATGGACTTCTGTCTATAAAACGGCTATAATTCATAATCATTGTGGGACATGGAAATTACAGCATCCAAAAGCAGCTCAGATTCAGTGCATTGAAAACATTTTCAGCTCTTGGAAACTGAAAACTTGCAGTGCTTGCCATGGCGGTGAAAAAAATGTATTTGTCTGACTGGAGATCTGATACATATGGAAAATTTTCAGACCCTTTCAAGTTGTCTACTTTTCAGAGTCATCTTAAAATGGATTTTAAGTTCATTTTGTTATAATCACTCTGCACACAGTATTCTACAATGACAAAGCAAAAATCAGATTTTTGGAGTGTTTTTTGTTAAAATATTAAAAATAAATTGAAATGTCCCATTTATATAAGTATTCAGACCCTTCCCTTAGTATGTGGTTAAAGCACCTTTGGCAGCAATGGCAGCCTCAAATCTTTTTGGGAGTGGCACTACAAGGTTGGCACACATTTCCTTTGGACGTTTCTTCCATTCTTTTTGGCAGAATTGTTCAAACTGAACCAGGTTGGATGGGGAGTGTAAGTGCGCACCAAGAATCCATTTTAAGATGAGTCTGAAACATAGAACGTGGACTTGCTGGACTACTTCGAAGGGGTCTGAATCCTATATGCAGGCACTGTAAAATCTCCCCATTCCGGGCCAGCTATTCCTTTTTTGTGCCATAAAATGAAAGTCCCTTGGTATGAGTTTAATCTTTGCTACGAATCAAATGATAGCTTCTTCCATTGTCTGCATTTGTCTCACACATCAAAAATAGTGTCAATAGCAGCCATTATCTGAGCAGACAAAACATGCAAACGGGAAACTCTGCCCGCCATGCGTGGGATAGTAGTCCATCCATCCATCTCCTAACCTTCTATTCTGAGTCACAGGGTATAGTTCACGCCTATAATAAGCTAATTTAAATATAGACTAATGTATTCAAAACAAATCATTTTTTCAATGACCAAAGAATGGAACTTTGAAGGTCATAGGTGCTTTCTATGGAGGTGGTTGATCACATCCAAGAACAAGCAGCACTCATCAATTTAAATGTCAATGAGATGTTATAAAGAAAGTTAAATCACAATATGTAAATGTGAGACTTGCTCCAGGCAGGAAGGTAAACAAAGCAATGTGACATGAGGTTAACTGGAAGGAACAGGGGTTTGTTTGGGGATAGGAGAGGAGATGGGTGTAACAAGCATTGTGGAAACAACCGACAACAAAAGACAAAAAAGATCAACTTCATATAGCGATTGGGAACAATCAATCAATCAATCAATCAATCAAAATTTATTTATATAGCACTTTACAACAACACAAAGAAGACCAAAGTGCTTCACAAATAAGCAAAAACTCATTCAAATCTACAAAATTAAAGCAAAACATATACATAACATAAAACAGTTTCACCCCCCAAACGGATAGGTGGAGTTCTAGTCATCAAACGCTAGTCTGAAAAAATATGTCTTCAGCCTAGACTTGAAACAGGAACAAGATAGGTGATCCATGTCAGAGCAGACATTAAAGGGACTGTTCTGTGACAGTCTGAGGACTGTATAACCATCTTAAAGGATGAGCCAGGAATGAGTCTAAAGATGCTGAATGCACAAATATTCTGATTAAACTGGAGGTCAGACCAAGAGGTTGATATTGACATTGTGTAATTTGTAGACTATCCAGCACTTGCATATTTTATTACAGCACTTGATTTTGAGTACAACCTTTTATTTTCTTTCTAATTTTTCTCAAAATCCAGCCTCCCTCTGCCTCTTTCTCCTACATCAGACATGATGAATTACTTAAATCTGCATCACAGCTGGGACCTGGGCTTCCCCTGCTGATACCAATATTAACTGACATGACGACCTCCTCTTTATCCCAGACACTTCCGTCTGTGCGGGATAGACTGTCCTGATTTTTATAGGTGGCGCAACATGTCTCTTTTCTAAAATTAACACACTGTGTCGTGGCGCCAAGTGGGAATTATTGGAAAACACACCTCCAATATTTTTCCCTCCTGTGCAGTGCTTGCAGTGAGGATATGCAAAAGGTGCACATGTGCATCGTGTTGTGACACCCCTAGGATTTGGGCTTTGGCCAGTACTACACAAAACCCCCGCGAAGACAAGGCAGGGGAGCATGCTGAGAGTGGCTGGACTCTGGTCATAAGCATCTTGGCTCTGAACATTGCAGAATGAATGATTGAATTTTGTGGAAAAAAATCTTTAAAAATATAAGAAATTGTGTGTTTCATAAACACTTTCACATTAAATTCCCATATCTTATGTTTGCCAAATAGTAACAATGTACAGTGTGAGAAAATAGAAATGAACTGAACACAACACCGTAGCCTGTTTGCAAATTATTTGCAGATATTCTAAGTAGTGGTAATGAAGCTCAAGTTATTTTATTTATTTAAAAAATGATTAACACTACATATTTATAGCATGCACTTTATCTACCACAGTTGTAGTTATTGTAAAATTTCAGGAATTTTAGTTCAGTTATAGAAAGATTGTATTTGAAAAGCAAGCAACATTGATTTTGATTGTGATGCTCATTGTAGAATCCATGTCCCACATGATCTTATATTGTGTTCTGTTGAACCTGTTTGGAAGCTCATCGTGCTATTTGTGAAAGCACCATTTCCCTGGCACCCCAGAAGACTAGTAAACATGGGCTTTTCTATGCTGAAGGTGTGTCCAACTTGGTCTGGGACTGTATGGCCCTGCTTTACAGCAGATGGAAATGAGCTCTGAGTCTAAAGACACCCAGCTTTCTTCCTGCTGCCTCCCTGAAAAGACGCCAAAGCAGAGCACACAAGAGCTACCCTCCAGGATATGCTCAGGCAGGGCAAGCTGTCCTCGTGTGAGAAATCGCTCCTTGTCCCTTGTGCACAATAAACAAAAAAGACCCTGTCTGATGATCTCATCCAGCTTTTGATGAAGGCTTCACGAATGAGGTCACTGAAGGATACTAATGTAGGCCTATGCACTGGACCCCACTAGTCCAGCTGAATTTGCCATAAATCTACAGGGATCCTTTTGTTTGTTTCTATCACATTACCGTATTCTCTCACCGCAAACAATGCTTGGAGGAGACTGTGCAAAGTGGCTCACGGAAATGTCTTGGACCTCTTCCTGGCTTGTCCCATCAGTAGCTATACAGAGACAGACGCTTCCTCAACCAAGGTTCAGGTTGCATAGTCAGAGACTTCATTGTGTCTTCTTCAGAGATTGGGATACAAGAGATTCTTGCATCTTACATAGCTCACTAGACCCTCTAGGCAGGTCTTATCGAAGAGGGGCTCTGTTATTGCTGAGTCACTGTACTGTACCTTGGAAATATGGGGGATGGGGAATGTTATCTCTATGTATTCAAATCATCCCTGCTACAAATTTTGTAATGCCTGACTGCTCATGCTTGTTGGTGATACTGTCTCTTTCAGTGTATGCATCAGTGAGCCTCTACCTCCTTCCCCAGAGACCGGCTACCCTCATCCTCTATGATGATGTGGTTCAGGTTCTGTCAGGAACCCCAGGTGAGTGCCCATATGTCCGTCTCAGATCTTCTGAGCTTCAGTTCTGGTGAAAACATTATTCTCAAGTATTCTTAAGCAATTTCTGTAATTCATGTCAACTTCTGGAGTCTTCCTGTTGGGAGAACCTCTATGTCCAACAGAAATTATTAGCTGTTATGCAGTTAAGTATACAAAAGCAAAGGCTCTTCACTGCTGTCAGAAACCAGATTTATGTATGTGTGAAGGTCTTCTTTTGCGCAAATGGTATAAAATTTCCGGAGCGATATCTTGAAATTGTTTGAGTCCATGGGGAAGACTTTACTAAATAGCAGCTGAAGTTTGCAGCGAACAATGACAATGTCCACAAGCAAAGAGTATTTTTTCTTCTTTCTTGTTGATTCACAATGAGAGCAAGCATCAACGGGGTCATGAATTTAAGCCTATATAAGGATTTGATCCAACCAGTCATCTTTACATTATATTACCCAGTCCGCCCCACCATTTTACCACAGGATTGGCATAACTAGGCCTGAGGACAGATTTGCCTTTTCTGGATGCTTCTTCAGCTAGGCCATGATATTCCAGGCCTCAGTAATTTGTCTCCCTCCAACAGGCCTCCCTTATCCAGTCCAACACATAACAGGGCAGTTTTATGTCTTGGCAAGCTCGCCCGAACACTGATTATGGCCGTTCATCTGGGCCGTAAATTACGGTGTCTTTCCATCTGTGGGAGGGCAGCTGAAGAGGGATCTTTACACACAGCATGCCCTATCTCCTGAAAGATCTGAGTGTTTGGGCCCGATGGTGCAGTGAGTGGGATGTCTGGTCCCGTTCAGTGCTGTTTAAGCACATCGTATTGATTTACATGAGCGAGCTCAAAGGGAACTCTGTTTAGTACACAAAACCAATTATTCCTCGTGACACTCAGCCAAAGTATTTTTGCTTGTTCACTGTTGTCCATCCTTAGAGCCTTTAATACCCCAAGCGCATCCATGTGACCCAGACCTATGGAAAAAGCCTCATCACCGCTTGAGCTTTGTTCTTAAAGTATGTCTGTATTTTCCATAATACCTATATCACGAATACACATTGTGCTGCATGTGGGGATAGCCCTCCTTGTCACCGCTCCTCCACTGCAGGGAGAAGCCAGGAATCTATAGAGGTATCAGCTGTAGGTGTCCGTGGTCTGTGGTGGTTGTTTAAGGATAACTGGACATTGGTGGCTGCTAAAAGAAGGTGAAACTGATAGACCTCATGTTGTACAAAATGTCTAAATAACTAGTTGTTATTCTTGTACGTAATATTTATGTGCAAAAATGTCTGTCCATCCCTCCATCTCCCATGAAAACTTTCTCTGCCCGGAAGGTCAAAGCTGTCAAAGCTCAGGCAGGAAGCCGATCTGCCGCGAGGCGTCGCTCAATCACGCCCCATGTGTGGGTTTGGAGATGTGTCCGCTAACTACACTGTTTTTACACTGCGAAAGGAAAAAACTGTACAAATATGGGTAGAACATACAAACTCCACACATTGAGGGCCTGGGGAGGGATGCAAGCCCCCAGCCCTGCAGCATGAGATGGTCCTGCTGTCCAGGTCAGCGATATCCAACTGCATAAAACCTTGGACAATCATACAAACATAACAAGCATATCTGATGGGCAGCCCAAAATGACACCCCAGAAGTAGGAAAAGTCATTTTGTAGTGGAGCCCCATGGAATATGACAAGTTATTTTAAATTTAGGCTCATCTGTAATTACAGAACCTGATTCTTAAGGGATCAGGCCTTTCCAGTGTGCTGTAGTTGTTGCAGAAGGAGCTTAGATTTTAGGACTCAGTTGTGCGCTAAAGGCACTTTGCGTGCCCCGGCGTGGCCATGCCATGATGTGGGGGTCGCGTTACAGCGTCCCTAGAGGCTGCCTGTGCTGTCGTACAGCTTGCAGAAGAGGGAGAACGTCTGAGTCCAAAGGCAGGTGAACACGCCCTTCGACGGAAACGGGCTGGCGAGAACAGCACAGTGTGTCACCGTGGTTGCCGTGGCAATATGAGGGCACCTACGAAGAGCTGGAAGGTAAACAGAGAGAAGACAGAGATGGTAGGATGGGTACAATGAGCATCACAATCTCCCAGGCATACGGGACACATCCAATTCAAACATTTAAAAATATTTTAAGGTTTTAAGCTACATTTGTTGCAATATGCACATGTCTGAGAAGTGATTTTTAATGTCTTCACCACTCTGGATCCACTAGGCTCGTTCCCCAGTTCTAAAGCATGTAATTAGAGGAATTGGCATCTCCAAGTTGTGCTGTCTGGTTACCGTGGGGGGGCTGTTTTTCGGCAGCCGTGATGCCTTTGGTCACATGTCCTCGGCGCTGAGGCGGCTTCCCTCCATGCTGATTAAGATCGTCTCGGATGCAGTGCTCATGGGTGGTGGGACAGTGCCTGCAGGGTGCCGGTCTGTCGAAGCTGGTCTCCGCACAGCTTTATGTTTCATTGCTACCCTATCTTGTTTAATTGTGCAGGTTTTATGTATATAGAGTGAGAGGAAGATGGAGACAGGAAGGACCTACTTGCCAAGGCTCAGTTTTACAGCTTTAAAAGCTGCATGTGGTCACTTGTTATCTTCGCTTATGTCACACTGCAGCCTGATTCAATTATGCGAGATCACCAGTGTCCAGATGGGTTCAGCAAGCTTTTCTAAGCGATAAAGGGCACAGGAGAATTGGGGGAGGGTTCATGATAAGGATTAAAGAGGTTCCCTCTGGAAGTGATTATTCCTTAGACACCCCCAAGCCCCCGGAGGGCTGAGTAAACTGCAGCAACTGAAGAGAAGCAGCAATTTGCAGTGAGTGCAGTCAAGCCACTTCAGGGAAGCCAGCATGCTGCAGGTTTCCAGATAGCCAGTGCTTGTGACTGACAGTTCTGCCACACTTGAACTTTGACCCTTGCAGCAGGGTCACCATTACCATTAGCATTGGGTGCAGATAGATCTGCTTTTATGGAAAGTCTGACGAGGAACGCTTTAAGGTCAAACAGTTTATCCCAAGCAATGCCCCCACCCCGTGACATGATTCATATTGGATATTTTTAGGGGATATGGCAAACAAAACTCTCTTTGTATCTGCATACACCATGACGCAGGGTGTTTTTTGATTTATGATGAACCTCTCTAACTTGCAGCATTATCGACACAGTGTTTAATATAGAGAGCGACGATGGAGAAGAGACTTTGGGTGTGGAAACTGTGACCTCGACTCTGTAATATGCTGCTGTTAATCGATACTTCGTAATGATCTGCTTCACAGCAAAAACTTGAATGTGGTTCCTACGGGGTGATGTCATGTCCCAGCTCAGCTGAGCGCTGGTGATAGGCTTAACGAAGATCGGCCCAGATACGACCTAATCACGTTAATGCAGCAAGACAGGAATTTTTTAGGAAGCTTTTAGGAAGCTGCCATCTCCAGGAGCACTTTAACCCAGGGGGTCACCACTAAAACGGGGCTTCAACTGACCTTGTTTAATAAATTTTTAAACAGTTTTATATTTTATAGGATTGTCTTGTATTGAAAAATAAAATGCTCTTTGTCACATATTTTCAGGTGCGGATTGAAAAACAATTTAATCCAGAATGCACAACCAGCCCCCTTGCCTAACATTTTTTTTTATATTATCGTTGGATGCTAATTTTATCCATGATAGAACAGATCCAAGGTTTCTGGCTCCAGATAACTGGGTACATAGACATGCTTAGTATGTTTTATCTATTTAGTGATGCTGGGGCTCCCAGATGTAAGCTGGGCATGTTGTTAGGGTGTCTGGGATTATACTGCTCTGCAGAATTTTACTGCCCTAACTCAGGTCATCTTTGTCTTATTGTTGTGAGACAATGTGAGAATTTAATTGGCTATAATTCCTTCTTTTAGTTCTGTGCAGCTGGAAAATATTACTGGTATCATAAGTGCAAAAAATATTACTCAGTGAGCAATTTGTGATTTCACTGATCTTGGTTTGACACGGCAACATGATGTAAAATTAGGACTAATATGTTTTTGCACCTCCTTTCTAAGTGAAGAGATGATTTCTGTGTTTGATGGGGGGAATCTCTTTGAGTACCCTAACCACATTAGTTACTTCTAGCTGTATCTGTGTTAGCTACATAAAATATTTCAGTGGCAGATGTATAAAGCCCCTGAAATGCTTGCTGCATTGACTCCTTTGTGTTTTGTAAAAAATCACCTTATTTGATGCCCCTACTTTCCTGCAGGTGGCAGGAACCAACCATGGATCCAGTTGCAGAGTAAGGCGGTCCACCTGCCTCCTGACACCTCCTACACAGACGTGTGGGCGGTGCTGACCGCGGCCAGGAGCCAGTATGAGATCGGGGGGTTTCCATACATGCTGGGCCGTGAGACTAACCACACAGGTGACTGGACATGCAGGGAAGGCTCAGAATCAGAACACTGTGGCAGGTTCTTGGATGGAGGTTTTGCCACATGTTTGGGGACAAAAGCACTGATCTGCAGGTTTTAACCATTCATCCACTTTCCTCATTCAGTACAGGGTTACAGGGGGCCTTGGAGCCTATACCATGTGACACAGGGAACAAGGCAGGGATAAAATACCAGGTCATTGCAGGGTACATACACACACCGACACATAGTCACACAATGCATCTATAAATGCAGTGTTATGCAGTGTTATACATTGCAGGTAGAAATAAGACTAGAGGCTGTCACAGGAATGATTCCCAGTGCAGCAGCACTGGTAGGGTGTGTGGACACACCCTGGAACCTGGAACCTGGCATTTCAGTCTTGGTGTTTGGCCATAAAAATCGTGCAACAGCTTGCAAAGTAAGGGTGAGTCAGTGCGAGTTATTCAGGGCGGTATTGTCGGCCATCTGGGCACAAGTAGAGGAGGTCAGCCATGTCTGAAGTCTCATTTACATAGAAGAATTCTTGGGAACACTTTCTATGAAGCCCCCTTTTATAACGCGTCACACATGCGATATCTGTGCTTTCTCCCCCCCTTAGGTACATTTATATATTTACCTTATTCGCTTTGACCTGAAATATATGTATACATGTATGTTTATGGGATGTCCAAGTGTGTGTGTGTGTGTGTGTGTGTGTGTATCCATGCAACTGTACACAGACATCACAGGCAGCATAGGCAGGGATACACCCTATGTACAGACACGAGTATATTATGGATTATACAGATGCTGTAAAAGTGCTTTAGTGGTGATGGCGCTCTATGTGCTCGCACGCAGGGGGAAATGGCAGCTGGCTGGAGCTCACTGCAGTGGCGGCGGTCAGTGCCCACCTTTATGCCCGCAATGGGAGTGCCGTGCAGGTGTCGGAGCCCATTCATGTCTCCATCCCCCTGCCCTCTGACAGCCCAGTGAAGGTGGACACCAGCATCCCTGTCTGGCAGTTTGAAGCCGCCACAGGTAAGCAGTGCCCACTGTACATCACAGGTAGTAACTGGAAAATGTGCTAAGCGGAAAGGCCACTGACTTGAGGCTGAAATGAATTTCTTTTGAGACTGAAGTGAATCTCTTTTGAGAATCTCTTTTACTTAAGTCCTAAGGCAGCTGTTGCCTAGAGATGAGCTTCAACAGTTGAATCTTTGAGTTGGCTACTTAGCCTGTACAAACTTAAACTGTGTAAGTCACTACAAATATTTTGAGTCTATTGGGCACCTACAATAGATACTTCAATTCATTACAGAATGGAGTATTTTACACATTCTAACTTGAAAAGAATGCTTTATGAGGACAACATTCCTTTGATATTGAATGAGGGGAAAGGTCCTGAAAGTTCACCGCAGCAACTCAAAAGACCGCCCATGATTGTTCGGCATACATATTAAAATTATCAGAAGTAAATGAGAATCTTTACTGGGATTGACGTCACTCTTTGATTTGGGCCGTCTGTGCAAACTGCTAAATGCCGTCGCCTTTGTGATGCATCCGCCATTGTCAGGGCTATGATTGAATGATCACGGCCCTCCATGAGCCTAGTGCATACACAGCCGCAGCAGTCCGGTTATGCAATGGTGCAGTGGCATGCTGGCTCTGCTGAGAGAAGCTTTGCACTGAGCATAAAGCAAACTTCAAGCCATAACTCATTCTTCTTTATTATTGAAATTTTCACCAATGTATCATTTTGGAAGAATCCTTGGATTCAGTCATTGCAGATCTAGGGTACAATGTACACAGGATGTTATATATTCAGAGTAACCCTACGTAGGTGTTTAGAGAATCAGTGATGTGCAGATATATAGCGGTAAATACACAACTGCTATGCAATGGCTTAACTTAGATGCAGTAAATGGATAAAGGATGTAATAAACCTCTTAGACTGCTCGAGTCCATGAATCTGATTCCAATTACGTATATATAGAAAATTGCCCTTCAGGCTCTTTACTACTGTTGAATCTAGTGTGGAGTCTGCATGTGTTGTAATTACTGTGCACATCTGTATGGAAACGGCACGTGTGAAAGCTCACAGCCAGTTCTGCGGATGCATTTGTGATGCCGTTGAGCAAGCTTTTAGAATACATACTGGGACTGTTTCCACTTCCAGAATGCTTCATTCAGGCCACTGTTGCCAAGGTAACAGGCAGGAATAGAAAGCAATGGAATGGGAGAAGCTATGAAAAGGAGAGAGAATAAGGGGGATTGGTAGAGCTGGTGATGGGAGGGTTGCCATTTTCTGCCAAGCGCTCTTTAGCTGCAGGTTTATTTTATAGATTTCTTGACAATGGTTTGCATTCCAGCAAAGCAGCATGGCATGGTGCTGCAGGGGTTAGCACTGTCGCCTCACACCTTTGGGACCAGGGTTCCGTGTGTGGAGTTTGCACGTTCTCCTTGTGTCATCGTGGGGTTTACTCTGAGTACTCTGGTTTCCCCTCACAGTCCAAAAATATGCTGAGGCTAACTGGAATCACCAAATTGCCCATAGGTATGGATGGTGTGTTAGTGTGCCCTGCGATGGATTGGCACCGCATCCTGGGTTCTTCCCCACCTTGCGCCCATAGCTTCCGGGATAGGCTCCGGACTCCCTGCTACCCTTAATAGGACAAGTGGTTTCAGAAAATGTATGGATAGAGCAAATCATTGAAACTCACCTCTGTGATTTTACTGGCCCAGCACTATATTAAAAATCCTGTTCCTAATTACATATGCATTCACATTTACTTTATATGGCAGTCGCTTTTGTCCAAAGCAACGTGCAATTAAGGCAAGTAGCACATTACAAACGTACATGCTGTCAAGCAGTTGCCTAGGCATAAATGCAACTAGGCTGAGCTTCCAGGGAAAGCCCAGGTACAAATGTAAGCAGGAATGGAGCAGGAGATACAGAATGACTCCTAACAAAGCAAGAACCTAATACGACTATTCAATGACCGGTACTGCAACATTAGTATACCTGATGAATAGTAAATATGATGATGGATGGATAAATGCAACTTTCATTCATTCAAATAGCACTTTTCAATACACTAAAAGCACTTTACAAAAGCAATGGGGAGCCGCTTCAGCCACCACTGTGTTATGCCCACCAGGATGATGCGATGGTGTCCATGTTGTTCACTTTCTTGTATTTACGTTTATTTACTTGGCAAGCACTTTCATCCAAAGCTGATATGGATAATACATATCAAGCATCCACCTTTGGTACTAGTGGTGCTAGGCTATGCTTCCAGTGACCGGTGTAGTATAGCCGTAGGTATATACGTATGATTGAACCTTGGACCCTTAGATCAAAAGTCTGATATACTGACTGAAATACCAACTGAGCTATGTGGGCTTGAAATGATTCATAATGCGTCTACTTAAATTTGTTCATTTCAGATGTATTTTCTGGTAGTGGTACAACACAACTCTTCCCCTTGGAAATAAAGCTGAAAAATGCCCTTAAGTTGAATTTGTTAAAGCAAACCTATAAATTGCACATTAGATGGGGGTTGTGTGTTTCTGCCCCTAGGATTTTTCAGAGACAGTGATAGAAAATGGGGGATTTTTCTGTTTTTTACCTAAATGCAGTGCAGCCTATATTTGATGGCTTGTAAATATGCAAAGAGAAATTTAGGCCTTACAGGCAGAAGGGATGTGATCGAACTATTTTTTTTTTCATTTGCAGAGAGCCTTGAATTAGCCAGTAGGGGGCAAACTTCACCAGCAAAATTTGCTTCATAATGCATTTTAATATGGTGGCCCAGTGCTCAGCACCATTAGCTCCTACCTTTAGGTTTGGTGGTTCACATTGCACTTACTCCTCTGTGCATGTGACGGTTACATGTTTGTCCCAAGTCATCGGCATTTCCTCTGCAGACAAGTGATTAGGATAACTGGCATTCCTAAATCGTCCGTAGTGTGTATGTCTCCTGAGATGGATTGATGTACTGTATCAGGTGTACCCCTGCCTTGTCCTCTGTACCTCCAATAAGTTCCAAGCGCCTCCATGATCTTAGAATGAGCAGGTAGATGGATTGGTCCATCTCAGATTGTTCTGGGCCGTCAAGGCTCCATGGCACGGATAGGATGGTAAGACGAAGACTAAACACTCTTTGGATGTCAGCAGTTTTATACATTATGGATTACAAGCAAAGCAACACAGGCCATTCCTAAAAAATCAATTTCCTGTTTTGGACATAGCCTTTTATTAGCTGAGCACAGCAGAAAAAATGTTTGCCTTTCTGCCTGATATGTGGGCAATGTGAACAGGCCAGCGACGTAGCTGCTGAACGGATTCCTGTTATTTGCAGGGTTGCCAACTCTCACGCATGTGGCATGACGCTCACACAAGAAATCTTACGCCAAATCGATATTATTCCATTATAAACCTAAAATTAGCTTCATCAAAAGCGCTGGGGCAGTTTGCAAACCCTACAGACTGTCTACAAGGTAATCAAACTGTTACGTGCACGTAAATGTGTGTGCAGACTTGAGATTTGAGAATCTCACAACAACCAGCCACCAAAGTTGGTGACACTGTATCTGTAGCTCATTCATCATAATAATCTGAGTGGTCTTCAGCCCTTCATATGTATGTAGTTAAAACAAGCAGGTGTAGTACCTGCCCATCTCAGTTATAGGGGGCACCAGTGTTCATCCTGCCACTGCATGCCACTCTAGAAAAGTATGCCATTTGTGGGGTATAGTTTTCAGGCAACTATGCTGTCAGCTACAGCTGAGTCTGTGTATTAAGTCTCTCTTGTCTGTAGCGTTTCTAAAAACCGATGAAGGTATCTGTGTCATTATGTTTGTAGGCCATTTTTATTTCTCTCCCTTGAGTGTGGGAGTAGTGCGCGAGTGCCTGGAGAAATTTGTGTACATTAAGTGATTTATTTTAAACATTTTTATTTCATGTTAAGGGGTGTGGGGTTTGATATTTTCTGTGGGTGATGGCGAGTTGGGTGACAGCTTGTGGGAAAGTGTAGACCACTGTGACAAAAGCACCTTCGTGTGGCAGCTACAGTGACAACAGACTCTGTGTCCATAATGGTGAATTGGACAGGTGGACTGGACAAGAATAGCTTCAGAGTCTCAAAACAAGGTGCAAAGTCAGCCATATGTCCACATGCACAAAACTGCAGTACATTTATCACAGATAACATCCACTCATCTTCTTATCCAGTACAGAGTTGCAGTGAGCCAGGAAGCGTAGGGTGGGGATCAGCATGGACAGGATGGACACACACACACACACACACACACACTGAGCTTGGGTCTAAGAGTGGAACCCACAATAATGCTGCCCCGCTGATATATTATAACACCAATTATGGACTAACTATAATTAGACTGACAATAACTTGACATTTGTGAAACCATCACACATGAATAATGAACTGGCTCCTGTGCATTTTGCAGACAGGTCTAGACACCGCTGCTGCGAGATACTTATTTGAAATTTTATGCTGTGCAGCTGCCTTCTACTACAGCATTGCTTACATCACACAAAAGCTTTCAGCTAACATGCTTTCTACATAGCAGTGTTGCGATGATTTTTTTTGTCTCACTAACCAATCAGCAGCACCCAGGAAATAGCAAAGGTTTTAATTACAAATTAGTCGGCCATTGGGTAGCTTCCTTTCTTGCTCAGCTTAAAACAGTCTTCTTGAACACTCTTTACCAGTCTTAAGTAGGCAATTTGATTTATGATTTCCATGCTGCCCTACAGCAGAGAAGATTAAATATCAGGCCATATGAGGACAGTGCTGTGAGGAGTAGTATGTAGTGTAAACTAGTGTATATGTTTGCATGAGATACTAATACTTAAATTGTTTCATTATGAATGACATCATCCTGGAAAATTTCTATTTGGACACTTGGAGAAGAGCGATCATTCTTGGCTACTGCTACAACCAATTTCTTCTCTGTAAACACATCTCCTTTCCCCTGCAGTGTTCTGCTTTCACTATTTGTTCACTACTGGGGTGCAGCAACTCCGTCAATCTGTCTTGTGACACCCTCAGATCAAATCCCACAAAGACATTAATGGCTGCAACCCCCCTTTCAACCTTAGGTTGAATAGGAAAAGCACATTGTATTTTTACACGGGAGATGAAAAAATAGTGGAAAACAAACACTTAGCTTGGACTCTTAAGACTGATTGCTAAGGTTGATTTTTGTCCATATAGTGACATTTTTGTGACTCCTGAGCTTTTAAACCATTAAGAGACACTGGTGCCTTTTTTCTATGTCCTCTTTTGGTTCGAAGGTCAACAGTCTTTGAATTGAACTTTTGTTTGTGCCTGGACATGCACGATGGTAATCACACTGTAGTTTGCTGCACTATGACAAAACAATAGACGATGTCCTACACCTTTAGTTACTGGTCCATTATTTAGTCTCTTGGCCTGACTTCCAATATTTTTTCTTCTTTCAGGGCTCTGGGTCAGGAACGGAACAGGCTACATTAAAAGAGAGGGCCTGCAGCTCATCTGGAGTTTCGTTGCCTCACATCTGGGGCTCTGGGTGGCAGCAATCCCTTCAGCTACAGGTAAGCACACCATCTGGTCATGCATGGCCATCCCTGATGCATCTCAGTGATGTCCATGGAGGATCTACAGTGCCTTGTGGAACAGCCTGGGGTTCTGTGCCCCCTGCTATTCAGGGGAACTGTCCAATGCAGACTGTCGTTTTAAGGCATTAAACCAATCTGTGGTTGCAGGCATGGGTTTCAGCTCCACAGGCCTGCGAGACATGACCACCTACCATACCATCTTTCTGCTCGCTATCCTGGGCTCCATGGCCCTGCTAGTGCTCGTCCTACTGTGTCTGCTTCTCTACTACTGCAGGTATGACTTTGCTTTGTCCATTATTTTATAAAGTATCTATGTATACCACAAATCATTCAGACATTTCTGGTTTTACATGTATAGAACAGCTTAATGTAATAATTATGAATCAGCACATCCAAGTGTTCACAGCTGTGCCATGAACAAAAATCTAAATTTTACCTGTTGATGCTGGCAGTTTTTCTACATAGTTTTAAAAGTATGTTTTTTTAATTTTGTATTTTTTTGTGACCTAGGAGGAGATGTCTGAAACCACGGCAACAACGTCGCAAGAAGCATGTTTCCGCCACACTAGACAGCTCCAAGCGAGACCAGGGAACCTCAATGTCTCGCCTTAACCTTATCTGTGGCGGCCACATTGAAACGGCCTCTTCCAAAGGTGACAGGGACGACCTCAAATCCGAATTCACCTCCTCTCAGGACTTCCAGAGCTCACGTGAAGAGTTCTTCCAACATGTCCCTGCCCACAAACTGCACCACTCAAAGATCAACAACGACGGAGGCCCGCGGCGTGGTGAAAGCTTCCAGATGGTGACCCGCTCTACGGAAGCCAGCAACCTGGACCACCCTCTGTTGCATAGTGACTACACCAGGAGCTGCAGTTCGATGGAGGACAAGGGGATTGATGGCCTGCGGCGCCACAATGCCAATGACAACAAGGGCTATTCTTCTGATCCCCCATCCCCTCCTCCTTTTGTTAGTCACAAGCCAGAAGGCAAGCCCCCAGAGTACTCAGCATCCCAGGTAGCAGACCATCTTGCCCGGCCCACCTCCTTGAACACACAGCCTAGCCAGTTCATCTTCTGTGGCTCCATTGACCAGATGAAGGAGAACATGTACCGAAGTATGGTACCCACTCTGGTCATACCGGCCCACTACATGCGGTTGTCGTCGGAATTCTCAGGGATGGACCAGGGGGCAGAGTCACAACAGCAGCAGAAGCAAGATCTAGAGGATGTACCAGGATGCCGCCAGCTCACACCCCAGCAACAGCAGCAGCAACAACAGATGAGTCCACCAGGCGAGGACCCCGAAGGTCGCAACTGGGGCCCAAATCCGTCTTCAGGTCCTGTGCGCATCCCTGTGCTTTTTAACGATTCGACTATGGCACAGATGAATGGGGAACTCCAGGCCCTAACTGAGAAGAAGCTGAGGGAGCTGGGTGTGAAGCAACATCCTCGAGCCTGGTTCATCTCTCTGGATGGCCGTTCCAACTCTCACGTGCGGCACTCCTACATAGACCTGGGCAATGAAACTAGTGTCCGGATTGGCCATGATGCTAACCTGGACTCTGGAGTAGACTTCCGTGAAAGTAAGCCGATGCCCCACCGCAAAGGCAAAGTGGAGAAGGCCAGTAGTAGTAAGGGACATAGTAGCAAAGCCTATTCTAAACTGGCCTATGCGGATGACACAGAGCCCAGCAGCAGTGAGAACCGTACTGCCATGGGTTCACCTGAAGACAATTCCCTCACCCCGCTGTTGGATGAGGGCCAGGAGCCCCGTGGGACTGGCATTCCCAGACGAGGCCGCAGCCGGGTCAACAGCTCACGCAGCAGTAACAGCGAAACTCGTCGGGACTCTATGACCAGTGCTGAGGATGAAAACGACCCCGATGACAAAGATGATGAGGGAGAGAACAAGAAGAGTCCCTGGCAGAGGCGAGAAGAAAGGCCTCTGATGGTCTTTAATGTCAAGAAGTAGAGATAAGCCCAGTTCAACCTCAAACTCTTTGTGAAGTTTTTTTCCTCCTTATTTTGCTCTACTCACCTTCTGTGATGTACTCCTAGTTCAGTTTGTAGGGTTGTGGTCTTCAACAATGAAATGCAGAAAATCCAAACACGATGCAACATAGTAAAAAGCTGGCCAGAGAAAAGCACAATGAAGATAAAAGATACAAGAAACCTACGTAGATTATCACTCTCATTGTTTTTTTTTCCTGGAAGAGTCCAGATATTTGGAGAGAAAGTGGATTATTATTTTTGTAGTGATTACCCAAGCATGTCACTTTAATTGCTGAGATCTTGCTAGATATTTTTCCTCACACAAGGACTCTCTATAAAGAATCAAAATGGCATAATGAAAAATCAAGAAACTATGGAAAAGCAGACTTTCAAGAATGTGATTTTTTTTTCATTTTTTATTTCCATGTGCTGTAAACTTCATTTTTAACTTTTGAAATTTTTTTGAGAATCACATATCGAACACAGTTATGGTGTTTCGTTTTATACTGACTTTGGACACAACCTGAAAGCCTAAACAAGGTATTTTACTTTTAAGTATCCTCTCCTCTGGGCAGAATTGAGGAAAAATTCTGATGTAAGTATCACAGATTTATTTGGGGTTTTCTTTGCTGTTGTCCCAATTATATTTGTCTAGTCATTATATTCTTTTACAACAGCTAGGAAGCTGAGAACAAACATAAAACTGTCGGCTGTGGCTATATGAACTATCCACAAGGCCTTCTTTAAAACTGTCATTTTTGCGTGAATCTAATGAAGTGGCTTTGTAAAAATGCAACTTAATTTTTTTTTTTTTTTAAATGAATGTGGAACAATGTGTTTCAGTTGAGAACTGCTTTACAGCACTGACTGTGTTCTGTGAAGCATTACTAGGCACGGCCTCTGACAGATTCCTCAATCATGTGAAAGGTTGCTATGAATCATGAATATGAAATCTTTTTTTTTTCACTTGCAGCTATTTGCTAAGAAAGGTTTTTCTGGTAAATTTATATGTTTATTTCCAAGAGAAATCTTTCCTGTGTCATTGAGATCAGATTAGCAGCTGATCAGTCAATGCAGCTATTGCATAGTGTCCTACCAGTTTGACAGGAAAACCCACAGTGTGCCACCTAGTGGTAGTTTTTGTTTTTGGCTGAAAAGATTCAAGTCATACAGAATCCCGTGTATTTGAAGCACAAAGTCCGCTACTGAATCCTAAAATGTACACAGAAACATATAGTGTTTTGTCCTCTCTCCCCCACCAACCCCAAGGTCTTTTATTGAGACTTTAATGGATACATGCTGTGGAGCTTAAGTCTTGAAAGGATACATAGTGGAAGAACATTAAGTAGACTGTGAACAGAAGTTGGTTTCCTCATTGAATGGACAGATAGACAAATATGGCTAGTGTGTCGTTGAGTGTGTTAGGGAATTGTGCCGGCATCTAAAAACTTGTGAGTTCTAGCCCTTTTGCTGGCAGATTAATCGTATCAGCTGCAGGCCCTTGAGCTAGGGCCTTAACCCCTACAGTGCCAAGGATGCCGGCTGACCCTGCTCTCTGACCTCGAAGCTATCCTCACTTCTATGTCACTTTGGTATATGTAGGAAAGAGCAGAATGTGTAAACGTGGGATGCTGACAACTTTGTGTTTCTGTACAGCACTAGCATTTAACATATACAGTGAGAAGCAAAGTAAAATTGGTTATTTTTGTTATTCCTAATTTGCGTTAATAGGTCAAAAAAATCAACATGAGGATAAAGTACAGAATGCCAACTGTTATTTCTAGGCAATGTTTCCCATACAGTAATAACCAAATGTGAAATATGCCATTTGCTGTGTCTACTGAGCATAAGTATCAGAACAAAGGATTGACAGGTCATTCTGATTGTTCAGGTATTCCATGTTCCCATAATTGTGAACACAAAAGAGCTATGAATGTGTGGAGTTGGTTGTAGCCATTGGGAGTTTGAATTTGATGTGTGTTTGATGTAAAGGTTACAAACAAGATGGAAAAGCAAGCAGTTTTGAAAATGAGATTAAAAAACACTAATCAAAAGCATTCAAGAATGACTTCACATTCCAAAATCAACAGTCTGGAGTGATTTGAAAAAGAAACAGGCTACTTAGTGTGTTGGCAATTTGCAAACATCTGGCTGTCGGCAGTGTTAGAGCTGTGAAGAATACCCCCAAAATAAGGAATGAGGGCTGGTCTACTGAGTGCAGGGGTGATTGTGCCAATGTTCACCATTCAACAGAATGATTCAAGAAAAGAGATACAGAAGCCAGAATGCGAGGTACAAACCTCTGATCAACACCAAGAACTGAAAAGCCAGGCTGGAATTCACAAAGATGGGCCAGATGAGTTTTGGAGCAAAATGTTATGGACAGATAAGGTGAATAATAACCTTTATCAAAGTGATGGGAAGGGGAAACTGTGGAGTGAGAGCATACCACTTCATCTGCGAAGCATGGAGAGGGCAGTGTCCTTGGGCATGCATGGCTGCTTCTGGAATTGGCTCCCTTGCCTTAGCTAATGATGTATTTGGAGAGGTAACAGGAGAATGAATTCTGAGGTTTACAGAAACGTCTTATCTTCCCATGTCCAAGCAAATACCTCAAAACTCATTGGGTGGAAGTTCACAATGCAGCAAAACAATGACCAAAACTGCACACTTAACCAAGTTCATCAGAAAGAAAAAATAGAAAGTTATAGACTAGCCAAGTCGGTCTCCTGATTTAAACCCAACTGAGCATGCATTTCACCCGAAGAGAAAACTGTAATCAAAAAACACCCCAAAACAAGCACCAACTGAAAGCAGCTGCAACAAAGGCATGGCAGAGCATCTCAAATGGTCAAAAGTCAGGTGACATAAGACATGAGGCAGTTATTACATGTAAGGGGTTTGAGACAAAATATTAGGTCCGAACAATTTAGTTCTGCTTTAAATTTATTTGTACCAGTACTGATACTCATCTGAAACTAGAGGAGAAAACAAGACAAAAAAGAAACAAAACAAGAAAGAAATAAAACAATACAATATGGCAGTCAGGCAGACAAAAGATGCCACAGTCAAAACAACAGGGGAACTCACCAGGAGAGCAGGTAAGACTCGTGCTGTGTATTGTAATCTCTGCCGAAAACTTGTGCCAATCCAAATCTGGAATAACTAAAAATTAATGTCACCACTCTACGTATTGTCATCCAGTTATATATACAGAATACAAGCACTTAGTCACAGACACCAGCAATTAGTGTTGCAACTTTCAGGTGCGTCCAGTATTGGTTCAAAACGGGACACATCATTTTATTCTTATTTATCAATTTGAGGCTAGTGACAACTCTGCCAGCAATGTCAAACCCGACCCACTGTAAGGAGCAGTGAGGCAGAGGGAAAAAAATCCAGCAATTAACTGTACTGTCGGCATATTACTAGTATTACTGTCTGTGACAAAAAAAATATTGTATGATTTATTAAAATTAGATTTCAGTTTGCAGTTCTTTGTGATCTCATGTTCTGTTTAAGGCGAATTCTAAGGGAATCATGCTTAAATGGAGCGTAGAGATAATGAATTATTGAAAATGATTTATGCATTACATCATAATTATATTCACTGATATGAAAAGAAATCCGGATAAAATATGTTGCCATGTCTCCCTGCCCTAATTCCTGTGTTAGAGAGAATGGAATTTGGACAGTGGAATGAAACATATTTTCTATGGTTGAAATGAAAGTGCAACAACTATTAAATGTAACAAATGTATATAATTGAAAGATGTGTCCTTCCAACTGCTGGTAGCTTTTCTTCGCTTTCTTCTCAGCACAGACACATACATACACAACTGTACCATGTTTTCTGCCCCAAGTGCCTTCTTTTTGCATTGTAAATTGTGGCCAATCACAGAAGGCCTTTTCAGCATGTCATAAAATAGGTGTTAGGTGTGTGACCAAACCAATGCATTTAGGGGAGGAGAGACATGCATGCACAGCTACCCAGTGAATTCAACTGAGCATCCGAATGAGCCCCCAGGGCTTCAGGAGAAAATGAGAATAGACATTACCTTGCGCCCCCAGATTGTTTATATGAAAAGGTTGAAAAACTAGATAAGCTGATTAAAACTGGACGTGAAGAGTCTGAAACGGACTGAAAATAGTCGTGTAGCAGTGTTTTTATGCTTCTGCAGATTTTCACCAGACTTTCCTTTATGCCACCTTGTGAATTGCTTAATGGTTCATTTCAGTCAACGGCTGTCGGTAACAATACTCAGTCAAAAATAAACATGATGGTCTTATGAGGGCATAATCTGTTCAAGGAACACTAATAAATCAGGGGGAAAAGATGAAGCAGAACACCATTAATCCATGGCCCATCACACAATAGGGCTATGAATGTGAAGACTTCTAGCACAGCTTAGAGAGCAAATAACAGAATTACTCAGATTCAATCTATCAGCACAATGTACCATCAGATTAGGCCATGTTCTGTGCAAACAGATCATGACAGAGAGGTCCTAAAAATGTGGTCATGAATGATGAATCATACCATAAAATGTTTGTAGTTTTGTAAAGGAGACAGGTCACCATGCAGTCCTAAGATGTGCCCACAGGGTCACGTCCCGGCATGTGGCAGTGAGTGGGCGAAAGCATTTGTGTATAGAGAAAAATCTTAAGAGGAGCCACAAATAGTGACTTAAATCAAACAAACACGTGTGGGCATCACTTACCTCTTACAGAGCAACCAGGCAACCACAGAACTGTTTTTCCAGAAGCCATAAACTGCCTGTAATTTTGGGTCATACCTGAAGATTTACAACCTTGTCTTACTAAGCTTTCCTGTGTAGCTGGATGCATGATTTCCTGTTGAACGATTCTTTTATTGTGATGAGTGCTTAATGCAACGCTTTTGTAAAATGGCTCCCCTGCACTTTCCTGATTTTTAAATAAAGTTATGGTGTTTATATTGGAACAGTTCAACTGAATTGTTTTCCCAAGAATCACTGTACAAATGGGATTAAATGTGCAAATCATATTTAAATGTTAATTTACATCTTTGAGCAATGCTTATAAAATGTCCCCAGACTGCTTTTTCCCCCCCTTTAGCCAACCCTAAAGCATGCCGAGTTGTATCATTGTGCAGAATAGTTCAAACTTTTACATATGAACTCCTACTGCTGTCCTGGCTTGTAAGACAACATGGTGTTTGAAGGATGTCTCCTTACCCGCTTCTTACCCAATTTCTGGTGACATTTTATACCTGCTTTCATTATTAATGTTGCAAATATTAATGGATTTAACATGTATAGTGTTTTGCCTTGTCTGTAAAGAAATTAAAATGGTTAAATTTTATTTATGATGCTTAAACACCAATTACCCATGCCTCTGTTTTTTAAAGGGTTTCAGTCAGTAAGAAGTAATTACAATAGGGGCAACTCACAGATCCTGTAGGGGAAAAAGAAATGGGTTGTTTCTGAAATGTATAACAGGAAGAGAAACAAGAGGAACAATTAAATAAAAAGAGCACTGATGTCTTTATTACCTTTTCATTTTATATTCAAGTATTTAAGAATTAAGGACAATAAAAAAAAAAAAAGTGAAATCCTACTGAAGATAAGGTAGTGTTCACAGTACAGCGTGGCCTGCTACAATAGGTTATTTCCACTTAAACACAGGTGAGTCTTAGTTGAATTTGACAGGTATACTGGTATTTTTTCCGCGACCCAGTCAAACATCCCTGATGTAATCAGACTACAATGTAGACATACATTTGTCTGAATGCCTCATTTCCATAATTAAGCATTGACACTTGGAACTTTACACCCCTCTCACTACTATTCATAGCTTATCTGAACCAGACGCAACATTCTGGTGAATCCAAATATCTGAATGACAGGGATGACTTGCATTACATGCAGTCATAGCAGATTTTCCACAGTGGGTAGCTTATTCTTAAATTGTCTTAAAGTGACAGGCTACCCCTTTTATTTCTGAATATTCTTTATGAAATTCAAAACAATGCTAAGGACCCTGATCTTGGGTGCCCCCTGTGGGCTGAGGACTGCATTGCAGATTTACTGCAAGCATAGGCAGCAGGGCATGCATGACAGTGACTGCTCACATGCCACACTCAGTTTCATTTCACTGCATTAGGTCTGTTCACCTTCCCATCACCACTGATTTTTTACATTTAAAAGAAACCTCCAAAAATATGGAGGGCATCAGTTTGTATGACAGATAAGAGGACAGAGGGTTGCAGAATCTTAAAATCAGATGGAATCATGCATCCATGCGCAGCCTTAAAATATATCACTAATTCAGTAGCAATACAAAGGAAAGAAGCTGTAGACCGATCCACTGTATCATCAGTAGTTGCAAAAACATTGCTTAGTCCAAATCTCAAATCTGCAGTCAGACAGAAGCGTAGTGACAGTCACCTTCCACAGGGATGCAGAATTCAAATCCATACGATCCACTTGAAGAGGGAAAAGCCCACCAAGCCTCTGAAACCTCCCATCTTTACACAGCGACCACAAGACAAACTTAAATATCAAAATCATGTGAAACCCCTGATTCCTGCAGAAACATCCCCATTTTCTAGGCCGGTCCCTGAAGAACAAGGCGCAAGTGTTTAACTGGCCACAACATACATGTAAGGCACAGCTCTGCTGGAAGCTTCCACAGGGTGGAAGGACTTCATCATATGGACACAAGCTAGCCTTTGCACAATATTACGAAAGAACAAACCTGCAGAACTAATATGTATGTCTGTGTGGATCCGGATGCCTATTCTGCTATTTTGTTTTTGCCTATCTGCGAGTCCTTTTGCCAACACGCTTGAGAACCAGTCTGGAATTTAAAAAAAAAAAAAAGATTATCTTTACAATGGTGACTTAGGATAAGAGGATAATGTGTTTCAGGTGTGATTAAGCTGTGCTGTGAGTGTTTGTAGATTGGAATTCCAAGTGTAGATTCCGGCTGACTGAGGGACATTTGAGCCCCTCACATTCTCTGCAAGAGCCGCTCCTGGTTCAGCCTCTCAAAGAAGGTCTTCCCAAACTCATAGGTGCTAATCATGATAGCACAGGCCGGTGCTACTTTGATTAACCTGGGCAGGAAACCTGAGAGCAAGCAAGACAGAAGCTCTGTCGCATTACACTGGTTTATATGGCAGGTGCACACAGGTGAAACTAGCATTCTGAACCAAAAGGCAAGGCTTATAGGAACTTCAACCAGCTCTGCCTTATGCAAGGTGTGTCATGGCAAAAAAGTGTGGGCAAAAAAAAACACACCTTTCCACAACTTCATGAAAAATTTGCAATGTAAATGTCAGTTTCTCACATGATAAACACTCCAAAGTGAATTCATATTGGCAGCCAATACGGTCCCTGACACTCACCTACAAACAGGCCCCTGCAGCCAGACTCGGCACAGATTTTCCGCATGATGTGCAAGGTGGAGGAGGGCTTCTTAGCCGAACCTGAGACAGGAGAGAGATGGCAGGGGTCAGTCCCTGTACAACCCTCCCCCCCCGAAGATGTCAGCAAGAAGCGAAGCCACTCAGTCTTCCTGTCTCTTCAGGCATCCCTTGTCCATAACTGTCAGGGTACAAACCACGAGGGACATGATTAGCGGAGACTTTGCTGGTAATCCCACCCCAAACTGACTGTTGTTGTGGAGGAACAAATAAAATAAAGACGAAGGAGTGCAGCTAAAAAGCAAGTTTTAAGAAGTTTGCATCTTGAAAGATCCCATTCTGCTTCGTGTCCAGACTTCCAGATGGCAGGCAGAACCAGTGCACAGGGTGTCAAGCGATAAGCAGCCCCCCACCCCTTGCTAAACCGCGCAGGCATCCTCCGTATGAGGGACAGCAAGCCACTGGTCCCTATGAGGGTGGGGGGGGGGACATGTTGGAAATAAACGCTTGACTACACTCTCCAGACCTACTCCGTCCTGCAGGCCGATGCGCCCTGTCTGAGAGAAGGGGAGAGAGGCATTTTAGTCAGACCAAGGGTGAGCAGTCCTCCATCAGCCTTCTTCTCCTCCCCCCCATACTAACCCGCCAACATCTCCATCTCCCCAAGCTGTATCTGCCTCCGTGTCTTCACCACATCAAAGGGAAGGGTCATCACTGCCGCCACCTGCGGAAGAAGGGACACGGAAGCTGCTCACACACCTTAGCTGTCCATTATTCAGCAGGATTGGTCAAACGTTAAAAATCTACCAGCCAAGAGCCAAATTAAGCCTGAAGGAAACAGGGAGACAGAGCCTGCTCAACACCACCACGGACACTGGGCGTTCCAGGAGATGCACAACAGATAACCCACAAGGCCTGGTGTTTTGCTTGAGACTAACATTAAGATTATCCAAGTGAGAAACACCACTTGAGGCCGCCGCTGAAGCCTGGATATGTAATCTCTGCCTGCAACCCAAAGGCTACAGAGAAACAGCAGCGACACAGCGCCTACGTGGTGTTTTACAAAAAGGGAGATGGGTCTTGATCTTAGAATCTTACAACCAGTTCCTCCCAGTTTGCTAAAGTCAAGGTTACAGATGCATTTTAACAAATTCAAACGTCATCTAGGCTTATTGGAATACCTATTAAAAAATTTGTTGCCAGGGGTAAGACTATTTATTCAGCATTGGAAGAAGATCCCCAATCAATTGTCAGAGCTTATTTTTCACTTTTGAATGGCATCAAATATACCCGGAGAAACTGGATAGGCAGTGGGACAGAGAAACTGATTACAATAGGCCCGCTATCTCAAATGCGACTAATGCAAAGCCGGCATACAAAATAAACAAACTAATGGCAGTAATTAAATGCTGATTTTGTGCTAGTGACTACACTCAGGATCAGTCAGCCAGCAATCTCACATAGATAAGAAAAAGCAGACATGCGGAAAGATAAGCCAACCATCAGAGAGCTTCCTGCTGGGAGGCAGAGACCCCCCAAGAGCCAGGCCTGAGACCACAGTTGTACTCACCGCCCCCGAAATGGCTCCAGCAGTAAAGCTCATGGCAAAGGTTGGCTCCGAGACCTGCTGGCCCTTGCAAAACTGGGCCTTCACCAGCTCGTAGATGAACCAGTACACCGCTAGGGAGAGTGGGAGAGGCTGTATGAGGATCTAACGACCAGCCCGGTGGTCATTTCATTCTACTGCTGCTTAGCAAAGATCAGAAGCATTGCAAACAGGGAATCTTAAAAGAAAACACACATAAAAAGAATGGGAGGCCATTTTGTAACTTCTTGATTGTGGTGTACCAAGAAACCCCACCCCCTGAAATCAACCCAAGCTGGGGTAGAGAAGGGTCACCTGAGAAGGGTACATCCCTCAGGATGGTGGGCCCCCAGCCCCTCCAGAGGGACACCCAGCCATCCTGGGCCACAGCTGAGGAAATGCACACCCTCAGCTCCTGGTAGGACAGCTGTCGTGACTGCATCTTGGTGCGCGCCAGCTCCAGGGGACTGATCACAGTGACCGCACCCACTGTGAAGCAAACGGCAATGTGGCTGACAAGGCAACACTCACACGCGATATCAGAATGGCCCGTTAATCATGCTCAATACCTCCAGCTAAATCTGAGGCTACGCTGTACACAAGGCAAAACTACACATCAGCCTTACGTTTGACTGCAGCCATGGGTAGCCGCTTTAATAGAAACTTGAGATTAACCCTGGATCTCTGTATTAGAATTAGGTGAACAGTGACCATTGTTGACACACCCCAGCACACAACGAAATCTGTCCTCTGCATTTAACCCATATGTGACATCGTGGCATAGCAGGGGGCAGCTAATTCAGCGCCCGGGGAACAGTGCTTGGGGGCGGTACCTTGCTGGTCAGGGATTCGAACCAGCAATCGTTTAACTACAAGTGCACTTCCCGAACCATTAATCCACCACTGCCCACAAAATATTTAAGTGTTACACTTCTTTGGGAATGTGACTGCCTGGGATTTGAACCCATGCAATAACCGTTGATGGGCAACAAAGCAATAAAACAATGGAAACGGCCTGCCCTCAGTGGTGATCTTACTAATATTGACATTAATATAACTCCAGCTTGACAAGACATGGGAAGAAGCACACGCACAACACGATGCAATAAATGTAAGGGCAGAGGGGTTAGCGAAGACCCCCAATGCAGGCCCAACATACTCACGTCTGGCTAGTGCCCCAGCCGCCAAGGGGACGAGGGTCCCCTGGTAACCCAAGCGATAGTGCAGAAAATGCCTCAGCTGATCATAACAGGTGAAGTAGATTACTGTGGCTGGTACTGCCATCACCCTTTGGGGAAAAGAGAACATAGGAAATAAATATCATTGGTGTTTCTACAGCATCAAGCTGTAGAGCTTGGGACATCTCCTCACAACATCAAGATGTATTCATGATCTAACGGGGAATTTAGCTTATGGAACAAACAGGATTCCCTTTAGGCAAAACGTGCATTGTGTGCTGACAAGGCATATGGTGAAGTTTCACTCTGAAAGACTTGCTTTTGTCAGAATTATGAAAAGTGCATTACAGATTATGCATTCCTCACAACAAGCATCAACTTTTTCTAGTCATGTTAAAATGTTACACTTCATCATTATGCTAACCATCTATAAACAAGTACTGCTAGTGGAAACTGCACATTTTTTGCACTTATGCGCTTGTGGGGGGGGTGGGGGGTGAGTCATTTTTTCCCCAAAAAATCATGGGGTTCCCCCTCCAGGTTCAGTCAGGTGGACTGAAATCTCTTAGCGTGAGACTGGCACCCCATCCATGGTATTCCCCCATCTTAATGCCCCATGCTGCTGGATAAATGACTAAGATGGATGCTGTGTGCTTACTCACAGTGTTGGTGGCAGCCCACTCCACAGAGATCTCACTCCCTCATGGCGTGTAATCTTAACAAAGGCATCCTGAACGAAGAGCCAGTTAATAAGGAGACCTGTTAGGCATTCCCCAATGACAATTTAAAGAATACATATGGCAGCACATAATGTAATGCTAAAACTAACAAACACAGGAGTAAAATGTGTTTTGTTTCACTGAAATTTCTTCTTTTGGTGTTTTACATAAAAGCAAACATATCAATCCAACGGAATGCGGCCCAGGGTTAAAATACAGCTGAGCATCAAATTAATCCCTCTATTCACATATCGTTCCTGTCTGACAAAAACCACAATGCCCAGTTTGACAATTGAGACTTCTTACTGCTTGTTGGCATAAAGCCCATTCTCTGTGTAGTGACAGTGTGATGTCTAATTCACCAATGAAAAGTCATCCATTTAACTTGTTTGTACTAGTTAACATTTGTATTCATGACAGTTGTTTGCATGTATTACTTCATGCTAATTTTAACAATTTAATTTTGATAGCTAGCAAACTAGCATTACAGTTAGTTGTCAACATGAAGCAAGATAATGGCTGTGTAAAGATGGGTTTCTATTTGTGGCGTTATGGGCATCATTACCTTGTGTTAGGTTTATTTCGTAATGTATTGTACAATTAGTACCTTTTTTTGTACTATAAGGCTGTTTACATTATTGCACTGATGCAACTTCCACTTTGAATATTGAAGACACAGAACCTAGCCAAACCTCAACGGTGAGTGGCGTTTAACGGAAGTGGCGAAAGGCGGGAACGGCCGCTTCTTACCAGGGTGCCGCTGAAGTGCGTAGGGCGGCTGTACCAGGGGGCACAGCGCACGTCGTTCTGGCAGACGTACAGGTGGTCCATCAGGCCATTACAGTACAGGATGCACTTCCCTGCAGACACGGCAGACATGGTCAGCCCATGCGGGCTTAAAGCTGCCAGCCACAGACCAGCCAGCAGGGGGGGTGACACCAGCTGCCACGGGATTTATAACTGAGCACGTGCAAAGGTCACTGGCCAGTTCCATAAAATATACATCAGACCATTATGAAACATCCTCTGGAATGCATCTGTGCTTCATGAAGTACATTAGTCTGTAAATATCTGTGGTTTTGACTAAAGCGTTACTACTGTTCCACAGTAGTAAGTTCAGTGTCGAATCTCCAAGTGTTTTGTGGAAACATTTCCAGAACAAAACACATATATGAACCTACAGGTACACTAGTGGCCAAAACTGTGGAGACACTTCCAATTTTTAGAGATTGACTAACTATATTCAATTGTTGCTCGAGTTACTTATTTGATCGTCCAATGCATATAACATTCTTTGTTTATAAATATAAATTTTTAAAGTGTAATGCCACAATTTTAGCCACTACTTTCTCTTCCCTTTTCATGCTTTTGAACCAGAGTGCAAAGGTGGAATCAAACAAGTCCCCTCCCTCCATGAACAATGTTTGGTTCTTAAATCCTGTCAAAGGAGCTTTATAGCAAGAAGCTAGCTCTAGAAATGCCACCTGATTCAGTTTAATATCCCTCTATACGGATCTCAAAACCACAGTGCAAAAGGAGTGCGAAATAACAGGTGTTTCCGATGAACAAAACACACCAGAACACTCATCTATCGTGCCATGGTGGTGCATTCAGTGAGACGAGGGCGCTGTAAATAGAGAACTTTTTTTTTTAAGTTTAACGTCCCGTCTAGACTCTCAGGTTTACACGGAAGTGATCCTCCTTCCACCCTGTCTGAACTGCGGCTTCAGGTTAGGAAGCAGACAAAGCAAAGGAGCAGGTGGCTGGGATGCGCACATGCAGTGAAACATACTCACACTTAGCGGGCCGCACAGCATTGCTCCAGGGTACGGCCTCAACGGCCAAAGCTGCGGAGCAAACGACAAGCAGCCAGTCAGTGAGCAGAGAAAGGAAACTGCCGCAGTGCGATGCCAGCAAGAGCTCTCATAAGCTACCTCTCTGCAAGGCCGAAGCCAAACTCTGCTATGGGGATGACAGCTAGAGGCAGGCCTGGGACCTGGATGTCTTGCTCAGCCGGATAATCTGTTGCATTCAGTTAGGGAAGTTACAAAAGTACCCCGTTACAAATAGAGGTACAAAGTTCAGGTCAGTACTCTCCGACTGCCTCTATACTCAACCGGTTGGTTAAAACAAAACCTAGCTCTGGATTTGTACTTTCTAAACCTGAACTTTCCACCTGTCTGTAATGGATTATTTTTGTGAGTAACTTCCCCAACACTGGTCACATTTAAGGTAGTTTGGGATAAATGTAAATGAAAGCAGATAAAGCCCATCTCAACTGGGGTATGTTAACTCTGATTAAGTAAGAAATCTGGCTTTGTGTTAGAGGTTACAGCTCTCAGCCTGTCTTCAAGTTCAATGGCAGGGAAGCTCAATAAATCAGAAGCCAACCAACAGAGCAAAGGGTGAGATCACTGCAGTCTAGTATGACAGCAAACCATTGTTCTGCCACAGCAAAGAGATGGTATATCAACACTAAGGGATCCATGGTGAGATCAGGTTAATCCTATAGGCTCAATGCAGATCATGCGAGGTGACGCATTATGCTGAGGTACGTTGATAATGTGGATAATGAAGGAAAGATGACTCATTCTTGATTAACAATCACCAGTAACACTGGACAGAAATGAAGAAAAAAATCTAAAAAAAACCAACAGCGACATTTGAGGCACAGCAGATGTGGTACCTTGATAGAACGGCGTTTTCTGGGACTGCAGCCTTATCTTCACAACATCCAGGGGTGTAACTGTGTGTGTGAGCAGAGAAGTTGTTTAAATTAAAGATATACTTCCTATGGAGTTAAAACTGGGGGGGAATTGCAACCAAATAACAGCTTGTATTTCCACAGGGAACTTGGAGGATTTTAAATAAAGTTTACTGCCATAATATGACCACATGTCCCTCAGAGTCAGAGCGAAGGTCAGCTGGTGAAGGGCTGGAACTGAGCTGCTCTATGAGAGGTTTCCAGGCATCCCTTAGGGAGAGGTAAGGGGCTCCTGTTTATTCACAAAAAACGCTGTACACCAAGCTAGGCGCACTCCAAATGTAACACTGCTACACTGGAGAGCAGGGCGTCGCTTCTCCTCGCCCACACACCATACTGTAGACAAGATGTTTGTGTGCAAGTGTGTATTCAAGCTGTCGCCACTATATGGTTTCGCTCTTTAGAATAGCCTGTACAAAAATAATGGTGAACGATGACAAACATGTGAACACATGAGATTGTCCTGTTCTTTATGATGGCCCGAAGGCTACAGCATCATCGGCTTCTTCATCAGAGAGCAAAAAAAATGGAGATTTTGATGGGACATACACTGGAGGGACTCTCACCAAACAACGACGTGAGCAGGGCGCCCGTCCCAGAGGCCAGGATTTGCTGCATGGGGGTGATGCCACAGGGTGGACAGACAGCTGCCCGCTCCCCCATCCTGACACCTGAAAGGACAAAGCATATTCATAGGTCAATTCTGCCCCGTATGTTAAATCGCTTTCAGGATGAGGTTATTAGACTTTTACCATATGTTATGGACTCAAGACCACAATGTACATACAAAAACAAAGAAAAAAAAGCTCATGGTGACTGTTTTTCAGCTACCTAAAGCAGTAGCAGCAGCAGTAGTATACTAATTATATACAGAGCTCCTGAGTTATTCTTAAATATCATTTAAGGTTCATGCAGTCCTTCCAAATGACTTCAAATTGTTATCGTCAAGCTCCATTCTGCATGAAATTCTAAGGAGCGACGAAGCTTGCATTTCTGTAAACAAGGTGCTCATCCCTCAGGATCTATTCCCCAGTACAATTTCTGTACTGCGAGTTCCAGAACAACATACAGCGGGAGGAGCAAAGCAATGCCAGGAGCTGACAGAAGGGCAGATACATTACTGTGATATGGGGGTGCTGCCAGAGGGAGAATAATGAGCACAAGGATATCAGGCACGCTGGTCATCCCAGGATTCACGTTTATATGTGTGTGGGTGCCGGTGCTTGACTTATTAGCTGTTACAAGCATAGGTGTGTAACCTAGAGCCCATACTGTAATCAGAAGGTCCATTCGCTTCCAAAGCTTATCTGTCATGTGCCTGTTAAGGGGTGGGACAGCAACCCGCACATCAGCAAATATATATTTTTTCTTCTTTCTAGTTTATTATACTTTCCATCACGCAATACAAAAATCCCAGGTGTGCAAAACCCAGCAGTATGTGAAGGCAGTAGTTAATATTCACTTCTGAATTACTGTTAGGCTTAACTCAACCTTACTCATTATTATTACCTATTATTTATTTAGGAATATTGCCAGACATGTAATAAAACCGCTTGCGTTTTTGTCCCGTAACTACACGATTACGAGCAAACTGCTTGGGCGCAGTACAAACATATTTTAACGGCGGTCTTTTTGCGTGCTTATGCCGATACGGGTTACCAGGTCGAGGCCGGCTTCAGCACAGGACATGCCGATTTTGCAGACGGCAGCACTCGTCCGCTTTCATTTTATGACGAGCATCCAGAGTTATTTTCCCTGGCACTGGACCCCCCCCTCCTTTCATCTCTGCTTGCAGTCATGCATAAAGGATACAGTCTACATCAACTAGGCCGACTAAACTCCCTGGGCTGGTGCTCCCTGGGCTAGTGCTCTCCGAAACCAATTAGGTGCACAGCAAACTGCAGGTCAGCTGTCGAACAAAAGTCTCTGTACCCTTATGCAACAAAAATGGCAAACCTCAAGAACATTCAAATGTAAAAACTGCAATTACTGCTATTCTGGTACATTCCCTTGATCCAAATTGCATCATCCTGGAGAAAAATAGCATTACGTCCTACTTTTTATATATCTAAATGCCAGTATTTAAACTATTTTACATTCTTTTGAATGCTGACCTTATGCTGTTTCAGATCAGAAGACAAATATAAGATAGTAATTTACTTCCAAGTCAAGTGAAAATGTGTAAACCTTCAAAAAGCATCTAAAGCAGAATTTGCAACAGTTCCCTTACATAACGCTGAAATTCAATCTACAGGGCAGGATTCTCCAATTCCATCGTAATCACTAATCAGGTTTTGCAGGGCTATCTAAGCAGGAAAGGCCTCCAGGACTGGAATTGGGGAACGCTGCTATAGTGATTATCTTCAAAATATTTTAAAGGTTCCCGTGAAACCCTTAAGTATTGATCAGCACATGGGGGCTCCTGAATAAGCTTATACCCCTAAAATAGAACTCTGGACCGTCTCTGTTCCAAGAGAAGCTGTAAAAAGATGTTACCATGTTTATGAAATGCCACCATGTTTTTGAAAATGTAACATGTAAAATGTAACTAAATTTGTTAGACTTGTTAAAACACAAATGCATGAAACCAAGCAGCTGAGTTGCAACAAAAACGATTTTCCATAATTTTTTCAAACTCGTTCCAGGACTTCATCCGATGTCGGTCCAGTTTACAATCGGTGTCCTTTTGTGCCGCTGCTCTGACGCGAGTCTCAGACACCGAACGCTGTTAAACATGGTAACAAACAACCGCCATCCTGCAGTCCGCCCTCGTGTGAAAAGGTGTTTTTCGGATGACTTACCATCAGACAACATTAAACGTTGTAACCAAACATAAAAAGCGACATCGGAAAAACTGAAAGCATTACATTTTCATGTTATTACTGCATTTCTTGTTATATAATTAAACACATCATCTAAATGCTCACCTAAAACACTGAAAAGACAATAACTCCTGGCTTACCTACATGGCCTCACACTGGTAATGTTACAAAGCTGAATGCAATGCAGCTACCTAAACCCCCCTGGCCGTGAGGAAATAGACCGTATCACACTCCGCACGTTTTTACATAAGAATATAAATGCTAAATACATGCGATTTGCTGTTTAATCTGATGCATACTCGACTAGCTGGTCCAAACTGCGGCTAGCTGGTTAGCAAACCGGTGGGCTGCTTTCGCGGCTGCATTGCTACTCACCCAGATTTGTTCAGTGTGGAGATGAATCCGTTTTTGAATTTTTTTGCACCTCATTTGAGTAATGGTAGGATAAATTTCATGACCAGGACACTTCCATTTCCATGCCGCCGCAGCCACGGCCGCCTAATCGCAGGCGAGGACTTAACAGTCCAGCCGCTTGTTTTCACCCTGAAGGTCTATTCTTCTTCTAACGTGGAGTCATTAGGGGGGCCGGTAACACTGGACGCGCTATTCTGCCACCTAGTGTCTGGCGCTTAGAAAGGCAGGTCCGCCGGGGAGAGAGAAACGCAGCTAACATAAAAACACAAAACGGGGTAATATTTGTAGCGCCACTTGTCGGAGGTTCAAACCCTGCTGTATGGGTAAAGGCTGAATGATGCTACGCCTGTAAAACAAGTCGACACGGCATGTATTGTAGGTATACATGGTATATAGGGAAACTTGAAATGTCAATATTATTTTGTTTCAAATAATTGGTTCTCACTGTTTATAATCTGCAAGTCAAGTACCGAAATCACCCCCTGCCTGCGTTCTCGGTCAGTATATTCAGGCTTCTGGGTTCAGTTGCTGCAGCACCATCTTTACAGGAACGAAAGATGGGGGCCGTGTGTGACACCATCACCTACGCGCTGTTCTGTCTGCCTCATACTCCGCTTACCCCCAGCGGTTGATCAGTCAAATATTAGGTATTAGTTCTTGTGACATAGGTGTTAGGCTGATCATATCATAATCATACCATCAGCCATAATCAACAAAATGTAGCTGGTACGGCGTTGTGTTACTAGTACATACTTTTAAAAGATCTTTTGCATTCAGTGAAAAAAGATCTGAAGTATTACTCGCAAGATTACTGGTATGCAACTTTCCAATTTTCTATACCTAGCTGAAAAGAAGATTAAAAGTAAGAAAACCGTTCCCTTTCATCTCACCAACAGCACAGTGTGACTGAACACGTGACTGCTTTTCAGGGTCAAATGCTATACTTATTGACAACCGTGACGACCAATCATAATTTCCAGGCAACCATTTTTAACCAATCAAGAGTGGCGACTTTAACATTGGGCACTGTTTATACGTACAATTGTGTTGTAATAAACTATTCTGTGGTTTTGGTATTATTTTTGCAGGTTATTGTCTGTTTGGGCTGTCAAGGTGTTTTCGACGGTAAGTGACCCATAATATTATTTTACGGTAATTTTCAAAATAGCTGTCTCGCTAATAAATAAACAGATTAAATAAGGAAGATGCGGTGAAAAAACAAAGCTGTCAATATGCGGATGGTGGGCATCAGATTTTAATCTCTCGCTAGACAGTTTAATGACACCGCAAGTAGCCACCATAGCATTCTTACACAAATTGCATGGTTTTATATGCGATACGCTGAATTGTTTGCTAGTTGTACCTTCCTTTTACGGCCTGTAACCGTAATTTGTTTCAACTGGCTTTATTCACATGCGTATCCATATCTAACTTCCAGGGGCTAAGCAGTCAATTGCCAGTACTACACCAGTACATTTATAGTATGTTGGTAAATATGCGTGTTGTTTAGGTGTCGTTTAATGCCTGATAGTCAAGCCTTGCGATACGATTAACGTTATGGACTTTACATTCTGATTCCGGATTTCCAAAATGGTATTCATAAAACCCTCATGGTAAATATGGGCAAGCTTTTAGTGACTTGCATTATAGTTTTGTTTCAGGTCGTATATCTGGGTGTTTTTACAGGAACATCGAAGGGTAAGGATAGTTCAACAGCTCTGCTTTAGGACCACCGGCCCCCCGGCTTATGAGTTCATGCCCTCAGCTAACAACGTATCTTTCGCACCAAGAGACGCATTATAGTGTAAAACAGGGGTCTTCACATTTTTTCAGGCCAGGGATTCCTTGGTGGATAGAGAGACGGATCTTTACACAACTTAAAATTATGCTACAGATTAGGCTTGGCGTATATCAACATGAGCATTTACTATATAAGCAAGTTTATTTATTGATTAATTATCCTACTAACTTATTTACATCGTCTTGTTGCTGTCAATGAACAATTATAGAGATTATTGATTTGAGGTTTGTAATTGTTAGTTTTTACACTGCATTTTAATTTCATTTAACAGGTTTTAAGGGGTGTGTGTATATGGTTCAAGTCATTTCAACATTATGGGTTGTGGATAGTGTTTTTCTTGTTTTAATACAGGCAATTAATGTACAAGGCACAAATCAAACCAAATTAAGTGGAACTGACAGTCTATATTGCGGTGGAGGTCATATATGAACATACAAATATAAACAAACTGGACAAATTACAATATCACTACATGCAAAACCATTACATTGTATAACACCTCATTAGTAAATATACAACAAAATTATAATAGTGAAAAAAATGGCAACAACCAGTTTTCAGTCTCCATTCATCAGAATGGGAGGTGAGATCACATGCATGCTGAGATTATGTGCTGACATGTGTTCATCAATTGCGCAACAGCTGGCTAATGTGGGTGGAGATTACAAAGACAATTGAATCAAGTGACAACATGTTAATTTCAGTGGATTGACTTATTACTGGTGTGAGTTTAAAATAAATTTTATTTATAGACATTTTAATAAAATTTCATAGAACCCCAGCAGTTCCTCTGTGGATCCCCTGTTGAAGACCCTTGGTATATGGTATATAGTATTATTCATTTTCAGATTTAATGTTATTTAATTAAAATGTTGCATAAAAGTAATTTAGAACCATATTTTGTGTTTTGAGTTTTGCAGAATGTGTATTCTTGCATGATGTTCTGTGATATGCAACAATTTATCAGCAAGCTTAACAAATGCGAAGAATTGTATGTGTTTATGTATTTTTTCTGCTGTCAAATATGTAGTCTTGAGCCACCCCTCATTTCTTTGTTTTGCTAGGAAAATGGGACAATGGATACTGTTATTTATTGCACCATGTGCAAACACATGTAAATGCGGTATATACCCCAAAGAGAGTTTGTATCATTCTAACGAGCCTTGATTGAACTCTCTTAGGCAAGTTTTCTTATAATTACTTTAGGCAGTCTTCAGGAATAGTCCTCCAGGCTTTTTGAATGACATTCTGAAACTCTGCTTTAGACGTTTGCTACATTTTGTTCTGTCTTCTGTCAAAAAGATCCCCACACTGCTTCAGTGTTGTTGAGATCCAAGCTTTGGGGAGGCCTATCCATGGTTGATAGCGTTCCATCATGATTTTTATTTCTATCATGGTATGCTTTGACTGCATTGCCAGTGTGTTTGGGATTGTTGACATGATGAAAAATGATGCCGTTGCCAGGCAGATCCTTTCCAGATAGAATTGTGTGGTGGATCAGAATCTGGCTGTACTTTTCACTGTTCATAACAGTCAATTTTGATGAGATCATGAACACCTCTTGGTGATATGTAGCCTCAAACCATCACAGAACCTCCACCATGTATTATTGATGGCTGTAGACGCTCACTGTTGTAGCTCTCTCCTGACATCCTCTTTACAAATTGACAACGATTTGAATTGAAAATTTCAAACTTGGATTCATCGCTCCTTAAGACATGTCGCCACTGATTTTCAGTCCAGTTCTTGTGTAATTTGGTAAACATCAACCTTTTCTCCCTCTTTCCCTTCCTTAAGATTGGCTTTATGACAGCCACACTTCCATTGAGAATTCCTGATGAGGCTTTGGCGAACAGCACATAGATTAATTTAAGGGCCAGATGCATCTCTCAGGTCCTGTGTCAGGTCTTTGCTGGATTTTTCTTAAGGGTCGTAACTTTGAGACACTGTTCCTCAGCTGCAGGTAGTTTTTTTTGGGCCTGCCACTTCTTCATTTATTCTCCACTTGTCCAGTTTCCTCAAATTTTTCAAGGACACACTGCACACCATGCTGACATATGTTTTTGGCTAATGGCCCTTTGTGAATTACCCTATTGGTGCAAAAGTACCATTTGACGCTGGTCAAACTGTCTTCCCTTTGGCATATTGAATATATTAAATAAAAAAAAAAAATGGGAACAAATGTTTCACTGTGACAGGTTGCTGAGTGCCTAAAGCTACAAGGTGCCTAGATAAAGGTGTTCCAACCACTCAGCATTCAGCATCACCAGTTTACTAACCACCAGCCGGTTCCTCTGTAATGATCTGCACCTGTTTCTTCACTGGTTCATGCCTTAAGAAAGATGGCTTTGTTATGCTTGAATGATTCATAAGTAGGTCACTGTGTGGCTTAACAAACAGAAAACATTCCTCCTGTAACTGGTCAGGTACAGGTACAGGGACGGAACCAAAAATGAGAGTCAAAAATTTTGAAAGTCCTTCAGGAAGCATGGAGAACTGTTCAAGACTACAGTGAAAATGCAAGAAAATCTGGCTCTTTGGAGGCAAAATATAAGAAATGAGACTTGGAAAGACTTTCGTGTGTGTGTGTGTGTGGGTGGGGGTGTGTGTGTGTGTGTGCTATATGGCCAAAACTTGTCCATCATCTCAAAAAAAAAAAGTTATTCATGGTATCTCTAAACCTTTAACATACATTTGCAATTTGTCTCTGCAAACTGGTACATTCCCAACACAAATGAAAATAGCTTAAGTTATACCTCTGTACAAAAATGGAGATAGACATCAATTCACAAATTACAAGCCTGTTTCTGTACTGTCACAATTCTCAAAAATACTCCAAAAGTTTTCATTAACAGACTTGACACAATCATGAAATGTTACTTGATAAACTGGAGCACTATGGCATTAGAGGAGTGGTGTTGGAGTGGGTCAAGAGTTATTTGAGAAGCAGGCAGCTATTTGTGAAAATTGGTGAATATCAGTCAGAGTGCCTTGACATTGTTTGTGGAGTCCCACAGGGGTCAGTATTAGGACCACAACTGTTTATTCTGTACATCAATAATGATATATGTAAAACATCTGATATATTGCAGTTTTATCTTATTTGCAGATAATACAAATAATTTTTTGTACTGGAGAGAATTCACAGCACCTTTTGGAAATTGTCACACAAGAAATGATCCAACTGAAAACATGGTTTGATAACTTGTTTCTATCACTAAATTTAAAACTACATTTATTTATGACCACACTAACATTTTGTTCTTGAAGTCAAAAATCTTGCAGTTTATGGATCTTATAAAACGGCACACATCGTGTATAAAGCCAGATATATGTTGCCAGGAAATTTACAGAGGATGTTTTTGACAGAGAAGGGGACTATAAACTCAGGAGGAACTTAAATTTGAAGACTGTTAATGCACGAACAATGGTTAAAACCTTTTGTATTTCAATTTGTGGAGTAAAACTCTGGGACAGTTTTCCAGTGGACCTACAGCAATGTTCAGGGATTATTCAGTCTAAAAAACTTTTCAGTACCGGCTTTTGGAAAATTATGAAACTGATAAACTGGGTGACTGATGGGATATATAATTCTGCTAAATTGTATTCGCATTACATCTGCCACTGTAGTTATACATCTTTTTTTTTACCCTTTTAGTATGGGGTGAGTAATGAGGGGAGGTGGGGGTAACAAAGAATATGGCAATTCGATAGAGTGTTGAGCATGGGGTAGGGATTAATAAGTGTACATACTTCTTCCTACTCCATTTCGGACTTGACAATTTTTTTTCAGTTTAATATTTTGTTTATTTCGTCTGCGGCACACACATATGTGTACCTCATACAGGCAGGTATGCGTGTATATACGTACGTGTAAATATTGGTTTGTTGTATATGTTTGAAATAAGATTATCATCAATCGTCATCCATCCATCCAGAAACCAAGGGTTTTAACATGAAGTTGGTTGGCCCGTTGTTATAATAGCCTCTGCTCTTCTAGGAAGATTTTCCATTAGATGCTGAAACATTGCTGGAGGGATTCAGGTTGGATACCATTCAGGTTTGATATTAATGTTATCTGGTCCCTTTCTGTGAGCTTCTGGTCTACCACTTTCTGAACTTGTTCCCAAACGTTTTGACCTTCAAAATCACTTAATTTGCAGGTGATGAGGACAGCTTTAGCAGGGCAGAAATATGGTGATCTTGTTGGATGGCATCCTATGAGTTGAAAGTCACTTACCTTACCAGTACAGCCACCCCTCCTGCTGATAATGTTTGTTGCAGAAGATTGCTTGACTTTTGGCAAAAAGAGTTGGGGACCCCTACTCTGAATTATAGGGGTGTCCACATACTATTGGCCATATTGTTTGTTTGTTCTGTGATGTGTGTCTTCTGCCGTTTATATAATCTTATGTGCACATCTCTCTCTTTTTTTCCTTCATTAGATGCTGAAGATAAGTGTGTTATGCTTTTGTGTGCTATCGCTGGCATCAGCACTGACCTGTCCTGACAGTGGCCTATGTGACAACAGTAACACATGTTGCCAGACTGCTTCTGGAGTGTATGGATGCTGCCCATTACCAAATGTAAGTCTACAGGGAAGATACTGTTAAACTACAAGAGAATAGTCACGATTAAAAACTAACATGCTTAACCTGGAATCCCCATCCCGCAGCCCTGAATGCTAGCGATAAACTTTCAACTTCACAAACACCTTATCAGCTGTGCATATCAACAAATGACTTAATTATTCGGGAGGTTAATAGACCAGGCATATGGCAACTTCTACATATACCTGCCTAAGCAGGAAGTGCTACAGAGTGATTTCAGTGGTGAAGCCAGAAAGTGACCATTCTTTTGTGCCAGGGGTGAGATGTTTAAAAGATCAGAGAAGCTGGAAAGGGGGAAAGACAATTTGGTGTTTCAGGGGTGTGGTACTGTTTAAGTATACTGTTTTTGTCACGAACCAGGCTGAACCAACACTTTCTATGCACAGAGACTTTTGTGTAATGCATTTGTCCAAAATCCTTATAAATGTGATAATTTCTAAGAATATTCAGTGTTCAGATATTGGATTTGTTTGCGTGTGTGTTTGTTTTTAATAAGGGCAAATTTATAATAAGTCAAGCCAGGACCTCCTGTAATCTGAACGACGGCCCGCTGCTCCTGATGCCTCACACATATGTATTTAAATTGGTTTCCAGGCTGAATGCTGTGGGGATCATTTGCATTGCTGCTATGCTGGCATGCTGTGTGACCTGGAACATTCACACTGTTCCAATGCGAGCCACACCCTGCCGTGGCTGCGCAGGATTCCAGCAGAAGTACCCCTATTCCCACAGGTGACAACCTGCTGTCAATGACGGCTGTTTATAGCCTTTCTCTTTATTGTTTGCATTCTTGGTTGTACTGTTTATCCCATACATTACAGCAAAAATGCTTTGCATTGTCTTATGAATAGTATGTATCCTCTGATGGTAAATAAACCATTCCAAAGTTCCATCGGTATAATAATACTTGCTTCTGTTCTGACTGAAACTGTACACTAGCAATGCAGAAACTCTGGATTAGTTTGGAGACATATTTAGACATGTCTTTGAAATAAGTTTGAATGGACTGTGATGCTCCACACCAGAGGATCTGTATGATTTTATTTGATCCAAGAAGAACTGCAACCACAAAAATCTGTCCAGCCAAGTTGTAACATAATAAAAAATGGATTCCATTTCCTTCTGTATAAAATGTGCATGTAAATAATATTGCATACTTCCTGTATCATCATGTGTTCTGTTCCTGCTGTTTTTCTGCCTGGTCACGGTCGTCTTTTAGGCCTGGTCCTGCTTAGATGGTGGGCAGTGTTGTCCTGATGGCTACCATCTGAGTGATGATGGAGCTTCCTGCATTAAGAATAAAGGTTGGTTCATTTTCAGAAAAATGATCAGAAACAGTATAACTTAAAAGCAGGAACCTCACAAAATGCTGAGGTAAGCTAGCCACCCAACAGAGGGAAGGGAACTATCAGTGTGAAGGACATGTTTAATGTTTTTTTTTTTTTTCCCTGATTAGGTGACACTGTTTTTGTACAATGAGGCTACTTTGTTTAACACTAGTGTCATATTTCAAATAAGCTAAAAAAGTTTAAAAATGAAGGGGGATGCAAATCTACATTTTCCCATTATATAACTATATATGTGAACCACTTTTTATAATCAGCCAAAGTGTTTAATTTTGCTATGACATATGAAATATGCTATGACATTTGCCATTGGCCAGATTTATCTTTCATACAATTAGAAACAACATTTTCCTGCCTATTGGTGGTTTATTTATTTTGAGTGTGTTACATAAACCGTGATTATAATTTATCTTGGGTCTTTATGCAGAAATAAATTGGTTTTATTTATTTATTTTTTTCTTTGACTGGGGATAAAATTTTAAAATGACAGAGGTAATTAATTGATTCAAGATGAGTATATTATTAATGCTTTAGAACTAGAATAAACAATAGTAAATGAAAAAGCAGAAATATGCAGCCTGTGATACTTGGCAGTGTTTTTTATTTTGATTCAAAGTAGTGCGTTTGCATAACCCACATATTCAGTATATTAACTTGAATAGGAGACTTGTGTGAAGAGGTACGTGTACGAATGCTTTGTGATGTACTAGTGTTCCATACAAGGTTAACCTGGAAAGAGGTCCTTGCAAACACTGATGGATGGACGCTTATTGAATATGAGCTCCATACATCATCATAAAGTAAAAGAAATCCTGTGCTTTTTACACAGAAGCATTTTGTAGCAAAGGGTTTACTGCATGTCTGTATTATAGGATATTGTTTTTCATTGGTTTAAGCATTGCAAGTGAATGAAAAAGAATGATGATGGACTGTTTCTACCAAGGGATGGAAAGTGTAATTTCATAAGAAAATGTCAAGTTGGGAAAAGCCATTTCACAAGGAAGAACAGTTAGCCTTAAGGTGTCCCCAGTCTCTGTTGTGGGTAGCATTACATTATTACTCTGCTGAGACATTATTTGCATAGTTTAATTACCGAACATAAGCCTGAACTATTGTCCTTTCTAACTTTTTTACCTGAGATAAAAGATTAATGTGTAACCATACTATTATCTAAAGGCTCAGCTCAGAGTTTTACAGTCTTTGTTCAAAGGGCTGAGTATTTGCATGGAGTGCAGGTGCAGGTTTTTGAGCATGCATGTGCAGTTTGAACTATTAAAAAAAAAAAATTATACATGTACCCTCACCCCTCCCCATTTATTAATTTAATTTAATTATGATTGTTTTTATTTAGGGACAGATCATGTTCTGACATATCCCTAGTGTTCTCAGTTACGATTAAACATTATGATCTTACAGAATACATAAAATTCATATTTCATAAATGTTCTCTGTCTGTAATGTGTACAATGGGAATGCCCAGCATGCATCAAAACCTGAAGCTCACAGTACTGTGTTACTGCTGTATAATTATGATCACGAATAAATGGCGCCCCCATCACCTCTAAAACAAACTGTCTGCATTTCTTTTTATGAAGGTTTCCTGTTCTTGGAAAATTCTGTAGGCTATGGTCTGCAGTTTGAGACATCTGGGCCATTCTGACACCATCAACTGGAGCAACTGGTTCGGCAGATACTGGTACAGCAGTTCTGTGACCGTTCTTGTGAGGACTCTTCTTTTTCTTTCTTTTAAAGCAAGTTACGTGGAAGCCGTCATCTGCCCCGACGGGGAGTCGGAGTGCCCCGAAGGGACCACGTGTTGTCAGCTCCCAGACAGCAGCTGGGGTTGCTGCCCCATGGCCAAGGTGAAGGGGCTGGGGGGGATGGCACAGCAGTCGTTAAGGTTATGGGTTTAAGTCCCAGGAAGGGCCCTACTTAATGTGCTTCAGTGGAGGGGTGTGTGTGTGTGTGTGTGTGTCTGTGTGTCTTGTATTACATAAACTGTCAAGTTGGAAGAGGAAAGGGGGAAAAGAAATCTTAGCAACTAATCAGGAGACTTAAAACTTGTTTTTAATTACCTTATAAACTGACTGATATGCATTAAAAAGCTGTAAGGATATATCACTGTCATACTGTACGTGAAACATTATCAAAGCACATAAACTGGGGGAAAAAAAAAATCTCAACGTTGGAATGCATTAGGATATTTAGTGATTGCGGTCTGAGTTTTGGTTCCTGCTCCCTGCAGGCAGTGTGCTGTGAGGACAGAAGACATTGCTGCCCTGAGGGTACCAAGTGTGACCTCGAACACTCAAAGTGTTTGTACCCTACCCAAGGTGAAACCATAATTGTGAAGAAGTTCCCTGCCAGAAGGAGAGCATCTCCAGAGGACCATGGGAGGAGAGGTATGCTGTCACAATGTCTTGGGCAGCTCAGCGTTTGGTATAGCCCAGGGATGGGTTGGGGTCCATCCTCATGTAAACCTCTCCTCCCTGCAGCTGTGAATACTTCAGGTGGAAAGAGCCAGTACTCAGATGGGCAGACCCCTCTGAGAAGGAAGCTTACTGCAGCCCCCAGTGATGGTAAGGAAGCTTGCTCTGTGAGCCGTGGGCTGGCCAGCTGGGCTGTGCCATCAGTCTCCTCCGATTTCCCTTTCAGTGATATGCCCAGACGTGGTGTCCAGGTGCCCAAATGAGATGACCTGCTGTCAGCTGAGCGATGGGAGCTACGGGTGCTGCCCCATGCCTCGAGTGAGTGTTTCATGGGGTTTATGTCTGGGGGGGGGCGGCACATGTGGTCTTCTGAATATACTATTAAATTTCATTTCATGAGTCATGCTTTCCATCCTTGACAGTTGCATGTTTTCTTAACAACACAGACTTGTTCTAATAACTACCTAAAGAGAATGTGCTCAGACGCTGTTAGACGTGGCTCTGATAGCTGAAAGTGTCTCAGTGCTGAGT
>JAODJW010000094.1:14646957-14658910 GCA_026777045.1 Hyperopisus bebe
AGAAGGTAATGGATTACTTGTATTGCCCTAGAATGGATTTGATGTATCCATGCTGGTAGGATTGACGTGAATGTTCTTAGAGGATTTTTTTGTTGTTTTTATATTTAATTCTTACAATCGTTTTTTTCTGAAACTGTCATTTTGAAATATGGATTTTGAGGGACTCTTACATTTACCAAAGGAGTTCAAAGTGCAGGACTTTGCAGGTTCAGCATTTTATTGCATCTCAGATTTTACATAATCAGATTGTTTTGGGTTAAATAAAAAGATAGGTACTGCCTCCAGCTTCCTGCTTTCCCAGCTTAAGAGCTTAAGAACACAAAAATGTTCTGAGGAGAGGAGGAACAATGATTGTTTCTTGGAGATAACCAATCATTGTTCCTTCTGTCCTCAGAAAATTTTTGTTTAAGTAAAACTCCCATGAGCATAATTTAAAAAAAACAGTCTCTTGCATACAAATGAGACAAAGGAAGGAAGAGCTCAAACTAGATGAACTAGAGGGGTGGGGTAAAGGCAATACAATTCAGTACTGGATTTTTCATCCGGAAGAAAAATGCAGGTGAGAGCTGGTACAGAGCGTATATGATAGGGAATGGAATTCTGCAAGAGAAAGTGTGCAATCTAGTATTGATCAACTTAATGATTAATGACATCTTTGACCAAAAGGAGCTAGGCTAAATCTCAGGTCATATGCTTCTCCAGGCATCATATAAGCCAGTATCCCTGAAGTTATATGCGCAGGTGCTTAAGCAGATGAGAGGTAAGATTTGCTTGGCGTCACATCTGATGAAAATCTTACCTAGAGATACCATAGTGATAGTCGAAAGTAAGTTCAAAAATGTTATTAACCTCTGTGTTGTAGATTATTGCCCCTGTCGTGTAATACGTAAAGGATTCGGGAGTAGGGTATAAGATGTAGTTTTTTTTTTAATTCTGTCTACCGACCCACACTCCAGTACAGTAAGTGGCAGTGATGCATCTGTAAGCTGGTTTTCATACACCAATAGCTCCTAGAAGAAGACGCCCCACAGTTCTCGTCCATATGGTCCCCATCCAGGGCTTAGGGTAGCCTACTTGCTGCTTCCCTTTTGCCGAGCAGCGGCTGTATGTTAGAAGTCAGAGAAATTTTCATAACTTAAAAATACATACAGTTAATGTCACAATGCATGTTTTTGTTTCTGCATATGTCTAAGAACCGTCCTTTTGAATGTAAATTGTTTTGCTGATGCAGAAAATCATTTTAACACCAGCACAGGGTTGCCAGATCTCACGCATCTGGCGTGACACTCACGCTTTCAGAATCACATGGGCACGCAAGAAATCTTACGGCAAATCTATATTATTACATTATAAACCTAAAATTAGCCAGATCAAAAGCGTTGGGGCAGTTTGGAAACCCTATTGACTATTTATAAGACAATAAACTTACATACATATAAATGTGTGTGCAGACTTGTCTCGAATTGAAAATCTCACTTCAGACAGCTAACCTAAGTTGGCTAACCTGCGGTAAGTGCTGAATATGTTGTATAGCTGTGTTCAGCGATCTTTTAAGATTGGTCAGTACCAACTAACATTAAATGTATTTTTGTGTCCCAAATTTTGGCAGCTTTATCGTTGAATAGACTTGCTTCATTTCGTTGAAAACGTTAAACTACTCGCCTTTTACTTTGTTATAAGCTATAGCTGGCTGGCCACTAACTAATATTTGTCTGAGTATAATAATGGAAGTTATAATAATACATTATAAGTCTTTACTTTTTATTGGTTGCTGATAGTGTTTTCTGGCTACTTGGTGAATGTGGGCAGCGACAGCACTTAAATGGATGTCGCATGTGTGACGTTTGTTGTTTTTGTACGATTCATAAATGGGGGAATTCAGGAAGCCGGGGAAGGTGGAGATGGTCTTGGCAGGACGCTATTCTGGCCGCAAAGCTGTCATTGTGAATTCACATTTCATAACGCCAAAATATACAAAGTAACGTCGTAGAGTCTTATATTAATCGATTTAACTAAACTATACATAGATCTAACAATAATTAGCTTTGCTTGTTTCTGTTCCAAGTCCCAGTACAACGTACTATGGTGGATTGTTGTGTAAACTGGTAACATTTTACATGAAATATCAGCAGGCTACTCTTATTGCAGACATGTTACAATAATATGGAAGGCATCATCAACACAGAGGTTGAAATTAATACATTGTTTTGCCCCTTTTTCACAATATTGACGATTGCACTATACTGACCATCCTTACAGACATGCATACTATCTGGTATTGACCGCTATCCACGTAAAATGACCACAAAAATGGGCAAGAATAAAATTGCAGATATCCAATCACCTCATGGCCACCAGGTCGGTGTCAATCTGAGAGCCGGTGGTCAAACTGAAACCTCAGGTCCAGTTTTACTGATGTCATTGCAGATTATCTACCTGCAAAAGTTTATTGAGATTAATAAATTGATAATGCATTACTTGATTTCATTATTAATAGCGAAATACTTTTGGCAGCATCTGTTTAGCAAAATGCATTTTTCATTCACTTTTAATTTAAGGTGCTTCCACGCAAAATGATGCTTTAGTTCTGTATTTATACCCTCATCCTGTATGTGTCATTTTCTTCTGTCACATTTGTGAGTATTCAAGAAGGAAAATTTCAATCAATGATATTAAGAGTTTAATAATCATGACAGCTGTAATTTTTAGTGTTGGAAATACAGCTTAAATTACCTTCCACTGTTTATTTTGTCTACTGACTGCTTTAACATAGCATTTGGAAGCTTTATTATTAACAATTGCTGATGCCGACAGGTATATACAGCTCTGGAAAAAATGCACTTCACGCCACTTAATGTTTCCCATTGTTTTTGAAGGTCACTTGTTGTCATCCTCCGATTCATGAGGCACTGATGGACAAGTTGATGGTCATCTCTGGCTTTAGAAAGTGTGTTCTGCCCTCTGCCTAGCTGGTTTTTTGTCGTTCCTACTGTCTCCTGCTTCAAGAAATTTTGAGCCTGGAAGCAACCAGCTGCTCAGCGTAGCCTTATGCCAGCAGAACCAGGATTAAACAAAGATTGAACAATGCAGACTTTTTTTAAAAATGGAGTGGTCTTAATTTTTTTCCAAAGCTGCATTTGAAATACCAATACAATAACATGAGACAAAAGCTACTCCAAACTCAAATGACCAACTGTGAAGTATTACAAAGTCCATTTGATCTGGTGTTGAATCCATCAAGCAGAACATAAGTTAAATTTTATAGAATCATTGAATCCATTCATGGATGGACATAGATTTTTGCAATACACGTAACATTAAGTTGTCAGGTCTCAGTTTGGGCCATCTCATGCAGGTTATCAACATTGGTCAGCTGGCTGGAGTGAGATTTTCAATTCAAGACAAATCTGCACACACATACATATGGGAACTTGGGAAAATGGTTCTGTAGCCTTATGACCAGAACTGAAAGGTCAAAGAGGAGCTTTTTTTCCCCAGGTCATAAGGCTGCTAAACCAGGACAAGTCTCAGTGCCCCTTGGTCTTCCATCAGACTTTACAGTGACTTCTCGGTCACTGTAACACTGACATCACACTGTGCACACTGTGTACGAGTGCCCATAATCTCATGAGCACTGTTTACATTTATTTCACACCGTCCAAATTGTTGGTACATTTCTCAGATCTCTTGCACATTGCACTTATATTGCACAGCACAATCACTTTTACCTTATCACTTATGTATAGATTATGTACAGCTGAACATATTTCATACATTTTTGTATTTTATATTGTTCTTTTTATATATTTTATTACTTTCTTATTGCTCGGCGTAATCAGGGTTACATTTCACTACATGTTGTATGTGCACAACTGTGGTGGCCAATTCAAGTGTGAAAATAATTCCTCGTGCTCCCTGAACCACTTTTTGACTATCCAAGCCCGATGAATCTTGTCACTATCATCCTGGAATGTGCCCATGCCATTAGGAAAGACAAAATACATTGCCGGGATAACCTGGCCGTTCAGGAGATTCAGGTACTCAGCTGACTTTATTGCTGCATAACGTTGCTGAGCAGTAATAATGATCCAGTCATTGGCTCTTACTGATTTAAATTCAAACGGTGACTTTTTTTGGCCAGGCAGTGTAAATAGTCTGTAGGGTTTGCAAACTGCCCCAACGCTTTTGATATAGCTAATTTTAGGTTTATAATGTAATATATCGATTTGCTTGAGCACGAAAGTGAAAGCGTGAGAGTGGGTAACCCTGCTCATGATTATGATGATTTTTAACTATAAAGGTTACCTGATATTCATGTTAGATGTATTTTGGTACAATTTTATGTCCATCATTTTAACTAATTAAATAATGGCTTGTTAGGTAGAAGTATGGACTCACCACTCCGGTGAATCGAGTTCTGCATCTACCCAGCAACACCTTTGAAGCAAAAGTCACTCGCCTAGAATCGAAAATGAAAGGAATATTACCTCGTAGCCCATATTTACGACTACTCTAACTTAATATGCAGATTGTATTTGTCAGTGGATTAAATCTAAGGTGGTAAGTATCTATGTGACACATTGTTCTTCTAATGGCCTTGAGTAATGTTCGGACTGCTTTCTCGAGAATGTATGGACACTTTAATCGCTATAATGGCAGAGAAAAATGGAAGTATTTATATGTTTAGCTGAATAATCCACATCACGTTAACCGACTGCGGGGAGAGAAGGAGCGAAAATCTAGGACGAAACAAAACCTTAGTCGCAAAGTGCGAGATTCATGTCGAATATCGGTTTGATTTTCGTGACATCGTTACATTTACGTTCATTACATTTACCGGGTGACGACAGACGATGTTTTGTTTTGTGTGCCCAATTTTCTTTCCCAAATAGCACAAAAACTTCAGAAAAAGAAGGAAACATTCATAAGAGTAAATAACCATGCTAAATGTTTCCAGGGTTAATGCAATTTACTAATCCATTCTCATGTTTCCAGATTGACAGGTGCTTTTTCGCTGTCGACCGAGTGATTTCACGTAAAAATGTCTAATACGGTAAACATACACTTATTTCTTTCTAAAAGTCGTAACGATATTTTATTTAAACAACTTATTTGCTTCATGACAGGATGTAATTGTTTTCTACAGGAAGATTCAGCTGTGACGAATGGTCAGACGATACTTAAAAATGATTTACATGATCTACAAAAGATCAAACAGGAGATTAAGATGTGCAAGGTGTGTATAATACGGTGTGTACCCTTGTGTTATGTGGTGGGCCTGTTTAATGTAGATGCTCAGACGACAGACATTAGAAATTGGCAATAAATTAATCCGATATATAATACGAAAAAATACGTTTTGTTTCCTTCCATACGGACACCGTGTACAGACAACTCATGCGCAGTTGTTGACAGAGCATAAAGAGTTAAGTAATGCCAAAGATGACCTGTGGAAACTGGCTGAGGGATTTCAGAAACACAGCGAAAAAATCAAGCGTGAAATGGAAGAGGAGGAGAAAGAGCACAGCCAAAAAATGGATAATTTACAGGTACTGTTTAATATAAGGCCAGAAAAGAGCTGGGCAGGGAGATTTATATCTTTGGAAATGTAATTCCTTATTGTCTTGCAGAGAGGTTATGACTGGTCTTTAGTTAAGGACTTTGTTTCAAACATAGCTTTGTCTATGATTTGAGTCTTATATACACTGTTGACTTTAGGAGAGGGTTTGAAATAGCTAACCTGACACTTCAACAGACAATAAAGTTTTGCATCAAGATCAATAAAACACCATTTTCTTTGTCTAAGACTTTTGCACAGTACATTATGCGAGCAGCAGAAAACAACACACAGAACACTGTGCGTTGTGGAAAAATGTGTAAAAATAGGAATACAAATATTTACAGAAGACGAATATACAGAAGACACAGTGCAAGAGATCAAGAGAATAATTTACCATAGTGCAAGAACCAAAAACTGACGAAAGAATGCCATTACCTTACCTAAAGTGAGCTGTGATCTTTTTTTGTGAATATGAATGTGATGGACACAGCATGCTAGTAATGTATTGCTAGTACAGATGTCAGTGCTGCTTCTCTGCCAGGTGAAGTTTGAGAATCTGCAGAAGGAGCAGGATTATCTGAATGCAAAGGAGCAGCGGATGAAGGATGAACTTGAGCGTACTGACAAGCTGAATGAGAGGCGAAGACGGCAGACACAGGTAGACCAACAGTAACACAAACTCTGCCCTGGGCATTTCTGTAGCACTCAGGGCTATGGGGATGGATCAAAATGTGCAGTGAATTGAATGTAAAGACTTCATCACTTTGACTGAAATGAGGATCATTTGAACTGGATTTAGTTCTCGAGAGCTTGCCCTACACTCCTTTGTCTGGTGAACATCTCATAATGCTGCAAATGCTGTTGTACTGTAGTTGTCTGCAATAGTGCCTGAAAAGCAGTTGGTTTTCGCTGGAGATGCAAGCAGCATGGCAGGAGGCGTGGATGTGAATTCTCATATTGTCTATCCCATGGAAGGTGGGACTGCGCTGCTCACATTTGAAGATGAGAAAGGTGAGCCATTCGGTTTACCCACCTGGAGAACATCATCTTTTCTTTTTTTTTTGTATTTTAAACTACAAGCATGAAGAAAAAAGCTCAGTGTACTTTTGAATGTCTTTGTATACTTTTCCTTTAGTGGCACAGCACGTTCTCGCTCTTCAGAAGCATGTGATCTGCTTGGAAGATTGTTCCGTGACTATAGAGGCCAAACCTGTACAGTTCCTCATCCCAAGCCACATAGAGGTATAGCACCACCTTATTTGCATAAATGGTCTTGATTAATTTTAACACTATGACAGAATTAATTGTACGAAGGAATGAATAGCTCTTTGTTTCATAATGAAACTTGTCTGAGTATATATATGTCCGACTTACAGAGAACAGACTGCCTATGAGTTAAATACAATGGTTCATAATAATGAACACGCAGTATTTTGTGATGCTCATGAAAACATTGTGCAGCTTCAGGGATACATCGGCTTGAGCTACAGCACAGTACCGCATGCTGTTGCTTTTCTTATTACTATATTATTATTATTATTATTATTATTATTATTATTATGCACTGTATTATATTGTTCCGACTTACCTACAAATGCAACTCAAGACAGACTAAGGGACGCATCTCGTTTGTATTGTCGGGACTGCCGGTATTGCTGGTATTGCCCTTATCAAAGCAGTCATTTACAGTGCAGATGGCTGACATGCTCCTTTTGTGTGTTGAACTGTCAGATGGACATCCATGAGTGTCCCAGGTGCATTCTAATCTCCAGCCTGCCAAAGAACGTTGAAAAAAGCCGCCTCTTGGACAGGCTGGAGCTGCACTTTGGCAAGACGCGTAATGGGGGAGGTGAAGTGGAGACCACCGAAATGCTGGAAGATTCCAGTGTGGTCATAAAGTTCTTGAATGGTGATGGTAGGTATGGGCATAGTGTAACAACGTTATTATGCTAAAATTTATGTTAGTAGTCTGGGTGCAAGACTAACATTAACAGGGAGATAATACATTTTATAAAATTTTTGAATTGGTTCAAGTTTCATCGATATAGAGTATGGTGCAAAAATCCCAGTCAAAGAAAATGGTTAAAGCTATTTATCTAGGTAGTAGGTGTATATTTGGTGAGATAAACACACAAATTATCCTTTAAATATATGCAAATTAACAACACCATAAAGATTTCTTCAGTTCTCCAAAAAGTTACTGATATCGTGTTGGGTGTCTAGAAGAACACTGCAGTAGTTCCCAAAACTCTCCTCAAGGGCACCCCATTTTATGTATTTGTTACATTTCACCACCATCTTGCATAATTCATTAACTTAATTAATTAGTTAAATAGCTCTATAAGGCATTGATTATCCAAACATGGTGTGCTAGTGGTTGAATCAAAAATACATGGGTGTATTGGATGGTTGTTGCAAATACTGAGGGAACTTTAGGAGAGGCTTAAAATGGCTGAGCTACACACTTTGATGGAAGTCATAGTTTTACATGAACATGAAGATCATTTAAATATCCTTTTATTTGACTGCCTAAGACTTTTGCAATGTGCAGAATGTTTTTATTCAGCAAAATCCATATAAAAGAAGTGAAGACTGACCTAATAGAGGCTTTTTTTCAGTTACTGAAGGTTTGGTGTGTAAGAAGTACCATTATGTGCAAATGGACAAGAAGGAGAGAGTTAGAGTGACTCCCTTTCTGAATGGGGAAATAACCACCCTGCAGGTAAATATTAATGAGAATGATGACAATCCATTCAAACAGCAATTACTTCTGCAGTTCTTTAGTCAGCCATTTCGTATTTCACAGTGTTCAGTGACAAAGCCAATAGGTTTAGGTGTATACAATGCTCAATGTAAGATGTGTTTTTAAGCATTTTCCTTAAATAGAACTTAAACTGCATCTTGAAACTATTTATATCTGAAATGCAGGGCTGCTTACCCAGGGAATTCCTCTAAAAAGGGGCTTCGGAAACCTTGTTTAAAAAACTTTAAACCCCACCCTCACCCCATCCCCTCAGTCAACAACTTTTATTGTGACTACCACCACCTTGTTTGACATGCACTAAACATGTCATTTTCCTTTAAAAAAGTCCAATATATCCTAAATTTCCACTACAAATCATTTAAAGATTTGTATGTTACTATTTTAAATGGGCAGTGCCTGCAAATTTAATACATTTAATTTGTCAGCTTAATATAAGAAAATAAAACATATTTTATTTTGGTGATTAAAAGCAGCCTTGGAAAATAAAAATAAAGATTTTAAGGTTCTTCTCTTACTCCTGATCTTCCTCAGACCCAGCTGTCTGCGGCCAAGCGTACCGTGTTACTCACTGGGATTCCCAGTATCATGGAGGAAGAGACCATGCAGGACAGCCTGGAGGTCCATTTCCAAAAGTCCTCTAATGGTGGAGGAGAAATTGAAGCGATAGCCTTCAACCCTGTCGGCCACAACAAGCTTGCTGTCTTTGACAATGACAATTCTGCACACCCTTGAGCCTGATGTACTACAGGCTAGTCAATAATATAATGATACTATTATGAAGTTTTATAAATTTTCATATATCACTAAAAATCAGTAAGTATGTCCATGTGTCAATTCTACGAAGGAAAACATTTAGTAGTTAGCTGGGAAACATGTTTTGATTTTGAAGGTGATGTTACGTTTTATTACAAGTCATCACTAAGTCTGATCTAAATTCCTAAATCAGAAATGGACTGCTTATGAATATTATGCACTAAAATTTATGTAACTGAAAGACATATGAAAACATATGTTTGTGTTTTAGGATAGCATGTTTGGTACTGTGATCAGAAATGTTACATGATCAAATGTGGAATGTTTGAACTGATATTTTGCAAAGACAGATCACAGAGAAAAGTACAACTACACTGAGAGATTGGTGTAATATGTCTTTGACTGATCACACTGTTAGTTTGCACTAGAACCCGCTTGCATGGCCCGTATTTTATCACTCCTTGGACTTGAGGGCAATACTCAGATGTGACAGCCTGGTGGCAGCAGAGAGCACCATTCTCTCAGGCTGTCTATGAAAACATGACACAATTTACACTATACAGCTGTATAACCATTTCCCAACAACTTATTTTGAGAGTGAATACACTTTTTTAAGAATTAAAGATTAAGTAACAAGGTCTTAATGAACAAACAGTTTATTTGCCATATTTAACATTGGTAACACTGTTACCAGCATCTTAACATGACATCATTGTTCAGCTATTCAAGAGAAAAATTGATATATTGCACAAATTACAAGTATTTTCCTGACATTAAAAAAAACTAAAATGAAACAAAAGAATAGTTCAGTTTAATGGTAGGTAACATGCTACTTTCATATACCATTAACAATGTAAAATTAATTCAACATTCTACTTGGCAACTCATAGACAGTGCATAAACCTAAGAATGCCAAACATTTAAATAAACTTTTAAAAATAGATTTGTCAAACTAAGTTTGACTTATTTGGATGTGGTGTGCACTCATTTATATATTATGATCTTGCTTGAGGTATAAACCACATGTTCAGAATTCTCTAAGTTAATTGGTTATTTGGGTAACAGAAAGGTCTTATGACCCCCAAGTGGTTTGATCACTTCAGATCTAATATGATAAACTGAGTCTCATATAATGCATGTGTGCTTGGAAAACTAGAAGACATTAATGGCACAAATACCATTGTAAAAAAGCCACAGTCATTCCAAAAAGCAGAATATTTACATGAATCTCCTGTGCTGTGTGAAAAATTCTGAAAGACCTGGAACGGGACACAGAGTTTTAACACAGTGGCTGGTTTTTGTGTCCATAGTGGCAAAAGTGCAAAGGTAAAAACAATTTCATCTTTGTTTTCTAAAGTCTGCTTGGTCAAGGTGACACAGTGCTCAATTTTTCTTTCTTCTTATAAAAAGCAATTTTCAAAATGCTCTTTGTAGTTGACACATTAGAGTGCTACATTTGAATTCATTGAAAGCAGAAAGTGATAAGAATCCATGGTAAAAAGTTAAACAGTGGCTCACGATGAAGGCAGAGGTGTACTGTAGACGTAAATGGAAGAGTGTGACTGGATGGTGGGTTCACTCCCGTGTATCCAGCATTCCCTCACAGACCCTCCAGGTCCAGGCAGTACTGCTTCTGGGCGCATGGACACAGCGCATCTGTAAGCCTGTTTTAGGCAAAACCTGGTCATGGGGCACTAACCGACCATCCAGTGTCACCAAGCTGAAAGCCCTCTCTGAGATCTGCAAGAGATAAATTCAGGACAGGTTTTTAAGGAAAAATTCTACTTTCATCCTCTTTGCAGTAGACGTAGGTCATACACAAACAGATCAGTTGTCGTACTTGTTCACTTATTCCTGTGGCGACGTGTCCCACGGTCACCTTGGGGCTCTCCTGAATCCAAAGACACTGCCCATTGAAGTTCTCTATACATACATCCACTCCTGGACAAAGAATTCATAAAGATTAGTGATGAGGATGATATACCATTAATTGTAATTTATGTAGGTTCCTGCCTATGCATTTTGGTGCAAAACTGAGTCAAGCACATATTGTTTTTAGTTGATAGACTAAAGCTTAGCTATGGGTCAACACCTTCTGTTCTTATGACATAGCCAGCCCACCTTCAAAGCAACGTGCGGATGGCTGAGGTGAGGAGCCCAGCCATCCAACATTGAAGCTCTGTCCTTCAGTTTGGCTACTGTAGGATGAGTAGACACCAGAACTTAGATCATCTCCCATGCTGACCGACCACCAGCCTGAATCCTGCACACAGAGAGGACCGAGGGAAAACTTCAACCTTTCTTCTTTCTTGTTAGCTATTTTCAAGGATCTATTAGTAGAAAAGGTATGAATTTATTTCCCATGCCTGTCAGCTGAGTTACTTATAAAAGTGCCAGATGCAACAGGCAGTCAAAAAGACATGGGCTGGAGGTAACCACATAAATGTCTGCTCAGCACACGGTGTCACCAGCAGGGAAACTCTATATATCTAAGCAACCTGCCTCACCAGACCAAACCAAATAATTGACAAATCATCAACTCATCATGCTTATTATTATACTGGCTGACAAGTATTGCCCTGCAGGCAGGACTCTTAATGAAGACCAGGGAAATCCTCTATACCGACCAATTCACTCTGTTTTCGCTGCATATTATGGGATGTTCTTTGTGTTGTAGGAAATAACCAAAATACAATATCCTCCTGAGACCCCACCCATTCATTTATGTCCATTGTAGTGGACATTTTTTATTTTTGCATCTATCTTTTCACTGATGTTAGGAAACATATTTATTCCTGGTGTACACTAAAGAGGACATGCTGTGAAATTAAAAATAAAAATAAATTTGAAAAAATCTAAATTGTAAGATGTCTTAT
>JAODJW010000094.1:14659010-14699020 GCA_026777045.1 Hyperopisus bebe
TAAGATGTCTTATTTCCTCCAAAGACAAATAACCTAAATTGAAAGACACTTTTTTCCTTGGGTCTCAGGAGGATATACTATAACAGCATAATATAGTCGTCTTGAGAATGTTAGATGTATTCAGTGGCTTCTGCTTCAGCACCTTCTCTCCAGGGTCCCTCTGAGAGGTACAGTCACTGCTCAAGCTAGACAGCAACTGCTCCTGTAGTTCTGGGGGATGTGGCTGAGACAGGCTACCCAGGATCAAGTCTGGAAAGAGAGCGCAGTAAACAGTCAGGGACAGAAAGCACTTAACTATCTTGACGTTTCCAGAAATATGTTGTTAGGAGTCTTCCCTTTTTAGCAGTGAGGACTCCATGTTTCAGGCATTAAGGCAGTGACTAGTGTTACACTGTTAATCCAGACTAGTTTACTTCCAATCAGAATTTCACTCAAAAAATGACCACATAATTTCCTACACACCTACGATAAATCACACTGTTTGTTTTCTAAACAAACTAATCAAGCTATGATGTAATATGACATTTATTCCAGTTTACATTGGAAGTTTAAGGTTTGAGCTATTTTAGAAGTAACTTTAAAATATCATAGAGGAGAGAAGCAGTCATCTCATCTTCTGTTGCTCAGCTCTCAGGTTCCCATGAATCCTTGATGCTATGAAAAGGTCCGTTCTTTAAGAAGCCATAGCACTTAATTTATGGCTGTTTAAAACAGTGTACTGGAGGCCCAGGGCTGCACAGTCTCACCTCGGCTTAATTTCTGCAGCTCCTGCTCTGACACTGTATAGGTGCTGTCCACCTGCTCCCATCGCCAGGGTCCAGAGTCACATGCTGGGAGGCGGAGGCTGCCCTCCACAGAAATGCAATCTGAGGACTCCCACCCTCTGTCATCATCTTCCTCAGATTCCAATTCCTCTTCGTCTTCCTCCTCAGACTCTTCTTCCTCCTTCTGGGCAGTCTCCCTCCAGGGACTCACCCATTCTTTGATTCGCTCTGAACTTGTCTCCAGGGAGAACACTGATCTGATAGGAGACATTGACCTGGAGCTTCTGGATGACCGATGCTTTATACTTGCTGGCTCTTGGTAGGCTCCTGTGATGGGGCTTCTGAGTCCACCCACTTCAAAGACACAATCACACAAGCAGAGCCAAATGCAATTTAATTACTTAACTGCTAGAAGGGAGAACCATCAGTTTATCAAAGACATGCACACTATGAGTTTTATTAGTCAATCTTTTCATTCATAAAGTGACGTCTCACATTTTCTCAAGGCTTTGGTGACTTTCTCCAAAAGCTCTGCAGCTGATGCCCTTTTCTTTGGCTCTTTTTGTAATCCAGCTTTGAATACATCGATGGTGTATGGCTTACAGCTGCCTGGAATCTCCCTTAGAGGGGGGGGCTCATTTGCAATCTATAAAACACAAAAGACCTAAATGAAACACATTGTACATGGCGTGATATTGATATTATATGCTCTTAATGGCTAATGTCACTGATAAAGACACAGAAAACCAATAATGGCACCCAACACAAGTGTATTCATCCAATTGTCCATTCATCCATCCATTTCCCAACCCGCTTATCCTACTGGGTCGCGGGGGGTCCGGAGCCTATACTGGAAACAACGGGCACGAGGCAGGAAACAACCCCAGAGGTGTGAGGTGACAGTGCTAACCACTGCACCACCATGCCGCCCCTCATCTAATTGTATCTAATGGAAATATTTTACCTGCTTGACAGCAAATCATTCACATTCACCACTATGATTAATTGTGTTCACACATCAAACATAATGATTAGAGATTGACATGACATGTTATTAGGACAATTCCACATTTTACTATGTGTAGAAATATGTTATCATTTCAAACATAACCAAAAACAAACAGATATTAATACACAAAACAGTATCTGACAGTCTAATTGTAATAAAAGGCAGAGCAGCAAAAAATATTTAGGACCATTAGCAGTAAACATTTTATGCACAGCTTTTTCACGAGTAGATCTCTGCTTTCATACAGCAGCATCTACTGAGGAAAGATTTGTGTATTCATGTTGACATTTAATCTGTAGGTCTGACATGGAGCATAAAAATTACGGTCACCATTCACCTGCTCCTAACTGATGAACTGCGAATTAGAATGAACTGACGGTTGACTAAAGTCACAACTGAGCAATTGCTGAACACGTGAATTTAATAAAAGGCTCCACAGACCCCCTAAGTGAAATGACTCAAGGTGTGAAGTACAGTAACTCTTTCACATTTGCGAACTTTTTCAGGTTTGGTTATTGGCGTGTTCACCCTGAATAATTACACAGGAATATTTTTGGAGCTTGCTGAAACTGACAGATGATGCATAAAACAATACTGAAAATGATTTGGATCACATAAAATCATACAAACACACACACACACACAATATGTATACAAGTGATTCATAATATTTGCTAGTGTAAGTGCAAAATATATCTCTAACATTTAAAGTTGCATCCTTGTCTCACCAACCAGCCTCACCCACATGACCCAATGTCATTGTGGTGGATTCTCGTGTTTTCATTGCCTCTAGTTTTGCATTTTTAATTATAGATCCAAAATGTAGTGCTCCCAGTGTGTACAGCACTGTAGTTTCTTTGCATACAGGGGTAGCATTTAGAGGGTTTATAATTTATATAAAGCATCTATAAAGGAAATGACAAAGCAATCTGACAAGCAAATGTACAGTACAGTACTGTTTAATTAGAAATTGGCAATAAATAGACTTTTTCATGTTATTGTTCAGGCTAGCAGACTGTTAAGGGTTAAGGTGAGGGGTCCTCAAGTATTACTCATGAATTTTCACATTCATGGGGATCTTCTGCCCAGATCCCTCACAAATGTGAAGGGGTTAATGTACATGCAAAAAAATAATACATAAATAAGAAAATTAAAAAAAGGCTCCAACTATGACAGATATTTCCTGTCTAAATTCTTGAGACATCTGGTGTTCAACCAGCAATACAATAATGGATTTGCTTTCATACACAATCCATTCCACAATTTTTCCCACAAACTTTCGCCTTGTCAATGGATGACTGTCTGGGCTACCTTCAGGAAACACACTTCACTGGAGCTATTTTCTCCTATTATTATTAAAATCTTGAGTATAAAACAGAATTCAACTTTTCCATGCATCCGAAATCAGCTACCAAGGTTCAAGCATGCATGACATTTACACATGTGGAAGGAATCACCTAAATGATATTAATTAAATCAATGAAACTTTTAAAAACTAGTACTAGAACAGAGCCTTTATAAATATTAGCATATATAGTATTAAATATAGTAGTAATATAGCATATATATAGTATTACAAAAAATACAAATACAGTGGTACCTCAGTTCTCGAACTACTTAGAACTCGAATTTCGTAAAAGTCAAACCAACCAGTTCGAAAAAAAATTACCTAGAACTCGATCTATATCTCAGAATTCAAACCGTGAACGCCGACCTAAGATAACTTGTACGCGCAGGGAAATGAGTCTCTCGCCGGAAACAAAGGGTAACGCTTCAGTCTCAGCCTCGCATGCCCTGTGATAGCATCGTGCATGTTTACACTAGCTGAATACATATATTTAGAAAGTAAAAATACATTTAGACAATGTTAGACAGTAACAGTAATTGTTATTATTATTATATAATAAAATACATTAAAAAGTAAAGATTTCTTATTAATTATTTTAATATCATAAATAATAAACCATTATTACATTTATTATAATAATATTGTTGTGCCGAACGGGGATGGAACGGAGACAAAGGCGCAGACGTCAGGGTATCGGGGAATACGGTGTTTAATTACAGGTAAGCCAGGCAAAAGGCAGATGGACAATACAATGACCGGACTGGGGAAACAAACTGAAACGTGGAAAAAACACATAGGACTAATGCCAACAACCAGAAACAGCTGATCACACGGGGATCCCACACAAGGTTACCGAGGGGCTGTGGCACATGGAAGGAACGGACGATAGGGGCAGGTGTAATTTTTTGGGGTCGGGAACCAATTAATTGGTTTTCCATTATTTCTTATGGGGGAAATTCGATCAGAACTTGAACTTTTTCGGATTCAAGCCTGAGTTCTGAACGGATTAAGTTTGAGTTCTGAGGTGCCACTGTACTACCAAAGGTTTAAAAAAAGTCAACAAAAAACACTGAACTGATGGTCAGAATGCTGGCAAAAGCTACATAGTTTACTTGGGGCAGTGTGCAGATGGTGGGGTTCTCACCTTGAGGCACAGTGGGTGGGAGTAGTAGCGGGTCCAGGGATGGCAGCCATTGAGCATGTGCAGCAGCATGCAGCAGCTGCTCCACACATCCGCCTTGGCACAGCGAGGTTCTCCTTTCACCACCTCAGGGGCCATGTGTGTCTCTGTGCCCCGGAAGCTCTGTCCTGTAACCACGGCACATCATGAACGTCATCCTATCCCACTGCCCAATGTACTCATATATAACGACCCACTGTGACGAGGGCTAAATCTGCCTAAGCACAATACGACTATTGCCCTGGATTACAATGGCTTCTTGCGAATTACAGTTCCCTTGAGCACTTGATCTTACCATGGTTGGCCTTATTGCTCTCTCCATTGGGCCCCAGCCTTTCTGAGTGGCCAAAATCACAAAGAAAGATGTCCTTCCCATCCTCCGAGAGAAGCACATTGTCAACTGCAGACAGACATACAGAAGGTATGTGCACAAGGCACTGAGGATGAACACACCCAGATAAGGGCTCCAGACAGTGGAACAGCCTGGAAGCCAGTCCATCACATACAAGCACACACTCATACGAAGAACACACAAACTCCACATGCCTAAAGCAAAAGTGGGACTTGAACCTGGAGGTGTGAGGCAACAGTGTAACCATAGCCATAATACTTCAGGTGAAATTAGTGATATCAACATATAGGCTGTAGTGAAGGACCTTCCCTTTAAACTGAGACCCAACTTAGGTCCCAGCAGGAGCCATATTTCTGTTATACTCGTTTAAGGAATTCTTTAGAAGCATTGTGCTCAATAGATAAAAGTGAAACGTTAAAACACAGAACTGACTAGGAAGTATCCAGTTAAGTATGCTAAAAGACTAAAGAGTTAAATAATAAATAAACTTGCTTTTAATTACTTTTTCAGATGGCTGTTGGTTGGGAGGTGCAGCTGTGCAGATGGAACAGTCTTGTGAAGGAAATGTGTTATCTTTTTATTTATATATTTTTTTAACTATGAGTCATTGATCATGTGATGGGAAATTCCCCCTCCCCCCACTTCTGCATTTCTGCTCTCTGCACCGAGCAGCGATGGAAAACAAACCTGGGCTGCTCTTGCGAATTTGAAAAAAAAAAAAGGTAACATCACCAAAAGACAACAACAAACATCGCAAGGCTGGAATATAAACAAAGAAGTGAAACCGATCAAAAAATAGTGCATGTCGCCCATGTGTGAACGTTATAGTGATTTATGTGAGGGTGTGTGAATTTCCTCGGTTGTACAGCTAGAAGATGGGTCTCCTTTTGTGAATTTGTATGGAAATTACTGCTCACATAATGCTACAACTATGTGCCATCAAGATATCTTCTTTCTCATTTGACTCACCTTTAACATCCAGGTGCAGGACCTGCTGCTTGTGAATGTGCTGGAGGGCCTCCAGGACCTGAGAGTGGTAATGAAGGGCAAGATCCTCTGGCAGTCGGCCTCTGTCCCTTAGCAACTGCCCTAGAGAACCTGAAAAGGAGGCAGATAGTTATGGGACAGACATCATTACTTCTCTAGACGGTGGCCTTTCAGACCTGAGCTCAGAAGCAGATTCAATAACTCAATATTGAGCCTGAAAGAGTGTTCATTGCATTTGATGGATGAACAGTCACTTCATTCAACAAATTCAATGAGTGACCATCAAATACATTGTCTTAAGAACCATGAGATATTGTTGACTTTGAACAATGAGGTACAGTTACAATGTCAAATAAGTGAGATCAACCTTCTTGACAGAAAAATGGTTCTCGGAGTACTCTGGGAATAAACTCTGTTGACTCACTTGGCTTGAGATCCATGAAGAGGATAACGTTTGGGCCCTCCCTCACTGCCCCAAATAGCTCCACTACACGGGGAGATTTCAGGACACTCCACGAGCCCACCTCCTCACTTCTGAAGTTGTTCAATGGAATCTAGCATAGAAAAAAAAACAAAAGGTGGGTCAATGCCGAGCGTCTGAAAAGATAACATCTGAAAAGAGTTGAGGTACGCGGTTGAAACAGGCATTACCTTCTTGGCGGCACACTTGAATCCGGTACTGTTGTCCTGCACACTATAAACATCCCCATACGAGCCACTCTGGATGTGGCTATTCAGGGAGAAGTCTCTTCCTTCCCTGAACTCATAATTCTTGGGCTTGAGTTGCTGGCAGACAAAAACGGATGGGTAATTTACTAAGTTGCAGGTGGTGGTGGGGGCAATAAAATATCTTTAATTTTTACCACCCTCACCTCCTCAGGGTGGAATAAGAAGCCCTCATTTATATCTGCGTTGCATGCATCAAGGGATTCCTCTGCAGTTTCTCTCTCCAAAGCCTTGAAGAATGGGACCAAGAAGCAGCGGTCCTCCTGGCTCACAGTGTTCTGCAGGGCCTTCAATGCTATATCATACTCACCCAGGCTGCTGACCAAAGAGTTTGCCCAGCTGTCCTGGATGCTCATAGCATCCCATGGGTGGATGTCATGTGGCAGAAAACCAGCAGGTAATGCAGGACAGGCACGCTGGATTAATTCCAGTCCAGGTCCCTCCGTCTCTTGCACAGCTGACCTCTGGAATCTTCCATGGTCATAGCAGCTGATGAAGAAATCTTCCTGGATGGGCATGGGGAAAAATGCAGTGTCAGCATGGAGACACTAGAGCAAATATGACTTAATTTGAGATCAAAGTCTGGAGACTATTAAGATTGTGCTTTGAAGAAGGCAATTAGACCTTTCTCATCACATGTTCCATTACTATCAGGCTTTAGGTGCCTGATTTATAACTGAGATTGGAGTCTTTCTTTTTATACGCAGTGGAACAGCTTATCTTCACATAATTATGGCAGACGTAAAAAGTGCAGCATATGGTAAATATACATTATCACCATCTTGCAAGGCTGTCCGGATACCCACCTGGTCAAGATTTGTGGAGCATTCTGTTGTATATGGGTGATGCTGTTAATGGAGACTTAAGTCAGACACTTCAAATACTGTTTTCATTTTAAAATACAATCTGTGTGTAACACATCATCACTGTGGATGACACATCTCTGTGTGAATGGGAAACATTTTTCATATTACTTAATTCACCAGAAATGCCCTTTAAGAATACAATATAAGTATACATATCAGATCAGGACTTTTATGCTGTTTCAACCGAAAGGGGAGGCAGTGTATGGGAGAGGTGGTCAAACGATTTTCTAAGTCAGTGGTTTCATTTCCTTAACAGAGGAGCTAATGTTTTGGGTAAGGACTCCAGTGTTTCGACATCATTACCTATCCTTTTACCAAAGAACAATGACTTATTCATTTCAATGTACTGGCAGCATGCTAACTGCACTCCAGTCAAGAATGACTACCATGTTCATTACTCATGACAAAAACGGAACACAGGCTTTTGTGACAAATAAGGCCGAACCACAATTTTCAAGTGAATTTCAAAGTCACAATAACATGCATCTGCTGATCTTCCACGTTGAAGATACCTAAACCACCAGTGCTTCGCAAAAATCATTTGTAATGGAAAATTTTTGCTGTTTACTTAGCGTTGATAAACTTGTATCATATGACTTTCTGTCATGTACGGGCCAAGAAGATAGGAGAATAACCATTTTTAACATTTGAGATTATATAAGACTTCTGCACACAAGACGAGAGAAGAGGCTGGACTTGCATGACTCTCCACCTGGCTAATAGAGCTGCTGCTCTCCTGCTCGGGCACTCCTGATGACGTTCCTTGTTCACACTCCTCCACATGTTCCCTCCGCCTTTTCCGACGTTGTCTCTTCCTCCGTTTGCTTGGGGAGCGATGGGGCTGGGAAGCCAGGGGTCCCACATGGTTCTCCAGTCGGGTCGCCAAGTGAGCCAAGTAGTCACTCTCCAGGCTGTGTTCTCTAAAGGGCCTGCGGACAACCGCATGCATAACCATGGATCATCCAGAAAAGAGAGAAGCTTTCCTGGGGAACAGCCTTGCAAGATATGGAAGAGAAAGGTTGAAGGTCCTCACCTGTCCTTGTTAATTAAGTGTGATCTAATGTAAGTGTGTTCTGTGCTTGTGGGGCTGAACTCCAGAGGTCCTTCACCTGGAATACAATCAAACATTGTATGAGTATGACTAATAGATCACACCAGTAGGGCTTGCATATCATTGAGGTATCTTGTCCTATTCACTGGATTACCTACAACATTTTCAATTTGAGCTGCGTCTGGCTAACAAAGTAATAACATGCATAAACCTTCCGTACACTTTACCCTACATTTGAATGGTTCATGCTGTCCAACTTACTCTCAGGCTGGGCGATGATGGAGATGCAGAAAAGCTCCTTTGCCCCCTGCTCTTCGTCCCCCACTTGCTTGGCAGTGCCCCGTGTCAGCAGCACCTTCAGCGAGGGGTGGATCTCAGCGAACAGTAAATCCTCTCCGACCTCCTTTATCTCAGAGCACATCTTCTTCCCCTGGAAAGGAAACTCCACAGCTGGACCCCCCTTCAGCTCCTTGAAGGGGGTGGTGGAGTTGAACATCCTGGACCCAGCCATGCTTTCTCTTTCAACTGCCTCACACTGCTGAAAAAGAGGTATGTGATTAATCAAGGAAATATTGTTCTTGGAACGGCTTCCATGTTGTTGGGCTTGCCAAGAGACATATCTTACGTAGTTGATGTCCTTTGAACACTGGACATTACCTATTTTTATTTGTTATCAGAGCCTAATCAGATATGGTAGCAAGAATAAAAGCACCTGCCAGTAAACTATGTCAGTGGCTCACACTGTCTGGCTAAACAATAAACTTGTTTCCCCACCTTCTTGATACCTACTCTTGAGCAGGGGCAATAATTCATAAAGTGTGGGAGGATCAAGATTTTATCTTCAAAGAGCCTGGGTGATATGATAACAATCACTCCTTTGTCAAGAAAGTATCTGATAATGAGACAACTATGGGGACACCAAAGTGTGAAGTTTAATGTCGAGAAAAGGTACTCCAAATAAATTTAACATACCTTCAAGCCCTGTGGGCGGTTGATGTGTTAAAAGAGTTTTCTTTCCTGCCAATTAGTTACTTGACCAGACCTAAGATAGAACTGACCCGCTCAAATGACGTCAACCCTTCAATTTCTCTTGCTTGGATGTAACCTGCCTCTTTTGTATTTTTTGTGGGCTAAGTAGCTAGAAATTCTCCTGACTGCATTCAACAATTGGCACAAGACAACTTGCTTGTGCTTCATGCTTACAGGTCTGTCAGGATCCCATCACTGTCAGTTTACATGTATCTAAAATCAATTCAGTATCACTTTCAGTCTCTCAATGCTTCTTGGGAATTTTTATGATTATGCACAAAGCCCTTGGATGATATTTATCTAGCTATAAAAATCGGACATGACTTTTGAATTGTCATTTCCAGCACATGTGTGTTAACTGTTTTACAGATTGTGTAAAGCTGCCTCTTTCCTTGTATCAGTCACTTTTTTCCTTTGCATGCTTAAACCTTTACACCCTCTTCCAGCACAATTTTTCTTAAGGCATGGACAGGCTATAGCAAGTCTGGCCTTTTTAACTAAATGATGGACAAGGCTGAGCCAACTGCCAGACCTCTCATCCTCCCTGAAGCTCTGGTCCTATTGCAGCATTGCTATGGGTTGCATCAGTGCATCTGCTGCTGACTTTCACTACAGTACCACTTGGATGGCTTTTGGTCACAGCGTGCAATGTGCTTCACCAACAGCTGCCCCTTTACTGTTGTGTGCCACTCCTGCCTAACAACTGTTCCTACCATTTTTAATTAAAAATGATCTAGTTCCTTTTCCACAGTCTAGCATTGGTACCACAACACAACACAAACATTCTTTCTTCAATGGTAATAATCCAAGTTTGTCAAGGCAAACCAAACATTAAATGAAACATATGAGACATACATTTGAGTTAGACGTTACCAGAAATTCACACCCTTAACTAAGAATGTTCAGCAGTACTGGCATTTATTGCTAATAGTCTGAGTAAATCTATCACTGACCCTGAAGTGTATAAATAGCTGGCTGGGGTTCTGGCAACCAGAAAGCAAAATACTCAGCTGGGCTCAGCTGTTATGAGCTTTCTCTGGACGCCCACCATCAACCTCTAATATACTACTCAGATGTGAGAGGGTGACTGACAAAGTGACTTTCTTCACTTTTTAATTCATATCTTTTCAATATTTTCCCATGATGTTTTGGAACACTGTGCAACACTGTAGAAAATTATTTAGTTTAAATGTGAGTCATGAAGTGTATGAAATGACTTCGTAATGTTTTTTTTAAACGCGACATTTTTTTTTTCAAGGGATTAAGTTTTATCTCTGTTACACACTGTTTAGAAATAAGCAGACGAAAAAAGCACTGGTGAAAACGGTTTTCCGGAGATCGTCTGTCAAAAGTTTGATCAGTAAATCGTAACCTGCCTGCAGGAGGGTTGACAAGTAATTTAATTCGCGATTCTTTCAATTATTAAACTAAAAAACAGGTTCGATTTCGATACAATATTACGTGGCCTTGGCGCCGACACCAGGCGGAGATCCTTTAAAGCACAGCACCGGCTTATATAAAAGAGAGGCGATGGCTCGGTCCTGCATGGGTCACGTTTCCTCAGATGAGCGGAGACCGATTTGCCGTGCGTGCGAAGCAACTTCAGAAATTAGCGCTTTGCGGGTCTGCCGCGCCACCTTGGCACTTCGGCTCTGAATGATCTTCACCCACACGCATTCTAACTAATAACAAAAAAAACACATTGTTGTTTACAAACATCCTTCATAAAAAAGCTGCCTTCTGCAGGCAGCTCGTTAATCCGCAAGTCCGCGACCGCCATTCTGTGGACCACCAGCTGAGCGCCGCCGGCCGTGCGACCCCCAGCGCTACGGTAATGCCCGAAATAAAAACAGGCCCCTTCATCAAGCGCCGATGCGCTGCTGAAACTGGCAAAACAGCTACTTGCATCTGTGAAGAACATAAAATGGCTGAAAATGGCATCAGAATAGAGTGGTATTAAAATACATAGCTGAGTTAAACTTTTAACTGGTCTTTTTTTTACTCTGGTCCATGCCATTTTCCCTCAACAATATTTGTAGATTTTGATACATTTGAATGTATACTTGATACATTCTAACTCTGTATGTAATTAGTATTTAAGTAGTTCTGAATTGTCTTTACCCCATCTGAAAAAAGCAGCAACTAAATGGTCACTAGGATCACTTGCCAAGACCCGTTTTCCCTCTAACACAGGACGTACCCTGCTTTCCTACAAAATTCCTCTTGTTCCAACAGTTCACCCACACATGGCTTTGCCTGATGATGTGACATTTTAAAGTTTTTTTTTTGTTACTTCCTGCTACATAGTGCCAACAACCCCTCACAAAAACGATCCAATCTGCAACTGTAATAGACTCAGAGAACAGGTCTGTCACGCTAACAAGCAGGCAGTGTGGCGTGCAACACACAGCAGGACATACCAAAGCAAACTTCAGCAGCTTCTCCTTTTCTGAATACTCTTCTCGTGTCTTTTTTCCCCAGTTAAAAGTGCAGTTACAGACCACAGCTGCCTTTCCTCATGCCGTCGTTCTCCACGCCTGCCCTGCTCACGCTCTGCTGCAGCAGATCCTGTTGGCTCACAGTCAAGTGAGCGCTTGGTTCCTGTCGCCCTCTGATTGGTCCAGTGCACTGTATGAGTTACGGGAAGGGCAGCTTCGCTTCCCTGGCCTCCCCCCACCTCGCTGCAAAGCAGTGCCATAGGCTTTACTAAGCCTGCCCTCCTTCCCTCACTCACTCTCGCTCGCTCGGCTGTCTCTCTGTCGTGCACGTGCATGACAGGGAGGTAACCACCTGTCCGACTTCAAGCGATGTTGAAAGGAAATCAAGGCCAATGAGGCGAAAGCTCTGTATCGGTTTAACATTTCCTGTCTGAACAGCCCTTTAAATATTCCAAACAAGGTTGAAAATTGGACATAAGATCTTTGTCCTTTCCTCTTTGTCAAGTTACCTGTATAAATCCGTTTTATTTATTTGTTTTATAAGGGCACTGTGGGCCTTGCATATGCATCCATATTCCATAGCATCTATCCAGTAGCTGATTACCTTAAAGCTCAGATTGGCTGGCAATCCTTTGCACCCTATGGAGCGTTTACACTAATTCAGCTGAGCTGCATGTTTCTGGGCTGCAGGATGAAACTGGAGCACCCAAAATAAAACATGTAAACTCTTCACAGACTGAGCAGGGACCCTGGGAATGTGAGACTAAAGTACTATTACCACGACAGCCTGAGGAACAAATGATCTATCCATTTTCCAGCTGCTTATCCTGGTCAGGGTTACTGGAGCATACTGAGCCTATTCCGGGGAACATAGGTGAAGAGGATATAGCCTTAATGCGATGTCAGTGGGAACAAATGATTTCCAATTTAATTATTATGAAAGTATCTTTATGGTACGGGTAATTGTTGCTGGCTGCTTTCTGGGAGAGTTCTGTGTAATCGTTACAAAGGACCACAGCACAGAAGACGTCGAAACTTACGTAAAAGATACAAGGAGACAGGTGCTTTGCACCTTGCGGACCTTCCACTCAGTTGACGAAGTAAATCGCGGCCTGTACGCTTCCTCTTTCCATGATATTATGCTTCATTCATGCTGGGCGTTACACCAGTTTGTACGGTATACTGGTTTTAATTTCCTGTACAGTATGAAGTTTTCATATACTCCCATACTGTAGCATAGCTGACACAGCTGTTATGTTTCAAATTCAGCAAATTCTACAATATTATTAGATGCTAAAAGCGCCATGCATCGTTGTGCTGAGTGTACTAAGAGGAGACCCCTGTTAACTGTGTTATACTAACTATAACTGTTATAGTAACAGTTTTAACTTTATAACACAACAATTCTCCATACAGTATATAACTGTTGAGCTATATAGTATTTGTAGCTCTTGCTTTAGTCCGTGCCTGAAAATTTGGATTACGTGTAATATAATTAGTTATCCAGTTAAATGTATATCAGTAAGGCAGAATCTCTAACACAATCGATTTATCACGGTAATAATTACTAATCATGCCAGTTAAGCAAACATGTTGTCAGACATATATATCAATAACTATATATATGGTAATATCTGTCTCTGTGGAACAAAATATAGGTAATAATCAATGGGACATGTCACTATTAATTGAGATGATTATACCCCTTTTTAAATACATTTTTATTTTTTTATTGATGTGGTTGCTTGCTGCTACGGTGAGAGTGAACTTGAAAAAAATACCGTGATATGCCGTGAAACCGCCACAATCCTATAAAATACCGTGATACAAATTTCTGGACATATTGCCCAGCACTATGCTTCATGAAGTGGTGAATGCGTACCCTACATAATTCATATGGTGCTATGAGAGATTAGCCAGTAAGTTCTACATCGGAAGCAAACCGCATGTGCCACTTACACACGTCTCACCAGTCAGGCATGGAGAAAAATGAAGAATCTGCATACTTCCTGCATGTTTGAAGATGTTGTTGTTTTATTATTTGGATGCCCCCCCCAAGGATCACTATTCCTCTGTGGCTCTGTGTGAGGGAAAACCAGTCTTCAGCAATGGGTACTTTTAAAGCCATCATTTATCTGCACTAACATCTAGGACTGCATGGATTCAGTAAGCATATCCACCTTCTGCTTGTATTTTGACCTACTATTCTTGGATTTTGATTCATGCCTGCTAGCCCACATAACCATTCATTAAAGCCACTAGCTCCATATTTGGATCTAAGAGCACTTGCATTACAAACCTCAGCCAGAGTTTTAAGTTCATTAATGCATTAATACCTCAGCAGATCCAATAATTGATCTTTTTTTGAATTGTTGTACATTGCAAAACAATTGCAGTGATCAAATATTCTTTTTGCAAATGTACATACAGTATAAATATGCTATTCCAAAACACTTAATTGAATACGTTGCTGAACAAGCCCCGTCTTTTGATAACTAAATGCAGAATAAAAACATTTTACTACAAAGACTAGGCATTAGGTACAATTTCTTCAAAACTAACCCCAGTGATGGCAAGACGCTCCAGAAAATCCCCGCATAAATAAGCGTCCTTAAGAGCACTTCTATTATTGCCAACGTGTCAAAGTACATATTCAGATTTTTTGTTCTCCTCTGTGGGACATTTAACAGAGGAAAAAAGAGAACAGTGAACGCCAAAGTATTCCTACTATGTGCACAGTTGGCCTTACAGCAGTTTCGTTCAGGTTAACCAGATATGTAAATACATTATTTGCATTAATAATAATAATAAAAATGGCGTATGAAAAGGATGGTACCAAGATTACACGATTTCACTAGAGCAAGTATTACATCTGTTTTGTATTAAAACTGTTTGAAAATTACATCTACCTATTCCTGAAGAAACAAACCCCACTACGGATGAAATGTCAAAATTAAATGCAAAAAAAGAATGATACAATTTTTTTTATACAATTCTGAACTGAAATGTCTTGGTATTTCAACATTAAATGCAGATATGCTAAATGGAAAAGAAAACTTGTAGATTCTAAGCATCCTAAGCAAAGTCTAAGAATGATACAAAATGAGTGGATATCTTAAGTAATTTCCTGCATAATAATTAATAATTCTGTCTACTGTACTACTGCCTAAAAAGATACTTCACATAAACATCTAAGAAATGTTGCTTGTGTTATGTATTATGTGTGTGTATAGATATATAAATACATAGACATATAAAAGATAAACATAAAAAAATATTTAAATCAGGCCACCTAAAATGTGCAGCCTATTATTTACCGGAGAGAATCACAAACAAGGCTGGCTACAGCGCTGTGGTGAAAATCTAATACATTTCCAACCCACTCAAATGTCAAGCATACTTTAAATCTATGTTAAGGCAGCATGTCTGCCTTTCCTCAACAAGTCCTCTCATCAAGGGAAGCCAACCATAACACATGACCAAGAGCACTGGTGACAGGGAACTGAAGGCAAAAAGTAAAAGAATGATCGGCGGGCCAAATAAATGATCGCGTGTGTTGGCTACTACCTGTAAAACTGAGACTGAGACACACACACACACACACACACACACAGATTAGGCATCTAAATCTTTGTGGGGACTCTCCATGGGCATAAATTGTTACCCCCCAATAATCATGTCTTCCCCTAAATGGATAGACACCTCAACCCCACCAATGTTCAAACCAAAGTTATGTCCTTAGGACTCTTCTTTCATTTCTGTGGGTATAACCTGCTGATGATCTTAATTCCTACCCAGCCCTAAGCTTAACAATTACTCACCAAACAAAATACAAGACTTTTGGCTTTTTAGTTTTTTGATTGCAGTCTCAGATTTCTATCAATTTGAGTTTCCCCTTTCGGGGACTGTAAAAATGCCCCAAAAGCATCAAAATAACAGGTTTTTATCACATTGTGGGGACATTTGGTTCCCACAATGTGATATTTACATTACATCCAGTTTACAATAGTAAATTGCAGGTGTATCACTGATGCTGTGAATTTTAAGTGTTTTCTTCAACTTGTATATACGTAAATGTCCATGGGTGCATCACATCCGCCTCTGAAGAGTATCGTTCATACTGGGAGAAAACTCGCAATCATATGTAACATCGATGTCTGACGATTTAGTGACATCTTTCACAATTTTAAGAATGTGCAACAAAATAATGAATTTTCTAAGATAAAATATGAATCCATATCTTAATCAAACTTTCGTAAATAGCATGAATTTGATTAATTTGATAAGGAGTCTTAAACTGAAGCGCACGTTGATTTTTTTTCCTCCGCCATTTTACACAATCACTAATTCTTAATTTTCACAATTTCGCCGTAATCAGTTATTATTCCCATTGCATCCATTACAGGACTCTGAACGTAAAGTAAAAAGTTTACTTACCGTGACGATATTCTGGATAAGATGTGACTCCCGCGGAACTGGGAAATCCCTCACTAACAGTTTATGAAGCCCCGCAGTGTTGAAATATCTCGTTTGCCAATTGATTCAAGAAAAATTGAAAGTAACATGTAATATTAACAGCCGGCAACGACTCTTAAATATGTTGTATGTTGTAGGATACAACACACTGTATAATATTTTCACAGCTCATACAGAGAACTACCTTCTGAACTCAGCCTACTTTATGAATTTGCCTCAGTCCTGACGTTGAGTGTGTTTAGACCGGATGCCAGACGGGGTTAGGGCAAGAGAGATAGGGCAACTGAGGACATCTGTTTGTTCTGTTCTGTAGGTAAAGGGCACCTTATAGCGTCCATGTGGAAAAATTATGATTCCTTTGAAGTAATATAGACCACTTCTGAATTTTTACTTAATTCACAGTTGTGGTTTCCTGTTTTTCTTTGTCTTTTTTACTTGGAAATTTACTGAATTTTCACAGTAATCCTAAATTTTCAACTTGTTAAAAAGTATAATAATTCATCATGCAGGCCTATGCATTTTGTCCTATATGCAGGGCCCTAACTATCCATCCATTTTCTGCAACCGCTTATCCTATTCGGGGTTGTGTTGGGGTCTGGAGCCTATCCTGGAAGGTATGTGTCCAAGGGAGGGAACAACCCAGGATGGGGCACCAACCCATCACAAGGCACACATCAGTCACTCACACAAGCACACTTATGGATAATTTGGTAACTGCAGTTAGTCTCATTACATTTTGATTTGTATAGCATCCTTTCACATTTTCTGGTGGTGAAATAATGTCAGGATTTGCCCTTGTCTTGCCCCCTTTGATATGTCTGTTCCCTGTTTGCCCAGCAGGTGTCGCTGGCCATCCTGTGTCCCTAGCTCCTAGTGTGTCTTTGGTATTCCTCTGGCTGACACACGGCTTAATGGCCTAAGTGGGTGGCTGTTATCTAGGCTCACCTTTGTTGTAGGTTTGGGGCTGCTCAACCTCACAGTGTTTGTGATTTGTCTTTGGTTTTTGGTTAATTTCTGTTATGTATTGGTGTATTTTGCATGGCTCCTTGTTTTATACCTTTGTCTATTCCTGCTTGTGTCATTATGTTCTGTTTTGCCGTCTTAAATGAGGCGCAACGTGGATAATCCCTTCATCCTCCTAACATGCCAGTAACCTGTAATGCTAACTTGTGGAAATTCTGTAGTATGACTGATATGTTTGGGTTCCTCTTGTAATGTATAAACAACTATATTTTTGGTTGTCGCATTAAATATAGTGTCTGTGCCAAACACAATGCTTAAGGAGAGGAAATAGTTCAGTCTCTAGCTCAGACATGCGACCAACCAAATTTATACACTGGGCTGTACAATTCAATTTGACACCAATGGCATATAATAGACCTTTATTCACATGCCTGCAGAGGTGGCAATTTCAGGTCCAGAAAGTAAAAATCCATGATTTACTTTCAATAAACAAGTTGAGCATAAAAAGTCACAGTCACAGAGTACTCAACTGGTTGGTTGGAAGTAAATCATGGTCTGGATTTTTATTTTCTGGACCTGTAATTGCCACCTCTGCATGCCTAACATTGAAAAGGGGCATTAGGTAAGTTGTATTACGGAGGTTTATGAACTGCTGAGGTTTAAAAAGAGAACAGCCATGAAACAGAATTTTCTTTATCGCTATCTTTAAGATAAAAATTAAATGAAATAGTTGTAAATTAAAAATCTGTTTCACGCCCCACAAGGAATGCATGGCGCATGATCTGGTTTTTATGTTGCTTTGGCCTCCCTCTAGTGGCAATTTACTGTAAATAGAATATATTAGAGCAGGGGTAGGCAATCTTATCCAGAAAGGGTTGTTGTGTGTGTGGATTTTTGCTGCTTATATGGATTTATATGGATTTTAGATTACTAATTAGAAGACTGATTGGTTGAAGAGTCCTCACACCTGGATTTGGACAGCTGACCTAAAGGTTACCCAAAATCTTGCATATACACTCGCCCTTTGCAGTTCAGATTGCCAACCCCTGCATTAGTGTGATGGCTATTTAACAAATAACAATAAAGAACTATGCCCCTAATTGGCAAACTTACTCCTCAAACCACTAAATACATCATTAGAAACTCCACCAGCAAATTAAACATTATCCATTTTCTGAAACTGATTATCCTATTCAGAGTAATCTGGAGTCTATGGATACAAAGCAGGGAACAACCCAGGATGGGGCACCCTCATACACCATTCTCTCCCACACCCATGGGCAATGTGGTACCTCCAGGGGCAGCGTGTGGCTCAGTGGGCTAAGCCTGTGTACCTGTAATCACAAGATTGCTGCTTCAAACCCAGCCTCTGCATATCTGTGGGTCCTTGAGTAAAGCCCTTAGCCCCCAGCTTCCTGGGTGCTGCTATGGGTGGCAGCCCATTGATGACAGCTTACTCTACAGAAAGCAAGTTGAGGGAGGTGTAAAGACAATTACCCCATGGGGAAATTGATAAAGTATTGATTATTATTAATTAGCCTCAGCATGTTTTTGGACTGCAGGGGGGAAACTGGAGTACCTGGAGGAAACCCCAGGCCAACACAGGGAGAACATGCAAACTCCATACATACGGAACTCTGGTGGAGACTTAAACTCAGCTTCTAGAGATGTGAGGTGACACCATGACAGCACTAACCACTACACCACCATGTCACTCCCATCAAATCAAACAATGCATCTATAATCAAATAATCATTTTGTAAAACTGTGCATCAAAATAGTAAGTCCCTCCTATCGTAGGAATTGCAGTCTACTATTTGCACAGGCGTGAAAAGAAATGAAAAATAGTGACATTTTTAAGGCTTACAATGCACCACTGATTTTGGAACGGCTAATAGAAATATCCAAACTCTGTTGGTTTGCTGGGAAAAAATAAATTCCTGCACATTATTGTACTGGAGTGATTTGTTTTTGTAAAGATGCTTTACAAAAATTGCAGTGTTTTAAGGGAAAGGGTTTAGCATGGGGTAACAGAATGTAGCTTGTCAGGGTCAGTGCCCATATGACCCTGTCCTTGTGTCTCTTCCCTGTGTGGCCAGCAGCCATTGCTGGCCACCCCCTTTGTGGTCTCATTGTCTTTGGCCCTAGTGTGTTATTCTTATGCTGCAGACTGTTGCATGGCACAATGGGTTGTGCATGTGGCACAGAGGTCACCTCTGGTCATGGGTTCAGGACTGACCAGAAGTCAGCTTTACCTGTTTTGTTTAATTATTGTTTCTTCTATTCCTCCTAGTGTTTATTGGTTCTGTGTTCTCCTTGTGAAGCTTGTTTTATTATGCTCCACGTGTTCCTATATCTTCTGAGTGTTGAATTCCTAGTGTGTGATTAGTGTTTCTTAGTTTCAGTGTTTGTTGGAGTTCCCCTAGTCTTGTGTTCATTAGTATAAGTTACTACACCTGTTGCCTGTTTTCCCTGCTTCGTTGTTATTGGCTGATTGATGTTCCACACCGTGATCTTAAGGACACTTATTTATGTGGGGATTTTCTGGATTGTCTTGCCATCACTGGGGTTAGTTTTGAAGAAACTGTACCTAATACCTAGTTCCACAGTTTGTTTTTAACTACCGGCCCCAGTCAGTCAGTCATTGTGTAATTATGTGTATGGGTTTTTTTTTTTTTTTTTAGGGGGGGGGTGTGTCTCTAATTATGCTCCCTTATTTCTTGTTATGTTACTTTAGGATTCTTGTAGTTAGTTCTTGTGTTTTTCTGTTTGCTTTTTAACCCCTTGTGGTCTTTTTATTTTATGCTACTTTGTGCTTGTGTTTTCTACTGTGTTCTCTTTTGTTAGTAAAATTCCCTGAAACTTTTGATAAAATGCAATTGATATGGCGAGATTAATTTATATACAGTGTCAATCCATAAAATAGGCCAGAGAAGCACATGAACTGGTCAGTGAAGCCAGAACTCTTTCTGAAGGTGGAGAAGATAGTCATAAACTGCATTAAATATAACCAAATGATGTGTCACGTCATTAAGAGCAAGTCCACCAACAACCAAAAACACTCCCTAAATACCTCCTCCACCTGGTCCAATCAAATCCTGCTCTGTCAACACAAATCCACATGGACAGTTTTCACATCAAATACTTTCTGAAAAGATTACTTTTACAGCTAATTTTATGGATGGTGTCATCAACCACAGATTGGTACAAATACCTTAAAATATAACAACTAAAATGCTATATGATGTGCACATTATAGTGAAGAGTCTACTTATATATATATATGACAACAGTTGGTTCTGTGTATATGCACAGAAAAGAGAATACTTTTCTTTGATGACAGATGGCACCTCCTCCCAGAAGGGTGAGCAGTTAGAGTGGTGAGCATTGTGATCACCTACAAGGCAATTGGATTACGTCAGTGTTTCTCAACCCAGTCCAGTCCTCAGGGACCTCCAGTTCACATTTTTGCTCCCTTCGGGCTGAGAAACACTGGGTTACACAATGTCTATACATGCATCAAATGATGAATAGTGGGCTAAGCTTCTGTGCCCGTGATCAGAAGGTCACTGGTTCGAGTGCAGCCTCACCATGTTGGCAGGTCCTAGAGCAAAGTTCTTAACCCCCAGCTTCCTGGGTACTCCTATACGTGGCTGCCCTTCGCAGCCAGCTTCCCCTCACCTACAGAGAGCAGGCTGGGGGAGGTGTAAAGAGAATTTCCCCACAGGGATCAATAAAGTATCCATTATTATTATAAAACTGAGACAGACCATCAATCACAACATGCGGAGGCTCATAATAAATGTGAAATGAAACTACTCTTCTGAGAGGAAAGCTGATTTTTGAAGGAGCTGTAGTATTTATATGGATTTTGAGAGGGCTCTGTACATAGTGAAGGACATTTTGTATCTGTACATTGTGATGATTGTTCATTTATAAGGGGAGATAGTACTTTTGACTAAGAAAAAGAGCACATGAGAATACATGACCCTGATGCAAATGTTAGTCTATAAAAGTACACATTCATCTTCAAGGGTAGTTTCAAACAAAGGGAAGGTGCTGGATCAGACATGCTTATGTCTATAGAGAGACAGTGGACATTCCCCCCATCGTCATAGGAGAAAAGTGTGAAGCAACATATTACAAATGGCCCACAAATCTATCTCCTATATATACATGGGCAGATCAAATTCTTATATATATAAGGAGACAGGCAATTTATAATATTGTTTGACACAGAGAGGCTTTTCCTGCAATCACACAAACCATTTAGCAATTACGCACAGCTGTCAGTTATTGTCTTTCCACCTATTTCTCATTTCATCCATATTTGAATCAAGGTTTTTCCCAAACTGGGGCTTTGAGATGTTCATGACCACTCCCTTGCCTCACCAGTGAGTGATGGATCTCCAGTGTTGCATATAAGACAGTAGCTGATGCCTGCTATTGTGCAGGGAGAAGACCGCATGTCATACTGACGAACACAAGTGGCCAGACAAAGATCTAAGTAATTTCCTGAGTACTTTTGTGCATGGCAGATCACATCAAGCTTGTTTTCTTATAATTGGTGCTGGGTGTTTATAGTTTGAAGTCCTTCCGCTTGTTGGTGTCCCTTAGAGTTACTATTTGTTTTTGGCCCAATTTCCTTGTTTGAATAAGTTGTAAAATATATTTTCACAAATCTGCATTTTGATTGTTGTTAATTTCATTTTGTTGGCTTTCAGTATTCAAAGAAAATGTGTGAATCTTAGTAACTATGTATTTAATTTATGCCAGCAGTGTGTGTATGTATTATAGGTTCAATATTACAATATGACTGATATGACAACATGCATCTTGTACTGACATATTATTTTTCACATTGTCAGGGCTGTTGTCACATTGTTCACACCAATTCTTTGCACATGAGAACTATGAGCTGTTTCAGATCATTCTAACTGTTTTGAGCATTGCGTTAATAGTTGATATATCATTTGAAAAATTAGTGCAAGCATTTGCGGTAAACCATAAGCAAAAATTTGAAATAGACAGATGAAGACAAAAGTGATGACAGCGTGTTTTCATTCTATTTGTTAGGAAGATCTTCTCTGCCAAGCGATGAGTCGTATAAAGGCCTACAAAGCTGTAGCGTTAAGCTATTCTTATTGCAAAAAAAAAACAGGGTGACAGAAAACCTGTAGGTCAATGTATCTTCTTGAATGGCTGCTGCATGAGGACACTCATCACACCTTGGATGGTCCACACTGCAACCTTCCACTATCTTTCTGAGGATGGGAAATTGCTATATAGTGCTGCAGGGACAACTAAAAGACACACTTTCCTGTAAAGACCAGGTGCAGCATGTTGACAGAGGCCCCTTTAATGTAATGTTTCCCCTTATGCTTGCCAAGAGCATCATCTCTTAAAAAGTCGCGAATTCTTTTTCCTCCCTGCCGCCACCTCCCGGTCAGATCAAATCCTGCTTCTTTAAGACGGTTAACATCGGGAACAGTTCTATCAACTCACGTGTTCTCTCAAAACTATAAGAACATAATTGAAAATAGAAAATAATGCCTTACTTATGGATTAAAATGCGTGTACGTTTATTGGATTTATGGGTTGTAATATAATTGTCCACAACGTTACATTTCATTTTTTGAGGCATTGTTTAAATACTAGTGAAGAATTATGAGATGACATTTGCACTGTTTGATGTAATTATCTGAATTCATAACGTGTTAAATATTTGAGTACCTTAAACCATCCTGCAGGTGTATCGTATAATAAAACTTTGAAATTTGTGTTGTCTTCCGATACCAATATTAAGTGTCGCGTTTATATGCTATTTTAAAAAGCTATAATAGTAAAATGAGAGATGAAGGCTTCAAATGATGTGCGGATAAGGCAAGAATTATTACAATCTGAAATATTGTGCGTATGTTTTTGTCGTTGACATAGCGATTGGCTGAAGGATCACGTCAATCAAACGATCCCGAGGTCTCGATTGGGCTTCACTGCGTGTCGCGAGCTGCAGCAGGGCGTTTCCGACAGTGGCAGCGCCAGCTCGGACGCAGCTTGACTTTAACGCGGACGAAAGCTGCTGCGGGAAAATGGCCGACAGGTTCTCCCGTTTCAACGAAGATCGTGATTTCCAGGTAAACGGACAATTTGGAGGAATTAGTGTGGGTCTTTTAAAATCATATTTCATACTGTGCAGAGGTTTGACTACGATATCCAGCGAAAAACCTGTTTGTCATTTAGCTGCGATGTTTAACACACATTCTTGTCCAATCTTACTACTGTGTATGTGTGTTAAAAAGCAATGGCAAGTTATTAGTCAGGCAGCTAGTTAGCTAGTTAGCTTTCTGGCTGTCTAGTATTATGTAAAGCTGGGTGTTTATTTTTTGATGCGATTTGTTGCGTATGTCACAAATATTATCAGTAATAACGATAATAATAATAATACTAGTACTACTACTAATAATAATGTTTGCGCAGATATGTGTTTAATACTAGCCTTGCTTGCCCACTGGGTTCTCGGGTTAGCGGGCTGGCTAAGCGGGGAGCTGCGGCGGCCGTCCCCCTTTCGCCCTCACCGCCAGGCCGTTTTCTGAGCGATACCTCGCCCGCTGACCGTCCGGTCAAAGCTGGTCGATCTTCTTGACGCCTCTCGGTTGTCTTCCTGTTTCTAGCCATTAACTGCGTGACTACACTGCTCTGTATCCCGTTCTGGTCTATTGCTTCTATGTAGGTGACTCTTTTATTGCCCTAGTAATATAAGTGCTGTTAATAGTGCTTTAACTTTTTAGTTGTCTGGTTAGCTTGGATGAAACTCTAGGTCTTCCGGTTGTAGGTCGTCCTTGCTGACTTGTTTGATATTGTTTCTTATAAAACGTCTCACTTTCATGTCACACGTCTAATACACTTGCTGCACGTTTGTGTCAATTGTCTGAAAACTGAGCAAGTTCATTTTTTGTGGATTATTTCTTTATCGTAGCGTCGTTTTCTAAAAGGCAGACAAGGTTATTTGGCCTGATGCATTACAAATGGTCAATGTATACTAAATATTTGATTAGCAAAAAGCAACACTTCTGATGATTGGTAAATATCACTGAGTAAATTTTGTGCCTCGAGCGTCATGTTTTTAAAATCTTTAGTGTCTTGAGGTCGGAATAAAGTGTGCTTAACAATTAGATGGGATTTCGAGTTCTCCTCAGTCCAAGATTTACCGTATAAGAATTAACTAAACTGCTTTTAGGGGGTGCAGGTGGATCAGTTGGTGGGGGTGGCGTTTTCCTATGTTGTTAGCTGTGAAATGTCCAAAGTAGGTAGCTCTCTGTCACTGTGTTGGAAAGCTGCGTTCTCTGCATAATATTCATGTTGTCATGTGATTTGAACTGCCCGCAGAATGCTCTGTGGGTACTGGCATTGCCTCTTTGCTTATTTGTAGTCTTGTTTTTACAGCTGCCTGCTCCCTAATTTGTTATAGTGTCCCACAATTTGAAAGGGAATTTAAACTTGTCAAGGAGCCATAGCTTGTATGCTGGGAATTTATGCTTTACGGACTGGCCTTTTTTTTGCCACACTTAAATTATGGTGGGTTCTGGCTAATTAGGCTCAATACTGAATTTCAATGTTAAAGTTAATGTAGTCTTTGCATTTTACATAAAGAAGAATACTCTTTGATAGTTCAAAAAATGTTCCTATCTTGTGTTTAGATTTTGAGCTTGTGATTTGCATGAGATATTAAACCTTTCCTCACATGTAGCTTGGCAGTGAGGGTGCATGTTTTTACCAAAGAAGTAATTGCATGTAATAGTCTCCTGTCAAACATTAGATTCAGTATTTCCAAAGGAGACTACTTGAAAAGGAATCAAAAATGTATACCTTAATTTTGAGTTATGTGTTGTGTCCCTGGCCCTGGAGCTTAACCTTACTGATGGTCAGAAACATACGTGCCATTCTGTGTCGTAGCTGCCTATTGCACCAATGCATAGAGAAGGGTCCTGACAAATGACTTGGAAGGTCTACAGAAATTGATTTTTTTCTGGCAATGATGGCATTAAGAGGCCAGTTTTTACCTGTGAAGAAATGTGTGCGGTCCTCTTGCTGTCCAATGTTTGGAGAACGGTTCTAAGGCAATGGTGCATCACAGCACCATGTGATTTCTAGGTGTTCTCATTTTTTGGTCAAAGGGAGCATTTTGACAACTGACGTACATCTATTTTTTTAAGTAATTTAGAGATCAGTGGTCATTGTTGACACACCACAGCACACAGTGCACAACAACGAAATGTGTCCTGCATTTAACCCATATGTAACGTTGTGACATAGCAGGGGGCAGCTAATTCAGAGCCTGGGGAGCAGTGCTGGGGGCGGTACCTTGCTCAGGGTACTTCAGTGGTGCCTTGCTGGGCGGGGATTTGAACCTGGAATCTTTCAATTACAAGGGCGCTTCCTTAACCATTAAGCCACCACTTCCCACTGTTTTATGCTAATGATGTTAAATTTGCCTACATTTTTATTATTTACTTTTTGGGCAGTGTGCACTTTTTGTCATAGAATTTTTTATCTAAATTTGAAATGACTGATAGGAGAGAGATTTAATCTCTCAGGTTAGGATGTAAATTTGACATGAGCTGAAATATGTCAGGATATTCGCCTCTCGAAAAGCTTGCAATGAATTTTTACTTCGGTGTACGTTCTGAAGAAATATTGTGTGCTTTGGGGCATTTAGGTGACCTCATTCCTAAAATTTCAAGTCAATGTACTTTAAATTAAATGTTCCAGCTTGGAATTTGGTCAGATTCTGATGTTTGTGATGAGTGCAAAACCTGAAAAACAGTTGCTTTTGTGTACCAACCCAGCAGGTCATTTTGTTTGTCGACGCTTGGGTTATATACTACTGATCATTATTGTGACCTGAGCCTAAATGGGCACAGTACCACATTTGTGCTTCACATGCTGTCCTGCCTTGTCCTGTACTAATTGGCAGCAACTGTTGCAGTCCAGGCAGAAAACACAGGCTTCTGTTGTTGGCGCCATGTATTCAGTACGCTGGAGCGACAACGTCCCCTACCCCGACTGCAGTTTCTGATGCATAAAAAGAGCAGTGACACAGGTTTAATACAGGCTTTAGGTGTAGTCTGTTCTCTTGGTGCTGCCCCAGGTTCCATCCTCTTATGTTAAAATGCAACAATGTTTCCATATTTAAAAATTCATCTGGGCATAGGTATATTAAAGCATGAAAATATCATATTTACACTTCTGGTTTGTTAAATTTGTACTGTAAACTTGTTTTTTTAAATTAATTTTGTTTTTCCCCTTTGTTTATTAGCCCTGGGCAAGGTCCCTATCATATGAAAAAATAAGTTATACAATTTTGTTTTGATCCTGAATTAGGTCACGACTGTATCACAGCATTGCTTTATTTGTTTTGATGATATTAGCTCTTATTTTATTTAGTTTTTTTCCCCTCATGAATTCATGAATTTGGGAAGTTAATGTTTTTGCTCATTTTTCAGTTTGCTTATTTCTATCACAATTATCAAAACTTTGGTATTGTCAAATGTGAACTGGTTACACCCCCCCCCCCCCCCCCAAAAAAAACAATTTACAAATTCCTTTTAATACTTGTACATGCAGTTAACCAATGTATGCCAAAGTGTCAGGAAAAAAACTTCTTTAAAAAACCTTAAATAAAGAAGAAACTAAAATTTGTCTCTAACTCTCTGTAGTAGTGTTTAATTTAATTTAAAGATGATTTTAGTGCAGTTCATTTGATATGTGGTCTGACACCAGGAGTTAGTCTTCATGCCACTCAAACACAGTACTCAGAGAAATGTCAGTCGTGTGATGCCATGAGTATAAAATTAAAATAAAAGATGGAAGGTTTAGCAGTTCAGTTCGATAATAAACAAATTCCTGGGGTTGATGCTGACTGTTCTGCTGAATGCAAAATGCCACCATAAGCAGGAGCTCTGTCAGACTCAAACGCTCCCGCAAGCATATCTTTGGTCTGACACGTTTCTGTTTGGTCATCGGGTTTGTTTTTTCTTGACAGTATATCGTCTTCCGCTTCTCTGTATTAAAAAAAATAGCTTGGGGTGTCCATCCCACATTCACACGGCACCCAAGGAGCTTTAGTTCAGCTTGCTTTGGACAGACATACAGTCATTGTAGCTCCAAGACGCTTTTGGAAAGAGGGCCTCAGGACATGTTAGTGGTGGACCTTCAGCACAGCTTCCCGATGCTGAATAACGTAAGATACGAAGCCTGATAGCATTCCCAGGTCTAACTGGCTTGTCCCGACTTTCTGCTCTGAGAAACCCACAGCCCCTTTACTTGGCATTGTTAAAATATTTGTATGTGTTGTCGCTAAGTATTTTTTAACCGACAATGCACTAACTGATCCTTAATCTTACTTAAAGTGGTTTAGAATCTATGGAAATGATCCAAAGGGCAATCTTAGGGACGATCTTCTTCGTTCTGGTGTGTGTTATTGTGATTGTTCAGTTGTCTTGTCATGAATGCATAAGTGCTTATGCCTCAGTGACCCTGGCAGAATCGATGACTGTCGATCGCCAGCACCGGCAGCTGTTTTTATCCTGTGGAGAGCGGACTCCAAGGCTCTCCTTACATAGCCGTGTGCCGAACACGGGCGGTAAGCTGCCTGGTGTCGCACCGTCTCCTCTAACCTTGTGCCACTTTCAAGAAGATGTGACTCAGATGAGCAGGAACTGAAACTAGAACCTGTAACTAGGCAGAACCAATTGTTTATGTTTACGTTTCGTGAGGATGGCTGTGAGGATAGGGGATGAAAGGAGGAAAAAAGCACATTTCCGAGCAGACTCCCATGGGAAAATACTTCATGTTATGTAATTCACTGCCTGACTGAAGGTTAGTAGGCAAGTCTGAATGTCTGGGAGTGGGGAGGGGGGTACCTTAGTATATGTATCGCTGCTATATCACTTCTGTCTGATTGTAGCTAGCTCTAAAGTATGTTCAAAAGAATCAGCTTGATCTATGACCCAGTTTATCTCAGGGGGTCACCACCTGGGATTTGAATTTGGTGTATACTTCTGAGATTGTTAATGGAGGCCCCAAGAGTGCCCTTGGGACAGCAGCATCACGGTGGAAACGAGAATAACTGGATTGCACGAAAATGCACTAATGAGGGGCTCGGCAGTGCCCTGTGACTGCGTGGTCCATGGCTATCGTTCTGAGTGGTGCTGTTGTATGTCTACAGGAGGCATTGGAATAAACTTGGAACCCAGTGTAGCTTGAGGGGAGTTCTGAATGAAGAATCAGTCCTAACAGATTGGGCATTGTGATGGTGTCAAGCTGGGAATCTCTGTATCGGGTGAGAACTGAGCTAGGCTTTGTAATGCAACTCTGGTTCTAACTGCCCCCCCCCACCCCATCTCTTCCCCTTTTTGGGCATGTGCATTTTTCATTTGGAAGGAGGGACTAGTGAGGGATAAGTTTAAAGACTGTTGTGTCCATTGCGTCTCCCCTTCCTCACTCCTTTTATCCCAGCCCTTCTCCATTTGCAGTGTCCATTGCTGCTTAAATACCTACTTTATAATCTGGCTCTTGTGAATAGCAGGTGGTCCCATCCAGCTCCAGATGCGTGATATACACCATTGTACCAGTGTTTTCACTTAATGCATGGCCCTCAGTTTACCTTTAATAAACAAGGCAAACTTCATTTTCTCTGATCCAAATCAGGTAAGTTTGTAAATTTGTAGGGTCTTCCCCTCATTTCGGTTTGCTTTCACAGAAAAAAATCCAAGTGAGGCATCTATGCACCACTACAAACCCTATGACAGTGTTCATCTCTCTTAAGTTTTATGTATTGTTGCTTCACACCCTTAAAGTATTTCTGCTATACTGTGCACAAGCACTCCAACAGTTGTAACTAGTTTGTTGCCCAGCTTTAACTTATTTTTGTACACTTGCTGCCCCATTTTTGTTATCTAGGCATGTACTTGTATTTTCTTAAAAGCACCTTTATCCACAATGCCAGCAAAACAAATGGTTGAAGAAACACGTTCACAAGTCAATCTTTTGAAGAACATGTCTGTAATGGGCCGTATATGGAGCTGTGCTTGCATAATTGAATCAGAATGCAGTTTCCTCCTATCAGAATGGCAGAGTGACAAAGCAGTGAGTTAGCAATGATCTTTTATCTCTTATGAAAAACATCATACTTGTGGGTTGTGAGTAGTTGATATTTTTAAAGAAATATCCCATATTTGGTGGGAAATGGGTTTTCAGACTTTGTAAGAATCACCATTTATAACCTCAGTTTTCTGATGCTGTTCAATTCTTTTTTTATTTGCATCATACGTTGACTGTGTGTAGGTCAGAACCAAATGAGTGACCATTATGGTGGTGGGACCGGTGACAGTTGTCTGGGGGGGAGCTGGTGGCTGCTTGATTTTAGGTAGCCGTGGGAAGCAAATCAGTATGTCTGAGCATGCATGCTCCTGACACCAGTAAAGGTCAGCGTGTCTCACACCAGAGAAGGGCTCTTTCTTTGGGAATATGTGCTTTGCCATCAGAAAGGAGAGACAGGAGCTGAATGCAGTAGTATAACTACTTGAGGTACTAAGTAGTAGTTGTTTTCCAGTCCCAGATGTTGTTTGGATCCTGCCTGTCACATGCCAGTTCTGACCCACTGTGCAGAGGTATTGGGCTTGGTCCCTCTAAGGACAGAGGTGTAGTTGTTAAATTTTTGTCAACACTGGAAATAAAGGAACTTTGAGGAAAACTGAAAGCCATAAATCTCATTTTAAATCATTTTCTTTTAATTTAGGTTGGAATATTTATGTTCTGTGGGTCATGACATGCTTTACTTTTTAGTCTTGGGCTGTGCATCTGAAAGATGAATCGCATAAAGAACATTTAAGTTGCAAATAGGTGTTTAAATGCTGCATGTAAAAAATGCTTGTGTGATTGCAAGTAGAATAGGAAAATGCCTCAGATTAGTGAAATGAATGCATCTCATTCTCTAAATTAACCAACATCTGTTTTTTCTCGAATTAGACTTGAATTTGTCTTAAATCTAAATATTGCCCAGTTTTGGTTCTGGAGGGCCAGTAGTGCAATGCAGTTTGCAGATTTCGCTGCTAAAACGCACCTTATTCAGCTCACCAGCAAACTGCCGGGTTTAGTAGGCGTGTTTGAGCAGGGAAATCTGCAAACCGTGGTGCAGACTGACCTTCCAGGGCCAGAACTGGCCAGTCCTTGCATGCAGTACACCACTGTGAACTCTCTTAACAGAACAAAGAAAAACCCTAATGATTTTTAAAGTGAGTCACGTTAAGATTTTGGTGTAGCAAATATAAGTATGTGGTCCAGTCTCTTTTTGTCATTATTTATTTAAGTCCAGCTTCCTGTGCTGAATATGAGCATGCTCAGAATGGCACTGCTCCAAACCAGCCTACAGGCACTTCCGTCAGCTATCCTGACTGGCTATCTGCATGCACTTCATCTGCAGGAGATTAATCCCTTGGTGGGGGAGGGCTGCATTTCCATTCATCGGGCTCACAGAAGCTCCGTAATAAGCGGCATGTGCATGCTTAGTTGGTAGCACACTCGCTTGTTCTGTTTCCCTGGCACAACCAAATCTTCCCATATCCTACAGTGACCTTCCAGTCCTCCCCCACTGGATATCAAGTCTAGCTGACAGTAATTTGGGTGGGATTTCAAATGGTATTGTAAGGTTAGGTTACCCAAAAAGAGAAAACCCAAAATAAAACTTTTTCTAATGCTGTGTTTTTTAAACAATTTTATTTAGGATTAGCTTTTGGTTTGGTGGAAAGGAATCGATGACCGACGATCGACTGCTGCAGGGGCATCAGCTCAACTGATAGCACTGCATCAGCTGGATGTGCATCAGTCATTCAGCACAGGAAACACCCAGCCTTTAGCAGTACTGCTGATCGATGAACAAATTATATCCCCCTGCAGCACTCCATCTACCTCGTGGTTGAACAGACTACTCAAGCAGGGTCTGACTGAATCATGGTCCACAGAGGAGCATCAGCATGTAGATCAAAGGTTTCGTTTGTTTTAAATGCAAAAATATGCATTGCTGGAGTTACTGAAAAGTGTAAAATTCCTAATGTAATTGGGTCGCGCAGTGGCACATTGGGTAGCACCTTTGCGTCACACATTGAGTACTGGGTTTGAATTTTGTCTCTGCTCAGTGTGTGTACTTTCCATGCTTTCCTCCGTGTTGGCATGGGTTTGCAGTTAGGCAGACTATAGTCTCTAACTTACACATAGGGTATGATTGTGTGTGTGTGTGTGTGTAAGCGTGTATGTATGCCCTGTGATGGACGGGGGTCTTGTGCAGTGTATACCTTTACTTTGTGCCTTGTGTTGTGTATGGTAGGCTACAGAGCCCTCCACAACTCACACTGGGAGGAATGGTTATAAATGGGTATATTATTTTTAAATTTAGGTTAAACAGCTTGTTGAATTTGAATCTAGATTTGGTATGAAATTGCTCCTCCCACTCCACTCATTCATCTATCTATCCATCCGTCTCCCCATCTCTCCGTCTCAATTAAATATCAGTTTTTGGTCTAATTATATTAGTGTGACAGTAGTCAAGTTCTGGTACCCCAGAGGAAGTCATCTCATATCCAGAACGGAGGCCTTGTGTGTGTTAACTTGTAGCCATTTAGTATGACTGTGATAAAGGTGTTAAAAGTAAAATCGTGGGAAAAGTTTTTGCTGGGTTGCTGTGCCAGCAGGCCCCTGCATTCACGGAGTATTTGGCTGTGATGAAGCGTGAGAAGCGCTGCTTCCTAAGGTCTCTGTCTTTGTAATGAGCTGCAGTGAGCTGGAGTACCTACTAGTCACGCAGCCTGCAGTGGTGTCCTGTGACTCTTTAAAAATACACCATCTGATGGCTTTATTTTAACTGAGCCACTGTATGCCTCCAGTTTAAGTGGTGCAAAACCCCAGTAGCCCGGGTGCAGTCAGCAGTATGATGGAAGTGTTTTCAGCCCCCAGTGACTTTTTTTTCACTAGGGGACGCACTACTATGCTGGTGGTACTGTCATTGGCTGAAATGCCATGGTCTCTGAAGCATTCTTCCACAAGTGACTGAGGTGGCAGAGTGTCGGCTTGCCCCTCTGAGGCATATGTCTGTAGTTAATGAATGTTTGACCCCCCTCTGTGTCCTACAACCAATGCTGGTAGCTCCCTCCAATAAACAAATACTCAAGGTCAAAATTTGCCAGCTATTACTCAGTGTTCCAATGGCAGTGGTGGACTTGGTGCCTTTCTATTGGCTTGGATACCTTCACTTATAGCTGCAGGTTTACAGTAACACTGTGAGCTCGTCAAGACTTCATTGGAGGGATAGATGAGCAGGGTATTGCTGTTGTCGCAGTACGTCTCTGTCCTTCAAGCTCTTGCAGCTGCAGCAGTGTTAATGAAAGCACCAGTACAATAATCAGTTTCCCTCCCCCACAGTGTTAAATGCTGGTCTCCCTTTCAGGAAGGGATGTGTGTGGGATGTGAAAATGCAAACTTGAGACTATGTGCGCACACATGTTTGCATGCACAAAGCAATCCAGGTAGGCTGGCCCATGTTTTCCAGGGTGACAGTCCCCAGAAGAGCCCTCTGTTCTGTTCTGTCTGGGTGGTGTATTCCGCGTTGACACTGTTCTGTCTCACTTGCCTTACAGGGGGGAAATCACTTTGATCAGTATGACGAAGGTCAACTGGAACTGGAGCAGGCGTCCCTGGACAAGCCCATAGAATCGGTAAGGATGCGCTGATTGCTCAGGCTGTCAGAGCAAGGTGCTTGTAGACAGTGTGTGCGCAGATGGATGGTTGGCTGTACAGGACCCCCCCAATACACATGCACATACACGCACACACACACACACACACACACACACACACAAACAGACAGACAAGATCATGCACTGGCCTTCTGTCCACATACCTCCTTAAACCCTTCATGTATTTTCTGTCTTCTCTATTTCAGTCTTAGATAATTTTTCCAGTTAGCTCATAAAAAACATTCTCCTTATCACCTTATTTTCTGCTAGTAGGTGACCTTTGGGGAAATGACAGAACCTGTGGAGTGGATAATGTTCTGGGACAAACTGAATCCAAACTGAGAAATAAGTGCATAGTGAGTGCCTGTGTGCCTGAGAACTCGGCCAGGCTTGGTGCCTCAGCTGTGGCGAACTGGGGTCCCGCCTGATCCCCGGAACACTGCAGTACAAATAGCCAGTTGTTTGGTGCAGACAGGGCCTTCCCGAGCACGGCTGCGTCGATAGGCCAGCCACCCGCTTTCAGACCAGGCAAGACCTGTTTATGAATTCCACTCACCTCATGACCGAAGCCAGGCTCCCCTTCCTGGATACATGAAGTTGCCAATAGACTGCGTTCAGTCAGATGTTTGCCAAACAAAACTGCCACTCTTCCCTGCCCAAGTAGTGAATATGCTTTTGTAAAGGAGATTAAGCTCCACTAAGAAGACTCATCTGCAGAGGCAGTGTGGGTTAGCTGTTAGGCCACCCCCCGCCCCCCTTCCTGATTCTGTCCAGGCTGTGCCCCTGCTGTCCTCATGCTGCAGTAATTATAGCATGTCCTTCTCAGTCTCTGCTGACACTAGCCACTGTAGGACGTCCGCTTGGACAGCAGTTGAATTAATGTGCTTGGTTATGTTCAATTCTGTAAAAAATATACAAAGTAAATTTTACGGTTCTGTTTTATGCCCCCCTGCTCTTTAAATATTTGCACGATCCGTCAGTTTATTCATTTTATTTATTGCCTTGTTTGGTTCAGTGTAACTTTTAAAAACCTGGCACAATATCCACTCCAGACAGAGGCTGTGTGAATGCAGTGTGTGTGGGCCTGTCGTTCTGTCCCTAGGTTGTTCACACGTGTGTGTGCACTAGTCATTTTAGAGGTTGCCTGTGCGCTGAATGGGAGAGTGATGGCGGAAATTTCTTGTATTGTACACAACTTGGGGTGTTCGACATTTCTCTCCTGCAGCAAATTGGCCCCAATTAGCTAAGCAGCTATGACCCGGTTTGTATTTGCACGCTCTTGCTTTACTGTTCTCCTGTATCTCCTAGGGTCTCCTGTAACGCTTCTCACCTTTTCTCTCTTGCTCTCCAACTCCTCTTTCTCCTCTCTTGACCTCTATCTGTCTCTCCCTCTTCCTCCTCCTGTTTGACACAGTGGTTCGGTGTACAGTACCCTCTGTCGTCCTGTGCTGGCATGGTGCTTGTGCAACTGGAACTGCATTTTTTTTGTTTATTTTGTTTGTTTTGCTGACAAGGCGCATGGATAATATCGCAGGCAGCTCCTCTCCCAGGCACCAAGGCAAACAAGCTCTTTGGGCTGGAACCACAGTTCCTCCTCCCCTCTCCACGTCGATTTCACCCTGTACCTGTCACAAAAGAAAAGGTGCTTCTATCCCCCCAGTGTGAACTTTCAGTAAATTAAAAGGTTCAGCTAAAGCATGCATCCTTATCCAGCAATCCTCTTCCAGATAATCATGGCAATCTTTGCTCAGCTTTCTTCATTTGAGGTTATCCACTGTAGTGGTGCTCCACTGGAGTGTGTTTGTGCACATTCAGCGTAACTCAAGTTTTAATGAGGGACGTTAAAATGGATTTTTGTAGGTCTGCCGATTTCAGGCTTAAATGTTAATCTGGCAGTTATAGTACAAATATGGCAAGACTAAAAAATGAAACCCTAAATCGTAGAGCTTTGTTTAGGTTGAATAAGTATCAAGAAGTGATTTTGAGACTAGCATGAAAATTAGTCAACAAACCTTTTTCTTCTGGTGTGCTGCCTACACAACCAGAAGAACACCGTGATGTTTCACTGCTGTAGGGTGATGGTCAGTCTTTCAAAGGCACCTGGCTTGGGTACCTCTGAGAATTACTGCATGTTTAGTCATGGACTTTAATGTCCCCCAATTATTGAAGGAAATGAACAGGAGAAAATGTGTCATATTAGGGAACTGATTTTTTACTGTTTGGTCATTTGTATATTAAACTTGATGCTTTGAGAAAGAGAAGGAGTGAACTGAACTGGTAATAAATGCAGCAATGTTATTTGCAATCAAGGCTCATCAGTAGGTAACTCTTTCTCAATCTCTCAACATAGTACATTCATTTATTTAGCATATTCATTTGCAGTGCAAGTGAGAATCAGTATTCATTTGCAGTGCAAGTGAGAATCAGTATTCATTTGCAGTGCAAGTGAGAATCAGAGAGTAGGGTCAGACTGTGTCCCTGGGGCTAAGGGCACAACAGCAGAGTGAGCCTACCATCCACAGGGTTTAAACTAGGGACCTTCAGATCACAGGCACGCACTCTTAATCTTCAGAGTCCCATACTGACCCTAAGGCAAATTTTCCACATTTGGAGAGAGGCTAATGGAGAGGGAGGTGGCCTGATCGGCCAGCGGAAACCACCTTTGCTCCTGCGTTATTGTCTGAATGTTGCCGCGACATGCAGCTCTGAGTTGGGGGTGGAGGGGATTCTGGGAGTCCTGAGCTTTGACTGGCAGCTGTCACCAGCCCCGTCATGCCCTGTTGGCGCCTCTTAGTAAACCTGCAGGGATGACAAAATCCAGAAAGTGGAAGCCAGGAGCAGCAAGCCTTTGGACGATCAGCAGCGTCCCTATGATGATATTCCTGGTGAAACGGGCACCTATGGCTCCTTCCCCTTAAAGCTGGGAAGTACCTCAAGCGCCAACTTCTGCAGTGCTCAGGGCTGGCGACAGCACTGAGGGGGGCCATGTTTGTGGACAGACTCTTTTGGGGTCTGGGGATGGAGGCTCACCGCGTGACAGCTGCCACGGCTGGGGGCGCGTGTGTTTGTGTGTGCGCGCGTGCACGAGACGGAGCTGTGTGTGCCGCCGGTGCCGCTCGCCGCCTCGTCTTCCCGCCACTCATTGTGCGTGATCCGTTGGCAGCTAGAGGTCTGTGCTCCTCTCTGGGGACCTGTTTAATTTCGTTTTTAATTTCACCTCTAACATCTCTGCCTTGCATGTTTAACTGGGTAGCGTACAGTTCCACTCACTTTCCTCTTTGCGAGAGATATACAGCGGGCAGCTTCAGGCCACCCCACCAAGAAGCACATCACCATGGGCACCAGGTCCTCGCCCCCCCAGGAGCAGAGCAGAACCCCAGCCGAGAGACTCTGAGGACATGGCGCACTCATTATGGGTTGGCAGGGGTGGGTTGTCACATCAGGGCACATTTCGAGAAGTATGACAAAATGGATAGTGTGCCGTGACTTCCGTATGTATCGGAGTTCTGTAATGGGCCATGTTTGCCATAGTCCTGTAGTTCTGTTAGGCCAGTTATACATCGAGCTGCTTATTATTAACCTGCTGGAAAGTTGCATGTTTACTTATAAGCAGAGAATGCTTGCACTGCAGTCTATTGTTGGAAGATTTTGCATGTTTTACTGTGTTTAGCTCCTTCGTATGGGAGATGGAGATGGTTATAGGGTGAAATCATCCAGAAATCATAGAGGCAATGCAGATGTTCAGTCTTTGTGTTGAACATTTTAATTCGATTAAGGTATAGATTGTTTCGAGTTCTTGGCCCTGGATTTCTGCCATTTAGCTGTTTATACATGCAATTTTTATTCTGCTTGGCTGCAGCCAGAAACCCCTTGTTCTCTGGCTCGGCTTCAGTAACAATGCTCACTGCTTGCTGCTTGTCGCTTTAGTCTCGTTATTCCTGTAGCGACACCATGTTCTAGATGCTGGTGTTTGTCACCGCATCCTGGCACTTGGTAAAGTCCTGGTATTGTTGTGGGGTTTCAGGACAGTTTGACAAAGATCACTTTCTGACCAGAGCTGACTGCTAAATGCATGCTTGTGGCTCCTGCTGCTTTAATGCTAAATGAATGTGTCCAGTTTCTCCTGAATGATGCACCAGGCTATCAACACTAAGACTGAGCTGTAAACCTTGCTAAATTGCTAGAGGAAAGGTCCACACTCAGTTTTGGAAAATCCTGCTTTAACCTTTTTCAGCCTTGGCCAGTAAAATTTTGAATTACCCGTAAGACACTACCCATAAGAATTAGCCAGAGCTTTGGCTGTTGGTTTGTGCCTGGTGGCCAGTATTACTTGCTGTAAAGATGGTTGCTTCTAAGCTGATGCATATCGATGAGTTTTATAGATTGGGGGGCTGTTGAGATGCCATTAGTTTGAAAGAACACGGGATTTCTTACCACATGCTGTATAGGGTCATCTTCAGTTTCCCACCCACCATCTTGCTACATGCTAATCCTTTGGGCATCTCCAGTATTTTGTTCATGATAGTTAAAGGTGGCTTTAGACCCACTATTCAGGTCTTATGCCATTATACTTGTGCTTATAACTGACAGTTTAGCTGGCTATGGTGGCTGCCTGGTAAAAGCTACATTGGTTTTGAAAATACAGTCGTTTTCCTTTGCATGGGTTTATGATATTCCACCACATTTAGCGAAGGTTTGGGAGTTGTGCAGTGAAAATTTTGCATTTGGTTTGCTCACTTTAAATGACCATGAAGCCAGAGGATTCCCTTTCCTTATTATAATGCAGTTTGTGGGAAGTCTCCAGTCTTTGGAAGGGACCCCAGAGAGATCAGGTGAGCTCTGGGCCTGATTGCGTTATCCTGAAGGAAGCAGGCATTATTACAGAAGTCCTCCGTTTTGACTGCATGTTATCGCACATGTTTGGGGCCAGTTGATGGTATCTGTTACCAGGTGTTGAGAGCTTGTGTTTAGAGAGAGCGAAGACATTTACAAGAGCCCGGGGGTGGTGTTTAAAATTCAAGTAACACACAGAGAGGATCTTATTCCTGTTAGTTTGGATTGTTTCATCATGGATTTTGTGCCTGATTTTATTCAGCACCCCCCAGCCCATCTAAGTTCTAACTGTCCCACCCTTGAAGTTCTCACTGGAGGCCATGTCGATGCCAGCCTTGTATATCTCTCTCTCTTTCTCTTTTCAACATCTCTGGTTTAACCTCTGTAATGTAACTTTCCCCCCTCCACCATCATAGAGCAAAAGCACAGCACAGCAGTTTTGAAATTGCAAAAGTTTTTTTTTATGGCTACGTTTAAGACAATCAAAATATACTTGTTACAATGCTTTTTGCGTTCCTGTTCCTCTTTTTTTATTTTTTTAGTTTCCCTTCTTCAAGCAAGAAAGTGGGGAAAAGACAAAATGTGATAGCTTTAAAAACCTTAGTTTCTGGACAATTTCTTACATTGTGTTACATGTAACTGTTCTTTTGACAGCCCAGTTTTTAAAGCCAGGTTCGTATGGAATTGCTTTCCCTCCACTTGCACTGCTGTTGGAATCGACGTATTGCTTCATCTGTCTGTTTAGTGCATCTGTTTGTTCGGCACGGCGCGCTGTCTCCATCCCTCCCCCTCGCCTCTAGGCCAATCAGATCTCAGGAATTCCATGTTTTTGTCCCTTGTTTTCCATTTTAGCAATGGGTTGTTTATTTTTAAAATAACTGCTACCCCTGCCCCACCATTACAGGAATGAGAGATCTGTAAACCAAAAGCAATGGGAACTCTCCACTGTGTGTGAGTGTGATAGGAACAGTCCAGTGAAGCAAACGTCACACAAAGGCCAGAGTAGAGTCTATGTTTGTGTTACTGCACAGTAGAGCTTACCCTTGAGGGGGTAGTGCTTATCCTCAGAGGCTTGTGTGAATTCTGCACAGCCTATATATAACTGCTTCACATAAACAGTACCTGGTTTTATAGAGTGGGAGCTGAAGTTCTTCAGACCATTACAGAATTATATATTTTAATAATCTCGAATCTTCGAATGTACGGAAGCTAAAAGGTTGAGATTGTTTATCTGAAATGGAGAGAGACCAGTATACAATGTGAAGCAGAGAACTATTTCACAGCGAGTTGAGTTTGAGCTGAGTGCACAGTTCAGCCATATATTTAACTGTTTGAGAGCCTCTCTGAGAGCAGATGAGGGATTAAATGCCAGTCAATAAAAATAAATTTAAAAAAATGAAACCCTGCTCACTAGAAAGACTGTCGTCAAACAAATGACCTGCCATGTGGAACAGGATGTACTTACATTAAAATGGTAAGAAGTAACATTTGAGACTCCTAAATAGTGTAGAATAAAAGCAATGCGTGGCGTAAGTGCTTCAGATCCCAGATATCACTCTGTATAGGAAGGCGATTTAATGTGAAGGAAGCTGACAGCTGCTGAAGGAGTGGAATGAAGGAAGAGGCTGGTGCTCACACGGCAGCTTGTGTGCAATTCACTGGGTGCAGCACCAGTCCAGACCAGTGATTGCTGCCTTTAGCACACTGCTAATTGAACATCAAATCGGGGTGTTTTTCAGCCATCAGTTCTGGTTCTGTCAAGGCTCACCACTGGTCCAGTTCACCTATTGCTTTTTTTGTTACTGATCTCTCTCTAAGCACCAATTACCTTTATAGCTGTCATACTCCTAGTGCCAAGACTCAGTGTCCTCACTGGATTAAGCCTGAGATAGCATGAAAACATTCTCACTGCTATATCCTGTGGGTACTCTGTAAAAAGTTATGAACATTATAGATCTTAAACAAGATTCTTATTTTTTCCTTGGATGCGAAAAGGGTATGTGGTGCATGACTCATTTAAGCAAACAGGCAAATTACTCATTTGCTTTATGCTATATTTTTTGTCATGTTTCCTGTTAGTAATTTAAAACTGTCCATTTTTCATTTACGTAGCTGGATCCCAGGATTCCCATATTTGCTTCCTGGTTAAGTTTGTTCCTGCTCTATTATCATTTTCCTGAAAATTTACAAGAAAAAGGGT
>JAODJW010000094.1:14706167-14722159 GCA_026777045.1 Hyperopisus bebe
CACCCCCCCTCCTTTTGCAGAGAACATTCAGATGTTGGCTAGCAAAGGCCAATCTTCTGCAAAAAGTTTTATTTATATAACACCTTTCTCACATTCAAGGGCACTTTACAGTACATAGTCAAATACACACACACAAAATCAACAGACAAAACAAAGGTTAACGTCACAAACTGGATGTTGTATTATAACATTCTTAAAAAAAGATGTGTTTTTAATTGAAGCTTAAAAGTTGAAATGGATTGAACATCTCGCAGACATAGTGACAGTGATATCCAGAGTTTGGGCACTAAATGCTCTGCCACCCATTGAAGGAGTATATTTTATATAAGAAGGGGATTGTATAAGATGTGCTAATGTAAAACCATTCTCATGACGGCCATTTAAATCTCTCTTCAGGAAGACTAATGTGATTCTGTCATCTCTCTCTCTTGTGCAACTTCATCCGGTGTCCCTGTTAGAACAGGACCTGAGCTGAGCAATCAGGAAAGGGACGAGGGGTGCAGACGGACAGATACTTAGAAGCTTAAATTCTCTCAGCTGGTGATAGAACAGTCCTTCAAAGCTGAAGAGTTGTTTCTGTGAGATCGATGGTAGCTGCAGGAGGCGACTCCTGTGGCATTAAGGACTCCTTGGCCTATTTGGCTGGCACACCTGACACACAGTGTCATCTAAGGTGCTTTTTTCACTGCACCAGGTGGAAAGTACGGTACTTCAAGATGTTGACATCACAACAAGAGGCTGAATATTTTGTACCAAATTCAAAAAATGGCTGTAGAGTATTATACGAATAGGTGATGCAAAGTTAATACCAGCATTGCATTGTTATGCATATGAAATTCTTACATTGCTAGTATGGGCACTTTTCTGCTGCACAAAGTACCATACTTTTGGTACTTTTTTTACTTTTCTATTGACTTAAAACTTTAAACTGATTTTTAAACATGTATAAGAATTCATAAAAGGAATAATTAAAATTGCAAAGCTTGCGAAGTTTCTTTTTTTTGGCCTGTGATAGAGTAACAGTAAAAATATTTTAGCTAAACTTTAACCCCCCCCCCTTAAGAAAAATCCTTATTTTAATACAGCTGACTAGCAGTGTAAGAATTGCATGTGCATAACATGTTGGTATTAATGTTGCCCATTGCCAAGCTGTATAATATACTACAGTCTTTTTTTAAAATTCAGTACAAAATACATCGCTTAGTGATGTCATTTGGCTCTGGTACCATTTCTTATGCCTGTGTAAAACCAACATGTTTAAGTACCTTACTTTACCTTAACTAGCTTTGCTATTTTATTTGTTGTTTCTTTTATAGATTATCTAATATATGTTTAAAAATCAATTTAAAGTTTATCTCTGCTGCATGTGTTCTCTGAGACAATCACAATGATTTTCATCCTTGCTGTTTAAATCACTCTTAGATGGGTTTGTGAGAAATTTATGAACCAAATTTTGTTTTATAAATACCCCGATATTTATTACAACAAAATCAGAGTTCGGGATTTTTTTTTCCAAGATGGCAGCTGTATTGTTTTTAGAGGCAGGTTATTTGCATAACCAATCGACAAAGAAAGCATTTCAAGTCCCACCCTGAAGTACCAAAGTACCCCAGCTAGTTTGACACTTTTGATACTGGTACTCAACCAGAAGTCAATTGAAATGGGAAAGTACCAAAAGTACAGTACTTGGTGAGGTGGAACGCACCCCTAGTCTGAGTGTTTATTCTAAGAGGTACCCTACCGAGTTAGTCATGTTTGTAATTATAATGTGGAATGTACTGGAAGAGAGGCCTCAAAATATTTGTGTTTCTCTACAGTCAAATACTGTGTCCCTCCCTCAAGGCTTAACGTGGATGGTATAAGAGGTGGGGGTGGTGTTGGCAGGAGATCTTAAGCTACCCGCCGTGTGTGCTGCGTTTCAGTTTAGTCATGATTTTGTGGTCTCTCATCCTGTGTGATATATCTGATAAGGCACAGCTTAATGGAGTCCCTGTGGAGCAGGGCTGCACTTTTCCTGGGGAGTTATCTGGACATAGCAGTAATATCAGGAACAGTTTAGCAGTACTGACTAACCACTTTGTACATACTAGTTTAATCCAGTCCATTTCGTTATGCATTATCTGATCAGCTTGTTCTTAGTCAAGGCAACTTATATGAGTATGGATATTTAGGGATTTTAAATACATAACATCTCTGATCTGAATTCATTGAATTTAGTGTTAGTGTTGTTTTGTCCGGAAATTTGACTGATTTGCTCCAGTGTGCATCACTCCACTGCATTTACATTTGCTGAGCCCTGTCTTGTGATTGGTGCTCCGGTTTGTTGGTTTAAATGGTGTGTTGGAGGTCTTTTAAAGGCTAAAGGGCGCCAAATACAGTCGTCATGTTAACTTCCCTCACTGTATGAGGTGACGGATCCTCGTAGGCCCTCTTACTTTTCACATTCTCGTATCTCCCACGCCACCTTCAGTTGTTAGCTGAATAGATGAACTGTGTCTCTCTTGTTCATGCACCGCTTGTGGAGCGGAGCTCTCCATGGCCATCGTTGGCAGATTCTTAGCCTACGCATTTCTCATGACTTCACAGGCCTCCAGTCCCACCCGTCAGCCAGTGTACTAGACCTTCCTTCCCCCTTTTGGCCATCCATAAGGGCACATAGTTACACACTGCTCTGTGTCTCTCTCAGGTAACAGTAGAGTTGCTGGGCTTTGTCCGTGGCTGTCGAGCTGTGGAACAAAGCTCCCTGCACAGCCAGAGGTACAGAGCTCCATCCCTCTTTCCTTGCCATGGCCGTCGGCTGCTTCTTCAGGCTTGGCCGTGTAAATTTATGGAGAAATGGGGGTGGGGGGGGGGGAGAAACAATCTTACCATGATTGATAGAGATGATCACGAATTCTCTTAACTGAATCCACTGCATTGAATTATGTCACGATCAGTCAATGCAGCAGCATGGTGGAAATTACAGCTGAAAACTGAGCACTTGCTGAATGCCGTCGGGTCTGGATGGTAATACCTGACATCCCCATCAATCTTTGGCTCTGGTGCCCCTTGTCCAGTGGGCACTCCACAGATTTCACGGGCTGGGATCATGCTCCAAATTCTGTTCCTAGAGGGAAACCAAGAATCTGGGTGAAACCAACGGCTTTGGTGGTGGGAACATGGGCCACCCGTTCCCGTCATCTTCGGGCAGGTGTTGGGTCACCTGGTCACCTGGTGTCGGTGATTGAGCTCCACCAGCAGCATTCCTCCTTAACCAATATGGTGTTTCTTTTTTGCAGCGGTATGATCCTGGCCGTGTCGCGGCGATGGTAAACTTAGTGGTAATTTTATTTTTATTTTTTTTATTTATTTATTTTTTTAAATAACATCATCAGTGCACAAATGCCATAGGCTTCACTTCTTCTTCCTCCGTTGTAGCTTTCATTCTGCTGCTTATTCCTCTGTAAATTTTGTGCTCATTTCAAACATTTACTGTTAAATGTTTTCTATTGGAATGGGTAATGCAAGAAGGGATACCACTGTTTTAAGACAAAATCATTAATAAAAATTAAACTGGGCATTCTATTGTCTAAAATGCAGATTCCTCATCTCGCCCTTGTGGCTCCTCTCAGCAGTGTTGAGCCCTCTCCGTGTTTGTGGGAATTGTGGTAGGCGTATAGAGGGCCACTCTGGTTTTTGACCCTCCCCCAGCAAAACCAGTAAGCCAGATTGACAGCCTCCTAATGGAGTGCCTTTATGAAACACAGGGCTACAGGCACACGGTTCGCTGCCGATGCGCCGTTTGCCAGTGAATATGAAGCAGGAGCGCAAAGAGACACACACCCCCGCAATGGCCTATTCAGCCTGGTTATTATAATGTTGATCGTTAATGAAACATCCTCTATAGCCTCTTGCATACCTATTGCAGATTTTTTTTTTGCTTGTGACAATAGGCATCTTGTCTTGCACACATGATCAGAAGTTAGTTTTGACTTGGCGTTTTTGATAAAATAAAGGTGTTCTTTCCTTTTGTATTGTATTCTGCTCAGGTAATCGGTATGATGCACCTCTGTGCAGCGCTCCATCACAGACTTTGCGAAGTTTACGCACAACATTAAAAATTTATTAGAAATGAGTAACAACACAGGCAAACAAAACGGTGGTTGCTGCTGGATGACAGCAGTTCAGATAGTCAGACACCAGCATAGAGGAAATCTGAAGGAAAAACGTATTTGTATCACAGAGCGGTAAACGCTGACAGCTGGCGTGGCTTTTACTAATTGGATCAGTGTTTTTGGTGTCCCCATTATTATATGCTGGTGCATTTTCCGTGATTTCCCTGTCGCAGCCATGGACGTGCTGGGAAGGGGGGCATCTCCGGCTGAGCTATCACGATGATGGGGTCTACAGAGAAGGAGACCCTGCTGATTGCCTCAGGGCTTTTTGAAAGGTGTCCCGAGTGCACCATGCCCATGTGGGCCAGTTCTGCGACCATTGCAGGGTGGGGTCAGGGTTCGGTCTGTCGTGTCTGCAAAACAAGATGTCGCTACTTCAGAATTATATCATTGGGCAGTGACTGCTGACATCACAGCAGAATGCTGGGTTGTGGGCTGGATTAATGAAGCAGCTCAGCTTCCATTCTTTACAGTTATTTGGCTAAGGTGGTGTCTGCCTTGGAACCCACCGTCAATGTTCAGGCTTGACCATCAGTACATGGGTTTATGTTCCAGGAATAACATGAAAGCACTTCCTTTGTTTCCTCTGGATATCAGCGCAGTCAAAAAGAGCGCTAATCGCTAAATACAGTACGGCTTTGCCCAAGGGTATAATTTAGGCACAAATACTGTGTCAGTGAAGGTGAAGTTGGGGGATCTAACCAGATGATTGGAGCCTCTGATCATTTATCATCAAACCATAACAGCAGCACTTTGTACAAGTCCTGTCCTCCAGTCCTCCCCCTCCCCCCCCAGGTAAGTGCTTTACCACCAGAGTCCCTGTTTTCATTACTTGGTGATCCCCAGCCCGCGTCCCTCCCCCTGCTGCCATAGTTTGGTGCTTGTTTCCCTCTGCTTTGTTTTTGCCTGTGGATTAAACAGTGTGTCTGAACTCTGACATGGTTGGTGTTTTGTTCCCTTTATGTACACCCCCTTCCGTTCCCGGGTTAATGTTCTTATCCAGCTCTTTTCACAGCTTGCAGCGCTGGAGTCCGAGCTGGAGGTCAGGGATGGTGGGGGTACCGGTGTCGCTGGCCATTTCGTGTGCTTTTGTCCAGAGTGCTGTCTTTCTCTGGCCGTTCTGCAGTATTATTAATGCATGATGACAACAAAATGGCAGAGCGGCTTGCAGTGTGTATCATTAACACACGAGTCCTCCTGCACCCGGCACGCTCAGCCGCAGCCCTGCCCCCCCCCGCATCCCTCTGCAGAGCTCAGCTGTCACTGTTTGAAACCTCCTGTCCTTGTGGAAGCAGTAATGCGATTCAGGCTGCAGCTTTGCAGCAGTCCAGGCGCGGGGGTAGGGTAGGGGGTTAGGGTGGAGCCAGGTTCAGTTGTGCAATGTTCTGAAGCCAGACGTACGGCAGTGTTAGGGTCCATTCTCTGACAATCCTGCCCCCCACCCCACCCCCCACCAGTTGGATTGTCATGACACCCCCCTACCCAAATTCCAATTTGGTAAACATAGTGATAGAATGTATAAGCTGTGAGAATGGCTGGTGAACTGTTGATGGTGGTAGGCTTTCGGGTTCTGCACAAGGCAAGACCTCTAACCCAACATTATACCAAGCAAGGCTGGCTGCTGAAGTGTGTCCTCCCTCCCAGTCTTTTCTCACCACCCCATCTGTTTTTCTCTCCATTCCTTTCACCTTCCTGCTTATAGGTCGGACAGACCCTGTGCCTATCATCCTCAAATACGATGTCATGGGAATGGGCCGCATGGAGATGGAGGTGAGATGATGGAGTGGTTAGGGGAGGGTTAAAAAGGGATCAAATGTAGGTCTGAGGATGAAAGTCGGTCACAAAAGGGGGTCGAGCTGGGAAGCAGTGGCTGGCCTGCTTTTGAAGGTCAGCGGGGGGTTTAGGTGGAAAGTGGTTGTGTGAAACTGGCGGCCCCCAGTTGCTCCCAGTGAAACGGGAGCACTGCAGGTATGGCGTCCTGGTGTGACGTCAACTCGGCGCATGGGGGCAGCCGCTAGGGTTTGCCTGACACGGTGTCCTCTCTGCAGCTGGACTACGCGGAGGATGCCACAGAGAAGCGCCGAGTGCTGGAGGTGGAGAAGGAGGACACGGAGGAGCTGCGGCAGAAGTACAAGGCGAGTTTCATTTAGGCCTTACACTTCCCATCACCTGACTTTGTTTGGGGAACCACTGGGAGATTCTCATATCCCCACAAGCAGCTTGATGCTTGACGCATCACTCAGACTTCTTTTGGCTCTGTTATTTTACTGGGACAGTTTGAGTGACTTGCTCAGTAGTTTAACGTCTGGGGTAACCTGAGGACTAGGTCAAAAGCTAGGTCAAGTTTGTTTTACTTCTGTGTGACTGACTGTTCGATAAAACGACCTTCTCAGCTTAGTTTCCTCTGCATGTCCAATTAATCACGTCATCCAAGGGCGCAGAAGCACCCTTGCTCCAGGGATTCACTTGCCATTGTTACCTTGTGGTACCTGATTTATTGGGGCCTCCTGGATTTTTGCTGTCTGAGGTCCAGGCAGAATCCAGTGTAGCAGGCTTATGTAACACTAAATTATGGAAGCCATCCAAATATTTGGGAAAATGCCTAAACCTCAGTGAGACAGCTGCCTGCTCGCTGTTAGTGCTCCCCCTCATCGCTTCTCTGCTGCTGCTCTGTGGTGTTTGTTAAACTGGAGCTGGAAGGCTGTGTTTTTCTGTCACGATGAATTCTCAGTGAGCCAAGCTGCACATGCCTCCTGTACGACCCTCTTGCTCACTCCATGAGTCACTGCTCTTATTATTTCAGTTCTGCTTTAGGCAGTTTCCCCCAAATAGTTGTTGATTTTTATTTTTTCAGTGCAAAAAATATTTGGAACTGTACATAGCAGTACTGTAATGAATTTGCATTCATTTAGAATACAGATGGCATAAATTCTACATTACAGATTTAATGGTCATAAATGTATGAAATTCACATGATCTGTGTCAGAAAGCTGGGCCCATTGTAATTCTTTGTGTCTGCAGAATGTTCCTGAAGGGATTGCATCCTGGGTGGCATGGTGGCTCAGTCGGGGGCACTGTTACAAGGTGTCCATGGGGTATTAAAAAGTCGTAAGAAGTTTTTAAATTCAAGTTGAACCAATTAAGGCCTTGAAAAGTATTAAGAACATTTAAATTTAAGTTTACAAGGTCATATACTGTAGTTTGTTGCAAAATGTTTAATTTAAGTTTAAATGTGACTGACTTAAGTGTTATACTATGAAGTCTGTTGAGCCGGCATCACTGGATAACTTGGGCTTTAACACCGAATTTTTAGTACAGTAAGTCCCCGGGTTAAGAACGTCTAATTTACAGACAACTTGTGAACGGACTGCCATAAATCCCATTATATTAAAAATCTGAGTTAAATACAATGGTTTGTAATAACTTTGTGATGCTCATGAAAATAGCAGTTGCTTTAATGTTACCTCACGAATGCCCCTTCTGGTATGCAAGACATCAGTGGAACAACAGTAAGTACCATATGTAATACTTTCTTTATTATTATTATCATTATTTTGTTAAGTACTGTATTATTAGGTTTAAAATAGGGCTGCACAATGTCACATTTCAATTATGTCACATTTGCAATAATCACCAGGGCTTTCTATATTATACATTTAATGGTCATAAATGTTAACGTTTGTCCGGACGGCGGTTTGTCGGTACTATATGGACGATTATTTATGCCCACAATTTGGTAAGCAGATTAGTTGTGCGACTAAAATATGAATGAGGTATGTATTGTGACACCCAAAAATTAGTAATCAGTATAAATTCAACATCCTTACATTTCTTAAATGTCGGAGTTGCAAAAAGTACCACCAAACCACTGATGTGTTTTTACCTTGTTTACCCACAATATCTTCTCCTTTAAAAGATGATGTGGCTGCTGAGCTGTCCCTTTCTTCACCGCCACTTCACTATTTCCATGATTTACCAAAACATTAGCATGCGGTGCTCTGCTAACCAAATGTAATAAACATGAGGATATGCCGAATTTATACAGATTAGTAACTTTTGGTCTGATTAACCGCTTCCTTGGGCTTTAAAAAGCAAACATTTAAATGTTTCCTTCTTACATGTGCTCTGAGATTGTTCCATTTGTAAGATAGCTGGATTTAAAACATTGATACAAGATGACAGCTGATTTTTATCCACGTGTGTTGTGGGTGCGAACTTGAATTTCTGGATGATGATGATGGTGAGAGAAACATTTGTGTCTAACACGCATGCCTGTGTGTTAGATCCTTATCCTGGTGCTCTCTGCCTGTATGCTCACGTTTCCCCTGGGGTCTGAGCACTTGCTCCTTTGTTCTGTGCTGCAGGACTATGCTGAGAAGGAGAAAGCCATCGCAAAGGCGCTGGAAGACCTGAGGGCCAATTTCTACTGCGAGCTTTGCGACAAGCAGTACCAGAAACATCAGGAGTTTGACAACCACATCAACTCCTACGATCACGCGCATAAGCAGGTAATACCGCCCTCTGGGCTCGTAGGAGGCTTCGTGGCTGTATTCGCCTGTCACAGAACGCCCCCCCGCCCCCCCCCCACCCACGCTTTTTTTGCATCCAGACATGTGAAAGTCATCGTCTTTTTTTTGCAGAACTGTATTTGAACCCTCCCCTCCCTGAAGAGACTCGGACTGGCAAAACTGGTCTCATAGGAGCCATCTTATGAATTAAGCCATTGTTCATATGCTGCACATGTTCTGGAAGGGTGTCAGCAATTCCCGGGTTTATCAAACACATGCATGAAACAAACACAATCGTGACCACTGTGTTTTTAAAAAAAAAACAAAAAAAAGTACCATTAATTGTAATCATATTTTGTTTGATTTGCTTGTTCTGTACTATTTGGGAAATCAAACAATTGGGTTCAGGCTGAATGAGCATGTGAAATAGGGTCATAAGCTACATTCTGAAACAAGTGATGCAGTGTCAGTTAAACACAGTGTGTAATAACCGAACCCTTGAGGTGTGAGAGTGAGAAACGACCGACACTGATGTGGGATGACCGACTTTAAAGAGCATCTCTGCTGGGCACAGCTTGAAGGTTCCTCTCCCAGATGTGTCCAGTTTAGCAAACCGCTCTGTCACCCCCCCACCCCCTCCTCTTTCAGCACAGGCTGGGGGTGTGTTTGTTTCAGATCTCCCCTAACTCCCTCTCTCAGCCCATGGAGATGTAGTTTGGCCTAACCTGTGACTGCTCCCTGTTCACCGACCCCTCCTACCTCATCCATTGCACTTATCCATGTATGAAGCGGGCTCACCAAGTAATGGCAGATTTTTTTCTTTTTAACTGCATTTTCAGCAAAAGGAATATATAATTTTGGGAATTGTAAAATCTACCTTTCTGTTTTATTCTTTTTTTCCGTTTTTGTTCTACGATCTGTAACATTTTTCAGCTGATGTATTGCCAGCACCCCCCTCTATAAAAGTGGGCATCCAGACCCAAGGCGTGAGTCTCTCTCTGCTCGCTTGTGTCCCCCGTCCTCCTGACTGCTGCCTCTCTCCATATGTCGTGAGCGGGTGTTCCTGTGTTCTGTCTCCCTCCCCATCGACTCCACTAGCTCGCGGATGTCCACTTGCACTTCAAAGGCAATGTCCAGTCTGCACAGGGTCAGATTCTCATCTACTGTAACCGGGAGGGGCGGGGTGGGCTGCTGTCGCTGGTAGTGTCAGTACTGTGATGTAGGATGCCAAATTAAGTGCCATTCATGTGAGATGAAATGTTTTTTTTCTTTCTTTCTTTCTTTCTCCAGGACTGCCTTTATCAGTAAACACCTGTATATTAGAAGGTTAGGATCAGCCTAGTTCTGGTCGTATATATTCCGCCACTCTTGCCCTTCTTGCAGGCATGACATTGTTTTGCTGTCTTCTTCAGTCTCTCTGTTATTCTTTCTAGTATTTTTCATTATGGTTGGTAATGGCTAATCGTGTAGCTGCGCTGTCCCCCCCCCCCCCATACTAAACATTCGTCGACCCCTGTCCTCTTCTCGCCATCCCCTCACTCCCTCATTCCAAACCTTGTCCTGTGCACCTTGTACCGGAGTGCAATAGATTTGAGCTGTGGTTTGCAATTTGCTGCTGCTTTTCTCATGACAGTTACTATCTATCTATTTATCTATCTGTCCTGTAAGACACGTGAGTACACTCACACACACACACATGCGCACACGCCTGCGCGTGTGCACACACTTAAAGAGACGAGCGCGAGTACATCGGGGGTACGGAGGAGGCACAGGTAAGGTGCCGGTGGCCCCCTCTGGTGGAGTGGTGGTAATGGTGGATTGATTTTGAGGAGCTAAATGGAAGAGGGGGCGGGGTGAGGGACAGGAGTACGATTGTTGTGGCTCTGGTGATTGCCCAGTTAGAACTGGTTTTCTCCTCACTGAGATTCTCTCAGCATTGACTTCCTACCAAGGTTCTCCAAAATGTAGAGCTGTTGAAATTGAATAGTGACAAGTTTCAGTCACATTGGGTCCATAATCAGTGCCATCTGTAAGTCTGGAGAAAATCTGACCGTAAACTTACTGTCTCGTCATAATTTTGGGCAGGAGCGTAGTACACATATTGCTTCAGTGAGAATTTGTTGTCCGAGTGCTGCGTTCAGGTTACTTTTTAACCTTCGCCCCCCCCCTCTCCCCCACCCACCATTTTTCCTGCTCTTCCTGTTCCCTCTAATTCCCCTCTACCCCCATCCTCCACTCCTGTGTCCTTCCTATGCTACAGAGACTGAAGGAGCTAAAGCAGAGGGAATTTGCGCGCAACGTGTCCTCACGGTCACGGCGGGACGAAAGGAAGCAGGAGAAGATGCTGCGCCGGCTGCATGAGCTGGCTGAGCAGAGAAAGCAGCAGGACTGGTGAGTGGGTGCTGCCCCCCACAGGCCGGCTGCCATACAGCAGTGAGGGCTGCGTGTCATGAGCATCTCTGTCTGTTACAGTGCCCTTGGGAGCGGCCCCATGTTCAAGCCCACCACTGTGGCTGTGGATGGCGAGGCAGGGGAAGAGGGCCCCTCAGAGGGTCTTTCTGCTGGAGATCTGTCTACAGAGGGGCCCCCAGCCCCAGACAAGGTGCTTGCCAACCATGGCGCCCCCTCACCCAAGTCAGTGGCTGCAGCTGGCTTCTCCGTGAACTGTAGCGGATCCTCACCATCCTCTGCTGCCACCCCGATGCCCAAGGTCAGCGTGTCATTCTCCTTCGCCAAGAAAACCCCAGTCAAACTGGAGACCGCAGCCGCGGTGTTCACGGACCATGGGGAGGAGGCACTGGCAGAGGAGGGTCAGGAGGGGGAGGAGGCGATGGGGACACCAAGGGCGACCAGCGCAGAAAGCCCCAGCATGGAGGAGGAGCAACAGCAACAGCAACAGCAGCAGCAGCAGCAGGCAGATGAAGGGAGTTCCCTGGCCTCCACCCTCTCAAAATTGAAGATGATGATGAAGAAAGATGAGAGCTTCTCAGGCCAGGAGCCCCAGTACTATCACTATGTGCCGCCAGCTCACTGTCGCGTGAAGCCAAATTTCCAATTCCTCATTTTCATGAAGGCCTCAGACCAGACCGGGAACCAAGAGGAAGAAGAAGAGGAGCAGCAGCAGCAGGTGGCAGGCAGTCCCGCGCAGAAGCGGAGCAATGATGACAAAGACAAAAAAGAGCCAGATGCTCCACCCGAGTTGCCGGTCTTGGAATCTGCCACTGCTGAAGCCCCCCAAGTGAAGACCGAGCAGGAAGGTGCTGAGAAGGAGCCCCCAGAGAACAGCCGAGGTACAGGCGAGCCTCACGTGGGACCCCGCCTCCCCACGGGCCCCTTCTTCCCTGTCCTCAGCAAGGATGAGAGCACCACCCTGCAGTGGCCCTCAGAGCTTTTGGAGTTCACGCGTGCCCAGCCGTCATTGTCCTATAGCTGCAACCCACTCTACTTTGACTTCAAGCTCTCACGCAACAAGGGAGCCCGTGCCGGGAAACAGTCCAGCGTTGCTGTATCCGATGGCAAGTCGGAGCCGGCTGAGGGGCCTGGGGACCCGCCGGCCCCAAGCTCCGGCACAGACAAGGGGGATAAGAGGGATGGAGGAGAGGACAACCAGAAGCTTCAGCACAGCAGCAGCAAGAAGAAGAAGAAGAAGAAAAAGCACAAGAAGTCTGGCAAACGCCTGAGGCGAAAAGACCGGGATAAAGGGGCGGGAGAGGGAGATGAGGGGGAGGCTGCGGGGGAGAAAGGGAAGAAGAAGAAGAAGAAGAAAAAGAAGCACAAGCGAAAGAAAAGCAAGAACAGGGTGTCCGAAGAGGAGAAGGGCAAGGATGAGGAGGGGAATGTGGAGACCTCTGAGGCCGGCAAGAGGAAGCGGCCAGTGAAGGAGGAGCATGGGGATGAGGAGGAGGAGGTGGGGAGAGGCCCGGAGAAGCCCGGGACCTCGGAAGAGCATAACAGCGCCAAGCGGCATAAGCCTGACCCCAGGCCTGCGGACCCCCTGAGCGGCTCAGCATCCTGCCCGACACAGAAGCGGAGGGGCAAGCGGGGTAGCAGTGAGAGTGAGGACGGCGGCTCCTCCCACCGCTCCCACCGACACAATTCCACGTCACGGCAGCGGCACTATAGTGAGGACTCGGAGCGTTCCCGCAGCCGGTCGTCACGGCGGCGCAGTCAGCAACAGCGGCGGCGCCGGGGCAGAGCACGCTCATCCCGCAGCCGCTCTTACTCCAGCAGCTCACAGTGGTCCTCTGGGGGCAGCAGCCGCTACAGCCGGCGCAGCCGCAGCTACAGCGACAGCTACAGTGACTACAGCGCCTACAGCGAGGACAGCCGGCGCTCCAAGCGTTCCTCTGATTCGGAATATGGTCCCCGGAGGTCCCGGCACCGCCGCCGTTGCTACTCCTCGTCGTCCTCCGAAGCAGAATCCAGCCGCTCGCGCAGCGGCAGCAGCCGGCCGAGGCGCCGGCGACGCAGCAGCTCCCGCAGTTCTGGCGGCAGCAGCAGCGCCCCCTCCTGGAGGCGCGGCAGCTACAGCCGCAGCCGCAGCTCCGTCAGCCGCTCCTCCAGCTCCAAGGGCTCCCCTTCCCGCCGCCAGCATGGCCGTGCCAGTTCCAGCCACCGCCGCGACTTCAACCGCTCCCGGATCTACCGCTCACAGTCTCCTCGTTCCTCCTCCCGGGGTGTCCCCCGCAAGGACTCGTCCTGGAATAACAGCTCTTCTGTGGGCCACCCCCGAGGGGGCGGGGGCAATAGCACCAGCCGCACCACCGCCGACAGGGGAGGTTCGGGGGAGCGCAACTCCCTGACGGCCAGGCAGTTGCTGGAGAAAGTTCAGTCACGCAAGGGTCCGGAGGAGAGCACCACAGGGGCCAAGGCAGGGGTCAAACCGAAGGACCCTCCCCAGGGCTACTTCGGGCCCAAGCTGCCACCCTCCCTTGGGAACAAGGCTATGCTGCCTCTGTTTGGGAAGCTCCCAGCAGGCAGGAAACCCACGCCGTCACTGCGCCGGCCAGAGGAGGTGGAGAAGGCAGTGTCCGGCGAGAGCACGGACACTGGGGGCGAAGTGATCCTAGTGGAGCCCATTCGGGAATTCCCGCCACCCCCTCCACCCCCTCCTCCCCAACAACTGGAAGAAAGTCCAAAGGCTGGGGTAATTCAGGACCCCATTGGGCTGCCCCCTGGTGAGGCCCAGGTTCTTCCAGAATCTGGCTTGTACGAGACAGAGCCAGGCATGCTGGTTCAGTCATACCCGACCGAGCCAGGACAAGAAGCCCCCACCCCGGGACTGGAACCCCTCCTGTCAGACATGCAACAGCAGCACCAACAGCAGCAGCAACAAACACAGCCCCTGCACTCCTATCCCGGGTATGCCCCCCTTGGCATGGAAGAAGAAGACCTGGGCATGGAGACGGAGGAGGACTCCTCCCTGGCTCCCCTGGAGAGCCAGCCCATCACCTTCACCCCAGAGGAGATGGAGAAATACAGTAAGCTGCAGCAGGCAGCCCAGCAGCACATCCAGCAGCAGCTGCTGGCCAAGCAAGTCAAGAGCTTCCCGTCAGCAGCGGCAGCGGCGGCAGCAGCCGCACATGCCGTCAGCCTGGCCCCTGCGCCCCCTCCCCCGGCCCTGCAGCAGATTCACATCCAGCAGCCAGCGGCCTCCCCCTCAGCCACATCCATCACCACCGTGCAGCACGCCATCCTGCAGCACCATGCTGCCACGGCAGCTGCCATCGGCATCCATCCCCATGCTCAGCACCCCCATCCGCACCAGCTGGCTCAGGTGCACCATATCCCTCAGCACCACCTGACCCCCATCTCCTTGTCCCACCTTGGTCCGACTCTAGGTCACTCCCTGGGCCACTCCCTGATCCCCGCCCACCCTACTGCCTTCCTCTCCGGACAGCCTATCCACATTATACCTGCCTCTGCCTTGCATCCAACCCCACTGGCTTTGCATCATGTCCCACACGCGGCTCTGTACCCCACGCTCTTTGCACCCCGCCCCACCGCGGCTGCTGCAGCCGCAGCCCTGCACTTACATCCCCTTCTGCACCCCATCTTCTCTGGACAGGACCTCCAACACCCTCCAAATCATGGCTCTTGAGGGCAAGCTGTCACACAGGGCTGCCCGGGGCAGGAGTGGAGTTCGCACTGGTGGCCACACCCACACCAGCCTCTTTATTTTCCCAGCCTGACAGCCATGTGGCCAACGCAGAAGAGGCCACAGTTGCCTGAGAGCCTGAAAGCGACACTGGTCATCCTTGGGGATGTGAAACCAGTCTGCTGTCTTGGATGAGACCTATGGTAGTGTGGTTTGCTGCGTTGTGATGGTGACTTACTGCTGGAGGGGGGGAGGGTTCAAACTTCTACATCTCCAGATTCTGAGCAGGACCTGGAATCTGGATCTTCAGTGAGGCAGAAGAATGGATTTGCTGGAGTTTTGGGTGCAGGCACAATGAGAGAAATTTGCAGACTTTGTAGAAAACCAGAACACTGGAGTATTTTTATTATTGTTGTTGTTGTTCCTGTTGTTGTAGTTGAGATTAATGTATCAAGTTTGTTTCCAACAGCCAAAGAGATGCAATGGCTGAAGCCATAAGTTGAGTTTGGGATGCAGTATGTGAAGAAGGTAAATAAGGACCTTATAAAATACCTGACCTAAAAATAACCAGCAAGTTAATCCTGAGGGGTCCTTAAGGAAATAATAAATAATAAATGGTATTCTCTAGCTAACTCTGCTGTTATCAGCATACGGCCGTACAATGGTCTTGTCGTGTTTGCTTCATCCTTTTTGTAGTTGTGAAAATGACGTAAGACACTTGAGTGGATGTTACATCCCATTTATATTAACGTGTCTTTGAGCCTACATCTAGTCAAAATGAATAGTGGTTTACGAGTTCTGATTTCATCAATCATATTTGTCAGTAGATGTACAAATATTGCTAACTTATTAACTCTTTGTAATAACTTTCAACTGGCTGTGTGGAATAGACCACAGAATATGAACTGATGACAAGGGCTCTTGGAGACTTATTCCCCAAAGCACAGTACCGCCCTAAAATCCACCTTGGGTAATAAACTGCCCTTCCATGTACACAGAGACACAAACACATGGATTAAAAGGTCATACTCATTGTGAAACATTGATTGCACTGAAACAGTACCATGCTGCTTTTGTAGCATGTAACTTATGATTGTAGGGTACTGCAATTTTTTTTTACATGAATGGTTTTTCAGGTGGATCTTCGGAGAGTAAGCAGCATGTTTTTGTTCCCTCTGTAAATATGGATGCTGTCATATAGATGGCTTGAAGAGTTTTGGGGTTGGCCCCCAT
>JAODJW010000094.1:14736698-14757165 GCA_026777045.1 Hyperopisus bebe
CCCCGCCATACCCCCGACCCCCCATCCTACCTGACCCTCATGCTTATTTCTTCACTTCAGAACTGACAGACCTCTATTAAAAACATAACATGCCCCCCACCACAGTCTTCATGTCCTGGCTGTGAGCTGTAAAACACCATCTACTGCACCATTACTCTGACTCTAGTAAATGTCATTTCTCCTTATAAAGTCGTTCGCTTGATGGAAAAGACACGGCCTTGATGGGGAGACCTACGAAGCCCAAGACAGCCGCATTGGAGGGAACCACTTTAGCTTCATGGCACAAGGAGTCATTAATCTATGTGCTTTTAGGTCAGTGTTGCTACTGCTAATCCAGGCCGACACATTAAGTTACAGCGTGACCCCCAAAGGGTTTAGGGCTATCGCCTTTGCTCTCTCACCTGCAGCCACTACGATACAATATGAGTGTAGGGAAATAATGATCATAGTCCTTTGTGTCATTCTGATATCTTTGTACTCAGCATTACTGTGGTGCTGTAGACCTCAGCCAGGAGTCATACTTTTTCTTTTTTTTGGGTGAGATTTTCTGTCATAAAATTTGTTTCAGCAAGGTTTGGCATGTACAAAAGATGTGAATCCACAATTAATGAATTATACACTGATATTAGTTAAAAGTTGTTAAAATAATTGGGGTCTCCACCAAAGTGATTTTGAGTAATATCGGCAGACGTCAATCTCAGAAAGCATTTTGGTAATTACATCCTGAGAGACGGGATGGTGTGCTGACTCATACACTGCAGACTCCAAAATGAGAGCCTCTATTGATTCATGACAGTGCCCAGCCCCTCTAGCTGTCTTTGAATCCCTAAAAGATGGAGGGTGAGGTGAGTGTGAGGAAAAGTGTTCATTACGAAGATCCCAGAGGGGCCTGCAGCCGACACCTCAGCGCGTTGGCTCATGTTCTCATATTTTCAGTGTAATTGCTGTTACTTACTTGTTCTTATTGTTCATTTACCCTCAGTTGTTTCCACTTTGAAGCACTTCAAGATTAAATAGCATAGATTAGATGCAATTTAGAAGGAAATACAAAAATCAGTACAGAACAATATAGTTTTCTAGCATATTAGTTAGAACAGGAAAAAATAACATCAGAACCATTAAAGAGTAACAATTCACTGTCACAAAATCACATACAAACACAGGTTTGTAATCTTTGTGGGGACTCTTCATTCATTTCTATGGAAAAAACCCTAATCTCAACATGACGACTTTAACCGCTACCCAGTCCTTACCCATAAGTGACCAAACAAAATATAAGACTTTTGGCATTTTTTTCTCTTTTGATTGTATTCACAGATCTTTGTGAGGACCCAAAAAATCCACACACACAAACATCACATACACACACACACACACACACACACACACACACACACACAAACATCACACACTGTATGTACTGTAGACATACTTTATTCATGAAATATGAAATATTCAACGCTAGAAATAGACAACAGTCTGAAATATATATTTTTTTCACATTAGCAGTCCCTGTAGTCCATATTGTCCTAGTTAATTGTTTTGTTTGATTATCACTGGTCACATTGCCACATTGCCAATTTAAGCATATCCTGCTCCGTCTGCAGTATTACTAATGAGCACCTGTGCCCATTGTATGACGAGTACAGTGTCTTATCCTGGAACTTCTATATTTGCAAAGTTCAAAGGGGAGCAGGATGTTGGCGGCTTCCTCTTTGTGTTTTCCCCATCTGTGTTCATTGCCGTGACTGAGACAGACAGTGATTATGGGAGCTTACAGTGCCATTGGGGATGGTACACATGCTATAGACAGACCTGATCGCATGCATGCAGGTGTCAAGTCGTGAATCACCTGTTGCTATGGTGTGAGTCCATCTCTGTGTTTTTAAAGAGGGAGCTTGTTTTTGCTATTTTCCATATCTGAGAGAGAGCCTGACTGTGGTTTTCAGCAGCAGCAAAGGCCACAGTCAAACTGTTTCAGAGGTTATTAAAAACAGGAAAAATAGGCTTCATTTAAAAAAAAAAAACACTGGTGGCTTCATGTTGGAAGCAACCAATGAGAGCCAAGAAAATGCTGAAGTTACATTCCTGAGGAGAGGCAAGCACAGCAATACCATATGGTAAGACTGAAATTAAAATAAGGAGAAATGAGAGGTGGGATTCACAGCACTGCTACTGACAAGCCACTTTAGGTGGGATGAGGGGATGAAGGGTGGAAAGAACATCAGCTAGAGGAAGAGGAGAGCTGCTCTGATGGGGATGCAGGGGAGAGGTATTCACCCAAAGCTGGAGGTTTCACTCCCACATATAGGAACACAAAGCATGGATTCTACTTTTCTCCCCATTTGAGATAATACATGCCTTTTATAATTAACAGAATGAACTCACTGCTCATTTGGAGATAACACAAGTTGTACAATCGAGTTACAAATGGAAAGGCAGTGACATGGGGGATCATTTTTTATTAGTGATATGGATCATTGCGAAGTCACAGCTAGGGATGAGATGCAACTCATTACATTTTGTAAATATATTCACAGAGCAGATAAATAAGTTACAGAGGGAGGTCTGCTATTACCGCCTTCTGGGTGAGGCGGCTCAGCATTTCCAGACAGGCATACGAAATGAAATGGCAAAAACTGTTGGTGAAATCGGATGTCAAACCTGGCCACTTGGCATTATGTAAAAAGCAAAGCCGTTCCATGAAAGGAAATGAAAAGGTCATGTTGTGGACTTTCATGGGAATTTTCAGATTTACTCTAATAAAACTGGTCAGCATTGACTATCAGAGTGATTTTGTTTTCCGTTACGTATGATTATATAAATGTGTTATTCATTGATGGAGCACCACTGAAATATCCATGCTGTGCCTGCGGCTGTAGTGATGTACGAGGCTACATGATAACAGAATAAGATTTAAATGTTATATAATATCGCATCGATGATGTTCCCTTTCTTGTACACTGAGCCTTCTGGGATATGCCCCTGGACCCAATACTGGGTAGGTGGATATGAAAAATGGGTGTAAGACAATCTATATGTGCTAACATGTCAGACTGTTAAGGCTGGCTGATTGCCTTTACCTAATGAAGATTTTCGGAGTTCCTCGAGGGGCAAGCTGGTTTTCCTTATGTGATCCTATGGCAGTACCACAAAGCAGACAGGGTGAGCTTATACATGCCTTCGAGATCCTAATTTAGATGATAAGGTCCCCCAAATGAACTGCGGTGGCAGATCTGTCTGGGTCACCCTATGTAATAAGCTAGAATGCTCGGGGTTTGATCAATGAGTCTAATTTAACAGTGGTGCTTTTGCAGCTCCTGGGAATTTCCTTCCTGGCATCAAAAACTTTTGCCTGTGATTACCCTGATCAGTGGCCAACAAAAACAGCTGTCTGACAAAGCAAAGATGTAATATTCCGCTAATAACATCCAGGCTTTGGGGAGAAAGACCTTTATCTCTGACAAAATGAACCCCAAAGTTCTTTCACTGTCCTCCTAAACTGCTTGAAATGAACCTGAAATCCACCTCTTACACTGGGTTGCCAGTTCTCCCCAAACACTCTCATGAAGACAGCAGCAGGGGGGGGGGGGGGGATTGCCTATGGGCACGAAATTATTTTCTTCTTAGTTCAAGCAAACAATAACAGTAACTAGGAAATTATATATATATATAAAAAAGACACACTACGAAAGCAAGTTGGGACACCGCTTGCACGTTTCACCCTTCGTCGTGGAAAAACGAAGGGGTCCAGAGGATAAACACTGCAATTTCACTTAATTGTTAACGAGGGGAAAACAGTGGGAAACCAGTGACTTCAAAGGCAGAAGGAGAGACACAAAGTGGAGCTTTAAATGAGGCACTGGGGTGGCGACATCTGATGCTAACGATGAAATAAATTCCTCTTGATTTCAGTGACATGAAAGACATTCAAACAAAAGTTTAAAAATGAAATAGTTTAAAAAAAAAAAAACAATAATGCACAAAGAATGAAATATCCCTTCATAACACTTGTACTGTTTGTTTTACAACCATCGTGTCCCTTTTTTGTAAACTGTGTTGCAAACTGCACCTCCAGGGCCAGAATTTCTGAATCCCGATTTAAAGTGTAGGAGGACAGGGTGAGCAGGTAATTCATTTCAGGGGGGAGACTTTGAGCTGCTTCAGGTTTTACAAACTACTCTGAAACCGAAAGGCTCCTCTGCTTGGCTAAAGAGTTCAGCTCTTCTAGTGCTTTGAGTGGTTTGTTTCCTTGATTGAAAGACTCATCCAACTGTTTCAAATTAACATTAGTGGCACATGCATGATTATAGGAGACTGACCAATCAGCACCCAGCATGAACTCAGTCCTTAAATGAAATCCAGGTCCTTTTGATTGAAATGTTAGTTTATAAATCCTGTCCTAGCTCCAAGTGTCCCTATCTGGTCACCCTACAGGAGGATGTATGGTGGTTATATACAAATACTATATCATTTCACACAAGGGACTTGAGCTGTGGGTTCTGGGATCCACGGGGGATTGGATCCAGAACCTCCCGGAGATATATGGAGAACTGACTGTATTTTCATTGTCTAAACATTGGCCACAGGTATTAATTACTCCAAGAAAAATTACTTTTTTCAAATTAAAACCTTAGTAACTGACATATTAAATGATAGAAAACTGTTAACTGGCATTACATGTGCTCTGGATAACACAGAGAAAAACATAACCATGAAAGTACATCTCAGGAAAGTGGTCAAATAAAACATACAATGAGGCAGAAAACACAGCTGACCATAACAGGTGGTAAAAGAGTAACGAAATTTTCAAAACAATAAATCAGCAAGATCCATAATCATGGATCAGAGATCCTCTGAACACAATGTTCAACGTGGTAATTGTATATAAAAATCTAAGTACACAGCTGGGAAATAAGTGCTAATTATTATTCCAGTATTTACACCAGGACCCACTTGTATCTTCCTACAGCAGAAAGCAAGTATGAAGACCTACATTAAGTTTCTACACAACCGTAGAGTTTTCTGAGACAAGAACACAGGCAGCAAACCAGCAGCAAAGACGGGGGCACAGGGAAGGCACTGGTACCAAATGGCACAATAGAGAAAATGGTCGCCGACAGTCGGACACACTCAGTCGGTGTTGCCCTGAATAACTGGCGACCTCAGGTCCCAAACGCAACCAAAAGTCCATCCTCCAGACTTCAGTATCCGTTTCACATGTAGCACCCATAGATGGTGGCTCTCCACACCCTGCTAAGATCTCATTCCTATCAGCAGACAGGGTGACAGGTCTGTCCATGCTGATGGGACACATGGCCAACCCTCGCTCGCAACCATATGCTGTGAATCCCTCATTCAGTTTATGTGCAATGCTGCACAGAGAAGGCTGACTTGACGTTTAGTCTTTAGTTCTCCCTTTAGGGATAGTCTTTGTTGTGGTGTTTGCATTGAGGCATTCCTGCTTCCTGTTTGCACCAATTCACCGGCAAACAGATGACTGGTATGGATATGGTGTGAACTGTATGGATATGTATGCTTATTGATGCCTTGAGGGAGGAGAGACAGTGAGTCATACTAAACATCACGCCACATTTCCTCAGATCATACAGTTCGGCATCCCACCACTTCTCCTGCTCTTCTCACTGGCCCTACTTCCCCTTGTCTCTCTGCTTCATCCCTGGACCATGTGGCTGAATGCGGGTCTCAGTGTTTCTTGCAGGTGTAGACTTCCTCCTCTCTCACACAGGTCTGGCATTCCACATGGCAGCACCAGCGCACCTGGCAGTGGCACGACAGCGTGGTGAGCCGTAGGGCCGTGTTGTAGCCACGCCCACAACACAAGCTTTGGCAGCTGGTGTCCTTGGCACAGGGACGTCCCGCGGTCCCAGGAGAGTAGCGGGATGGACGGCAGAAGCTGGGCGAATCCTCTAGGTAGACCAGGTCGGTGGGGCGAGGACCATTGCTGTGGCGGTGGGCACCCGCCAGCTGCGTCTCCCCCGTGGCATCGTTGGTGGCGCTGTACACGCGCACGGCGGAGTCGTAGCGGAACTTGAGCAGCCGGCCGGTGTCGTGGAACGGGGAGAGCTGCTTCCAGCAGGTGCGCACGGCACACGAGCCCGACACGCCATGACACTTGCACGTGGTCTTCAGGCCACTCTTGACCGCCTGCAGGAGGACATGACACATCAGCTTGGCTCTGCCGCCATTCTCCATTTAATAATGAGCCATTAATAGTACGGCGTGAGCTCAACGTCTCGCAGTGGACGAATGTAGAGTGCTCACTCTCTGCCTGCGGCATTTTCTCTGCACTTTACCAGTACCAATTAGCTGTACGTTTTCCTTCAGAGTACTGTGGTGGTTTTCCACTGGCATACAGGAATCGACTTGTATTTGAGCCATATCACTAAGAAAGACTAATTACAGTTCCAGCTTGCTTCGATTTTTCAGTGCAGAAGGAATCGGCTCGGTAAATGCACTGCCAAGCTTGGAGAGCGACAGTGACGTAAAACCGAAAACACGATTATTTACTGTTCACGGGGTGTACATCATGAATTACTGTATGCTAATTTCCGCTATCACATCTCAAGAATCGCTGTGTAGTTTTAGCATCAAATGCTAGGGGAATTAGCATTAGCTTGAGTAAATCTGCATTACAAATCGATTCCATTCAGCCGTTCCCTAGTATGTTTTTAAGTAAGAGGTTGGAAAGTTTGGAGTTCCAAGTTATTTGGAATGTATTAATACATTATGATGTGGAATACAGCTATTAATAATACATTATATTAATATATTAATACTATTAAATATAATATAGAATATGCCATGTTTTCATTCAGGTAATCCACGCACACTGACGCAGTTCACAGTGCCTCCGCGCATTTCAACCAATCAGTTGGGTGTGTCGCAACCAGCTTGTTTAGATCACACTTTCAGCTCTGGTAGTAAGCAGAGCCACATCAGTGCGGGTACGGCCTGCGTAATTTATAATGGTTCACGGTACGACTCGGTTTTTGGTGGCAGTGGAAAAGCGCCGTAATTTAACTTCTGCAGTTAGCATGCCCAAGAGAGGTGAGCAACCAGTTCACCCTGCACCCCTTAAGGTTTGTTATTCTCTTCTGAATTCCTCTGCTTGCACGCCAGCTGTGTACTTGTTTGTATTTACACGTGTTAAGTATTTTGGGGAAACTATATCAGAAAAGGGAGCTTCGTAAAAAGAAACTGAACTGAACCGAATTAGAGAATCACTCGACCACTCTACTCGCAAATGAATGAATGGTCTGGCTACAGCATACACTAGTGGCCAAAACTGTGGAACACCAACCATTTTTGCAATTACACTTTAAAAACTACTACACAGATCCATCCATCTATCCATTATCTATACCGCTTAATCCATCTGGGTCGCAGGGAAACTGGAGCCAATCCCAGCATCTTCGGGCGAGAGGCGGGGTACACCCTGGGCAGGTCGCCAGCTACTACATAGATATCGGTGGTAATGTTTACAAACAATTAAGGAATGTTTACAAATATCATACATTGGACGATTAAATAAGTAATTGGAGTAACTGGAATAAAGTTCGTCAATCTCTAAAAACTGGAAGTGTTCCCACAATTTTGGCCACTAGTGTATGTTCACAGCGTGTAAGCTGCTGGATATAAATGTCCGGCCCCGGGTGCAAGCCAGAGGAGCTCATATCATTCTAAATTGTAAACTTTCATGTGTTCCACACTACTTGCTTCCTGACAGTAGAGTCCGCTGCTGTGAAGCATACAGACAGACCACAGAACCGGAAGCTACCTGAGCCGAATAGAAGATTCCAGAAATTCTGAAACAGGCATTCTATCTTAATAGCAGAAATGTGCCATGGGTAAGTTTGCTCCTGATGTTTGGGACAGCAATGCCAAATGGAATTTTATATAGAGGTGTTACTACACTGAAGGGCAGGGAGAGAGAGAGAGAGAGAGAGAGAGGGAGAGGGAGAGAGAGAGAGTGTATGTGTGTGTGTACGGGGCACAGTGAGAGCAGCCAGAGCAGGCCGTCGCCAGGTGAGGGTTCACCGCCCTGGAAGAAATAGCGATAGAGCGGTCAGCTGAAAAAAGTGCCTCTGAGGATGGGGGCCCAGGGCAGGTCATGTGGCAGAGGTGTGACTCTAATGGCATGGGGGCGGAGGGGGCAGGAACAGCCTGGGGCTGTTAGGGTGTGTATGTGTGTGTGCGTGTGTGCAAAGAGGTCAGTCGAATTCCACCCATGCAGGTATGAGCCCCTTAAGGCCTCCTGCTCTTAAAACATTGGGAGGGGTAATGACAAACCGCTCAGGCAGCCGCCCCCTACCTGCTGCCAGCCAGCCGCTCACTAACCCCACGCGGCAGCGGCGGCGTCATCTGATCTGAGCGGGGGGGCTTCGGGTTAGCAGATAAGGCTGTGTTTGTTTTCAGTTTTCTGATTTGTTTCGGGTTTGTTTTCTGGATGCGGGGAAAGATACCATGGCCTGGCCATTGTTCCTGCTTCTTCGGGAAAGGAATTGCCAGAGGCTGCCTGGGAGTCGTGACCTAAAAGCTGGGAAAGATGGCTCTGATGGTCGGAAACAGATCGCCTGGGGGGGGGGGGGGAGGATGGCTGACTTTAAATTAGATAATTATTATATATGGACTGGATTTATTAACTATGTAAGTGCCCCTCATACTCTATGTGGAAAAAATGCATGCTCATATATTATAAGGACAAATGTTTAATTTCTGGCAGTTCTGAAAGGAGCCCTTTAATTTTCCGAGGCTTCTGCAGCAAGCTTTATCATGCCTGGGAACACCTGGCCCTCGCGAGTGTCTCCTGACCTTGCAGCCATAGGCACCACACCGACTTTTTATCTTGGAGGGTGTGGGAGATCTCTGAGGCACCATTAACACGTTCTTTGCTGCGGACTAGGCTGCTAGCACCTGCTACAATAACAGCACACAAAGGGTGCTAACAGACAGGATAGGCTCCAAATAAGTACACGAATAAGACAGGCTCTCATTTGTAGCATTCCATAAGCCTCATAATCCTCATTTTCCTATATTTGGATGTTATTCAATGACAGAAACACTACATATTTTTGGCACCCAGAGTTCTGTTGTCTCGTACATTTTTTTAACTAATGTAATTGCTTTAATTGCCTAGGCTGTTTGATTGACTGTTAAAAGCACATGAACAAGTATATAAAAGACACTGTACCATTATCTCTCTTGATTCAATGCGCATACATAAGACCCCTGCCAAGAGGTACCCTGGAATCCCTAAGGGTTTGAATGTGCCATATAAAGCATCATTATCCATTAATAATTATTTATTATACATTATACTCTAAGTGCATCTACCTTCTACCAAGACCCCCTGTTTTTCTGCAGAACAGCCTGAATTATTCAAGGCATGGATTCAACAAGGTGTTGGAAACTTTCCTTATTGATCCTTGGCATTTTTGCACTTGCACCCATTCTGCAGGCTTTAGCAAATCTCCCACTGACTGTCCTCATTAACATTAACTGCCATTGACTGGATCTCTGCAGTTTATTGCACAACCTAGACTCTAGAATCTGTACTGCATAAACACTACAGGATATCACATCAGCCATAACATATTCATAATCATTTAGCCCCTCTGAATTACCCATTCTAAAGCTTCCTCGAATTGAACCTCTTGACTCTGTCTGCGTATTTTATATATTGAGTTGCATCTATATGATTATCTTTTTGTAGGAGCAGGCTATTGATGTCAAAAAGCAGGTGTAGCTAATAAAGTGACTGCTGAGTGTATGTTTATTATTATTATTATTATTATTATTATTATTATTATTATTATTATTATTATTATCAGATGCCTTTATTGTCATATAGTGTGACCCATTGAGGGGGATTTCCTTCTGAAGGCAGGAGTGTTTTTAACCTTAATAATGATCATCTTTTGTTGTCTTTTAAAAGCAGGCTGCACTCACACGAATGCCCACGTTAATGTTGTGGGAGTCAATCTGAGCCCTCAGGTCCTTGCTGACCCGCTTGCTGCCCAGGAAGTTCTTGAGGAGCTTGGTGCTGTACTTAAGGTTGTCCCCGCATATGCCCCACTTCCAGGCCTCACGGTGCTGCAGCTCTGGCGAGTCGTCACACGTGCAGCGCTCCATGCGGCCTGAGCTGCACGCCTTGGCCAGCGCATGGGACAGCGCTGCAGACGAGATGGCCAGCAGGAATGCCGTCTCCTTGAAGCCTGAGATGAAAATACAGTTGAGCTATATTTTCAGCAAAGTGGACCCTGCACACTACCATACCGCAATATGTGATGTTACATACATGCCCAGACACTTTAGTTTAATGCAGAATATTTACAGCTGCTGAAAAAAAAAAAACTGGAACATACCCCTTAATTTTAGGCAACGGCATGCCTAAAACCTCCCATCCCTTAGAAATAATCAAATATATTTCTCCCAGCATTCAAATTGTTTTCCCTGCTTACACAGCAAACACAGAAACATTTTTACTGCACAGTATTAAAACTAGTCTGGAATTCAGTCTGACTTCTCAGAAAACTACGTTTTAACAAATGGTATTATAAATTACAGTAAACATAATCACAAAACAGTGCACAACGAAGCCAAACTTCGGGTTTTGTCTGGAATAATTGTAGGTACTTGCTATCTCAAAATTAATCTTCCTCAGATTCATAACGATGATTCTCATTACTGCTGGCGCAGTTTGGAGTCATGACAAGGGTGTATTTTGATCCAATTAATTATTATTTTGACTAGGAAGAGACTTCTTCCAGATGAAAGCGGGGAATCTTACCGCCCCTTTCCTTTGGGATCTGGGCGCTTTTCCGAGCTAAAAATACCTCGATAACGCCGCACCTTAAAGGCGCGCAATAAATCCGCCTTTCGATTCCTTCATTACTTTACAGCTGCTCTGTTTATCATACATGATTTTAGTCCCTAACAGTAAGCCTATATTTCCAATTCCGTTATTTTCTAACAGCGCAATGTCGCCTATTGCTAATGTTTAGTCTAATTGTGGTACATTTGCATGCAGTTTTGTCTCTCCCAAATAATACAAACAGATTGTCCCAATTCAAGGCATTTCACTTAGATTGCAGAAACTGCCCAGCATTTTTATCATAAGTACCGCAAAGCCGCCATGAGTTTGTCTGACCCCGTATGCAACTGAGCAGTTTAAATACTCTGGCACATTGCGCGCCACGGATTAACGGGAAGAAGTCGCACACCTCGCTTTATCAGGCTGCCACGGCCATCCAGGCTACAGTTCCACCTCTCGTTTCTGAACTGGTACCGACACTCCAGCAGGCTGAGGCGTACGGACTCCCGCAAGGTTTCGGCTAAGCCCGGGTCCCGCCGACAAAGACGCTTCTGGCGACGGTTCAGTGCCAGCTGTTCACACTGCTTAAGGTGCGCTTTATCCGACTGGGCATCGTTGGGTATGGGAGCCGGCAAAAACTCCCTGCCTATCAACCTGCCGAGAAGAAGAAGAGAGCAAAAGAAGTGTTTATAGCAAACACTCTAAATAGGCCTACCAAGATGAAAACTGAACCACACGGCATTTATTCTGATATATAGATAACATTCATATATAAATTATTCTTGTCCAACTCGCAACCCTGACCAGAATAAGCGGTTAGAAGATGACTGCCTGTAAATCTTACCAAGTTTTTAACTACAATGGATTCCAGTGGACAACCGCGTAGGACAGTTTGATTTGGAGGCAACTTTTATACTAATAATAATTTTAATTAACATTTAATAATTTATATACAAATATCTTTTTCATCAGAGGTTTTAAATTAAATGTCGGGGGTACAGGTCCCCCCTTCCCCCCGGTTCCTACGCACCTGCCAGTGAATTATTGTTATTGCCATATTACACATGATGTGGTTGAGTCAGACATTGTATTTTACCCTATATAATAAAGTATGAGCTGATCTTTAACGGTTCTTCAAATGTTGCCTTCCTTAACAGTAAATTGTTAGTTTTGTTGTCTAACTAAGGAACACGAATAGTTAAAACCCACTAACATATCGCATCTCTAAAGGAAATAATTAGCCTTGTGATTTACGTTATAAAAAGGCTACATGTGAAGGAAAATATTTAGTTGTATTATTCGATAATACCAACAATTTCGTGATTATACAATTCTTATTCAAACTAAAATTATTTCAGATCGTGTTCATTTTGTGAAATATCCATCAAGCATTTATTGCAGTGTTTAGTAAGTGTTTAATGTTTAAGAGTTAAAGAGAAGCTGATGTTGCGAAACTAAATATATCATGCACAAACATGCCGTTTTCAAACAGTAATTAAAAAATCATTAGTAAGTACCCACAGGATTTTTTTACGTGTCGAAGGTATAACACTTTTAAAACTGATGGCAACGTGATTCACAGGACGAACTATGAGAACATAATGGAACACTCATCAGTAGAACAGTGCTGTTTGTTCATGTTACGGCTGTAACACATTATTAATATTAATATAAATGATCAAATTTTCTCTATCAATCATAGAGAAAAATTATTTTCAGTTTGTCTGCATTATTACCACCCTCTTGTCTTATAAGGAAAACGTTTATCTAAAATGTGAATTCGAGTCACAACAACAACAACAATAATAATAACACAAACTGTACAACAAAGACAATATAATTTCTGAAATATTCAACATAAAAGACTCAACATGCCGTGCTTCTCTAAATAACCGACAATATTATCAAATCAGATGGCAGAATTAGCTTAATAATATGAATTTCTCTTTTTATACAATTCCCAGCAAATTAGAAAATCACCAATTATTTACATGATTCGCTGACTAGTTTTACCCGAAGACACGCAATTTTGACAATATGATGAAAATATTCAAAGCGCTAGATTTAACAGATTTAATAGACTGACGGCTTCATTTTTTAGTTTAATGTTATCTGGAATTGCGTTCTTATCTTTTCAAATACTGACATACTTATTTTCGCGTGTGATATCTTAACCAATGTGATGAGCATCATCTTTGAAGAGTTAGCATGTCAAAAAGTATTATAGTCCTCATTGGTGATACACATGCATCAAAGACAGAAAAACAGGACATTGAAATGCAAAATATGACACTATTCCCATGACAGGGACCATTAGAATAGATATATTACGAAAAAAAACAGCAACAAAAGGAAAAGTCTGGCTGACCCGAAATAAGATGATGTTTCTGATAGAATGATGCAGAGGACAGTGAGTCGTAGCAAGCAGGCGGTCCTTGGGAGCCTGGGGCACATGATGCCAGACTAATGCCGCTCTTCATCTCGCTTTTTCTCCACCGTGAAGTCTTCGTTGCATGACCAGCGCAACTCTTAAAGGGTTCTGCACCCATTTCACCCAGGAGCAGGTGCGTTCTCGAGAGAGGCGTGGTCTCTGGGCATCACGCCGCTCTCCTGTTGGCTCGATTCATGCGATGCCCCGCCCACACCTTTCTTAACTTCCTTTCTTAATTTGGCGCTTAGGTATACATTTTTAAGATATTCACGTGCACAGTTTTCGTTCAATAAACACCACATATAGGTAATTTGATCTCACCCGGAGGCACACCTTTGCAGTGAAAATATCACTGTAAGACTACTTAAACACCTAATGTCTCCTACACAGATACGATTAAAATAACAGTAACATCGACTCAGAATATCAACATTCTTATTTCAGAGTACAAGTAGAACAAATAAAAGACCCCACAATTTCTTATATTTAATTAATGGTCGTCTCTCTCTCATGAACGTCAGACCTTGCATCTGAAGGAGAAATTCTAGAAGTAATTTGTGTGTGTGAGGGTCATGTATATATTACATTATAGGGGCCAACCAAATGTTCCCACAATGTGATAAAAACCTATTATTTTGACCTTGTGGGGACAGATTTTTGGTCCCCATAAGGGAAAACTGAATTTTATAAAAAAAAATTGTGAATGCAATCAAAAAAGTAAAAATGTATTTTGTTCGGTTATGGTTGTTATGGTTAAGGTTAGGGCTGGGTAAGGGTTAAGGTCATCATAGTTGTTATTAGGGTTATTGCCCATAGAAGTGAATGGAGAATCCCACAAAGATATAAATACCTAATCTATCTCTCTCTCTCTCCCTCTCTCTCCCTGTCTCTCTCTCTCCCTGTCTCTCTCTCTCTCTCTCTCTCTCCCCTCATGTTACCAGATACAGATACTGTGATCATTTCCTAGAAAACAACTTGATGTGGAAGGCAGGGAAATGAACATCCATTCACCCATTTTGCAGGTATAGGGTGACAGGTAGTATACAATTCAATTTCTTTTATAATTAATTCATATTATGTACCTTGTATAGGCAGTGCTGGTCAGGACCTTTATGAAAGGTACAACAGAAAACTCCACTTGGAGTCTCAACCAATATATTATATGTTAGCACAAATCATGTAATGCATTTTATTGCACATGCCAATAAATGTTTCATATTATTTTGCTTCTATTATAAAAGTATACTGATCACTTCAAGGGTCATTTTTCTTATGCCACCGACACTTGAGTACGCTCACAGCCAAGAAATGAGTTATCTTCTGTTTATATGGCATGACTGTACTGTTATTGGATTCATCTGTTTTCCAAAATTTCTTAACCAAGTGTCCTGATTTTGTCAGAATTCCATGTAAAAGATAACTGTGAAAAAAGAGGATACAGCCCCACCTAGTGGGAAAAAATAGCTAAGGCCGTGTTCTTCCCCACCAAGATCATAGTATTGTAAATTGAAGTGTTTAATTGTTAACACACCAGAGAACACAATAATGAAATATGTCCTCTGTATTTAACCCATGTGTGACATAGCAGAGGACAGCTCATTCAGCACCTGGAGGTGGAACCTTACTGGGCAGGGATTTGATCCAGCAACCTTTCAATCAAAAGCACACTTCTCTAACCAGCAAGCCACCACTTCTGTCTTAAAGCTCCACCCCCCCCCCCAGTTTTAAAATGTAGGATAGCTGTAATAGGTGGTGCCCTCTTAAGTAGATGTAATACTATACATCACTGTATTTTATTATGGTTGTTGTGTACTTACTGTAAAATGGAGCTGGAAAACCTAGACTCAATGAAATGTTCGATTATTAAGGTATAGTGAGTAGGTACAGCAATCTAAACGTGGGATAAGGCACAGCAATCCAAATGGTTTTCATTTATTCGTTTCCCATGCATGTTTGACCTATGCAGAGTTGTGGGGGTTCGGTACCTATCATGAAACAAATGGACGCAAGGCAGGAATAACCCAACCATCACAGGGCCCATTCAGCAAAGTAACAGATGACCTGGAAGGTCAGCAGGTATTTTTGAGACATTACTGCCGCAAGGTACAAAGCTGGCCTTAGCTGTACACTTTATATGGAATTCCTCTGGATGCTCCAGTGACCATCTACTACCAGCATCCAGTTGAGCTAATAAAGGATTGTGGCCTGATGAAATGGACTAATGTACTGGGATAGGCTCCATCTTACCTCTTTTATATCAGCAGTTGCTTAAATATGGGTGTTACATGAGTAAATATTGAAGGTGTGTTTTTTTAATCAGTATAAGAAATTCAAATGCTTCACAATAACAAGCATCCACCTTAGCTACTGAGCTACACACCCTCCTCTATAAATCAAGGCAGCAGTGTGATGACTCAGTGGGTAGTGTTGTGGCCTTACACCTCTAGGTCTGTCAGCTGAAATTCAGGTGGGATTTAAACTGGTAGCCTTCCGCAGACCGCAAACCATGGAGTGCCATCCCTGACCAGGTGTCCTTTGCTTCCCGACAGAGGCCCCAGGCTGACTAATGAATAAGGGAATATGGGTAGACGGGCATATTTAAGGTGCACTGTTTTCTCCCAACAATATGGTACCACTCACAACTGTAGCAATTTCGACAAAGGAATGGTTACATTGAATAACCCGCCTTTGCTCATAATACTGCCTTTCTACAGGAGATCCGACCGAAAAATAACCTGCAGGGTAACAGAATATTAAAACCCGAACACTACAGTTAAAAGCATTACATATTAAGTTCGTACTGACGCGACACCTTGTCTGCAGATACCCGAAATCCGCCGGAAGCTGGAATTATTAAAGAACAGGGCGTGCACTCAGCTCCGCTTCCTAGTGCAAGGAATCTTTTCACGTCCCATATTTCGTTGGCAGGAACGGTTCAGCCTCCGTCCCCACCCGTGTTATCCTTTAAAGGATGCCCATAGGTTAACGGGAGCGGAAGGCGGGGCTTACCTCTTACTGTGCACGTTGGGATTGGAGGGCGGCGCGGTGGGTTAGGGTCTATGACTCGGCTGTCTTCTGGGTTTGCGAAATGCGCCATTTTGTTGTTACCGGAGAAGTGGACCGCAACAGAAAGAGTAAGAAGTCCAGTCTTCACGGTGATTATATATAATTTTAATAGACGTTTTTACATCGCGCTTGTAGGCAATTACCTGTGCGATTGTAGCGCTGTGTAGGGATCACCGCTGGTTATGGCAGGGTTTAATTAAGTCGCGGGTTTCCCCGCACCGGTTGGCCTTACATAGGCGAACCGCTAACGTCCGTCGAATGGGTGTTAACTACCGGTGGAGTTGCCGGCTTAGCTAAAGACACAAAGTTTCTCTGGAGGAAGTTACATTTGTGGGCTGGAATCCTGTATACATATTTTTCTCGTTGTACTATTTTGATATATCTCTGAATCCGGTGGCAATTTCGTCCCGTGCGTGTGAAATGAAACATTAACGCGGGCGGGGGGTAGCCGGGCAGCTAATGACTTACTGAGCTGCTGTGGGGAGTCGTGGACTTGCCGCCCAACGTCCGGCTTCGCTGTTCATTTATGTTACGTCTCCGTATCTTATTGACGACTGGTGGTAAAGGTCGGCTCGATTAGTACAGTTTAATAACTTTGTGTAGGCCTCGTTGCTCGGTAACAATTTTAGTCACATGACTTGTATATGCTTCTTAGAAACACTACATTAACATCTCCCTCCTCATCATCTGTGATGAATAACGAAAATAGAAACTCCAAGCCGGGGAGTAACTTCTCGTTTGGATAGACTCTCCTGTATTTCGGTTGCACTGCAGGTTGTTGGAGGTAGTGAGGTGTCTTTTCTCTTTCCATGACTGAGCATGTTGATCCATGTTAAACTATGAGTAGACGTTTTGATTTAATCTACATCTATCCTCTCCAGGACCTTTCGGGTAACACTGGGTACAGATGGATGGGATGTCAGTTCATAAAAAGGTGCACACATGGTCACATTTACCCACATAATCTAATATTGTGGGCAATTTATAGATCACGTTCTGATCTTGAGTTTTCCTCAGCCATGTCTCATTAATAATGAAGTGGCTAGTTTGCTGATACTGGCCATTAGCTGCTCACCAGCCCTACAGGTGGTGTAATAGCTAAAGAACTGCAGCTGTGATCAAAACGAGAATGGAAAATTTATATTGTACTTTAGTCAAAAGTACTTGAATAATTCTTTACTTGTCAATTGATTCTGTTTCCTCTGGACATTGTTGCGCATGGTGCTTTACTGTGTTGGGTCTGATTATGCTACATTGATATTTTTTATGGGAGTGCGTGGTTCTGAGGTGTCCAGAGCAGGGTGTGTTTGCTGACAATATCTCAAGGAATGTTTTCTAGGTTTCCACAAGGTTAACTAACTTCCTGCTGTCACTAGCCCCTCTTGGGTGGAGAAACAGTATATTGGTGTGATAGTTAAAGGTCCTTGTTGTATATGGAAAACAGTTTTGCAAGTCGGGGAGTAGACCCAAATGCCCAGTCATTCACAAGGTCTTTCTGATAGACAAATTTTATTAATTCCCAGGGAATGTTAAGGATGTCTCTGGTGTGGTCCAGTCAAGGAGTTTTAATAAAAGTGTTAGTTTTATATCAGTCTAACAACATAAAAGTCTGAGCAATTAGCCTTTGCATTGCAGCTTTAAATGAAATTGAACAACAATGCTTTATTTGGAGATGTTCTCCCAATGCTTTTATCTGTTCGAGGTGTTTTGTATTAACATTTTGCAGACTGGTCTTTAAAAGCCCTATTTTTTCAAAACTATATGTAGAAGTGTTGCTGATGAAATGTCAGGCAGAGCCATGAGTCCCTTCGAGGTCAAATGTCACTTTTTATATCAAGCTTGAATGTCACTGGCTAGCTAAATGCACATCTGTCTTTATCGTTTTCCCATTCCTTTAGTTAAGGTCTTCTCTACAAGTAGTCTTCTCAATAAAGAGGTAGACTAGCAGTGTGATTTCATGAGAAATATTGTATGTTCATCAATGACTGTAAAGCCAAAGAACCTTAGTCTAATGTAGTTTTAGCTAGTAGAGTCAGGTGGAGTATTGCAATTGTCTTTCTCATAAAAATGTAGTTCCATGCTTGGCATTGGATATTACTTTCCACTTAGGACCAGAGTAAGCAAATGTATGAGGTAGATGAGATAATGGCGCACCCATCACATGCCTCTTTTATCTGTATAGTGGAAGACAAGGCATAGGAAATTTGGCAACGTGTTTGGGGAGAACTCCCACTTGTCATTGGATTGAATTATTGTTCTAGTTTTTGAATGGCTGAATGATGAGGACCTGGGTGTTTAATAGCTTAATACAGAAAACTGTCATTTTCTATGTGTGTATTTTGCTGTACACCAGGGTCTGTAACAAAGAAATACATTGTCACAGGAGACTCTGACACATTATGTGTCTAGTATATGCTTGGAAAGTGTACCACTGTGTGTAGCTTCAGGAAGTCGTCCTTTAGGAATCACCAGCAGTCGACATGACCAGGAAGATGGGTGTCCGACTTCTGGAACTTATTTCCTGTTTTCCCTCTGGATTGGTTAGTCTGAAGTGGGAAGCCAATAGCCTCATTTTTGAATATAATAGTGTGTCTTTACTATTTGTGATAAGGTTGCACTGTAGGCTTCATAACCCTGTTGTAGACTGCCTGATTTAAACAGAAAACCAGAACTGAACTGTTTCATTATGACTTCAATTTCATTTCCCACCATCCGCTGCCAGCATAGAGATGTCGGCCATTTTCTTTTGGGAGGGCCCTCTTTCTTAATGAAGTTGTCATAACTCTTTGGCAGCCACTGTGGGTTTGGAAAGTGGTGCTTTCCAGACCTTGTTTAAAATTTGATAAAGGACTGTTAGTTTCCGGGTTTTGCTGTCTCTTGCGTTAATGCTGACCTCTCTTCCGATTAACTTACAGGTGTAGCATTTCTGCTCAGGTAAACGATACTCCTGGGCAGTGAGGAGAGCAGTTTGCAGGCGGTCTGACTTAGCTGCGCTCGCTGAGTGTTGGGGATGAAGACACTTAAGCTTTTGCTTAACGTTTGTAAATGTGCTTTATGAAGCTCAGCACTTCTTCACTTAAGGTTTTGTTCTTATTTACCTACCTTCGAGCCACTCACTCTCTGTCCCAAGCAGCTATGTTAGTTGCTGGGATGTCTTCCTCCCCTCAAGAGTCAACCTGAGTGACAGTGGGGTCAGGTTTCCCCAGTGTGCGGTTTTGATGATGAACCCACAGCATGGACAGAGCAGGCAGGTTGAGCGGTGAGCCCAGCAGGGAAGGTCGACCGTGCATTATCTGTACGGCAGCAGAGCTGCGCTTGTGTTTTTCGGATGGCAGAGCCGTTTAGTCAGGGGCCGTTGAGCCGACAGCTGGAATGTGATTCTCAGCACTGTCTCTATTACTGTGGTTTAGCTGTTGCATTGGCAGGCCCAGGGATGAAAAAAAACATCCCTGGCCGAGCAGAAATGTCACAAAATACTTACAAGAGCCAGCTAGATTGCTTTTGCATACCATTTAGGTAGAGAGGTTGTTTTCAGACCATTTTGGTGATTAAAGTCTTCTGGGGCAAAGAAACATGCGGGAATTGCTGGCAGGGGTTTAGATAATGGCCATACCAATTTGTTTGGAAGCCTGCTTTTCAGTCCCATACGGATGTTTACTTATGCCCACAATTTGTTGAGCAGATTAGTAGTAGGCCTAAAATTCAAATGAAAGGCATATTGTGATGGCCAAAAGATAGTAATCTGTATAAATTTGGTGTATCCTTATTGTTTAATAAACGTGTCGGACTTTAAACTGCAAAAAGTACCGCCACACCACCAATGTCTTTTTACCTTGTTTATCCACAGTATCTGTTTCAGAAGATGTTGTGGCTGCTGAGCTGTCTTCACCGCCACTTCAGTGCTTATCGCTTCGATCGTATTCTGAAACAGTAGTATGTCGCATGCTCTGCTAACCTAATTTAATATTAGGGCTGCAACTAACAACTATTTTGATAGTTAACTAGTAGGGATGCTCATATTGACCGTTTAACCGTTAACCGACCGAATGAATTTTAACCGATTATTACTATCAGTTAAACTCATGGGGCGTTATCACATGCAACCACACGTGCCTTCTACCGCGAAGAGTGAA
>JAODJW010000094.1:14757265-14811790 GCA_026777045.1 Hyperopisus bebe
CATGCCATTCACCCTTTTGCAGATCTCGTCTTTGTTTTGGGACATTAAAAGCCTTTGAGACTGATGTGGCACTAAATAATTGGGGAATTATTTTCTCTTTACTATGAAGTTTGGCATCTTAAACACGCGTCAGGAAATAGCTTGCAGCCTGTAGGCTACTCCGCAACCGTCAATGTTTAAGCGAACTGCCGAAACCATAATGTTTATTTTTATTTTTTAGGAAGAATAATTAAATCATAAACAAAAGAAATGCAGCCCTTCCAGCCCCCCATTTTTCCCCTTCGGATCAACAAAAATCTCATTATTAACCTTTAGTGCCCTCAATTGACAGAAATCCATCATAGTGACGGAAAACTTTAATCCATGTTTCCAAGACTTTATCAGGTTTAATACATGATGATGCCTGATTTGTGGCCGCCATTCTTCTACCTGTCGCTGAATGCTATTCACCAGTGTGGTGTACTGGTGTAGTCTATTGGAAAGCGGTAGTATTGCACAGGTAGAAAAGAAGGAAAACGTCTCACTCCATTTAAAAATACGTCTGGTGACAATTATCGACAATCAAATTTGTTGGCGACTATTTTTATTGTTGATTTTTGTCAACAATGTGGAATAATCGTTACACCCCTATTTAATATAACATAAGAATATGCTGAATTTATACACGTTACTAACTTTTGGGTATACTGCCAACCCAGTTTTACGGAGGCTCTGCTCAGTGATACAAACCAACTTTGATCATTCATTGGACAGAGAAAAAGTAACAGGAAGTCTGATTGGCTAAGAATGTCCGGCAATACCGGCGCTTATGTGATTTCTTGCTACAGGATTGTAAAGACTCCCAGATGGCTACAAACTAAATTAAAATACGGTTGTAATACAATGCCACATACCCATTAGGGATGGGCAGTATGGATTTAAAGTTTTATCATGATATTTCCTGGTATTTATTGCAATAATATAAATGACAATAAAAAAAATACTACAATCCAACACTGTCTTTTTGGCTAGAAATCTAACTCTGCCTATAGTCTAGAGGGCTTGAAAGGTTTTACTTAATGACACCGTATGTTCTTTACTTAATATATATAGTTTTTCTTTTGGCATTTTATTGAACAGTATGATTATGTGAATGGACCAGTTGTACTCTAATAAAATGTATATAATTAAAATAAAACACCATTGGTGCCCTTCGAGTGCATATCTGAGTCAATAACAAGCGTCGTGCATCCACATATTTCTAAAACAAGCTGCTTCAATACCGTTTAATAATGCGCCACCGGCTTTAAACATGGTGTTTGTGAGTCTAAGGCAGTTCAATGTCATTGCACCCGGCCATGCCTCATTAAAAGAACACCACTCTTAGAAGTGGAAAGCAGGCATTTACTATTTTGACAATGTGCACGCATGCTGTGAAAATGAGCAATGCACTGGTACATAACTAGTTTATTGTTATCGCAGGTTGAATAGTTATTATGATGGGGAATTTTTTTCCCGGTATATCGCAAAATATTGCCCATTCCTAATACCCGTGTATGTTTTTTTTTTTCTTTTTTTTTCTGTCAGTGTTATTGTTTAGATTTAGTTGTAGGTGCACTTTCATTAGTTTCTATTTTAAAGATATAAATCTAGTTCTATATTTTGCTAATTTTATTTCTGGGATAGAAGGAAAGTTGTAGGACTTTGCTTGTTACTACAAAATGTCACAGTGTGGTGCTGTTTACCATTTCTATGGTTTTAAGTTCATTGCACGACAGGCCCAAAGGCACAAATCATTACTTTAGCTATATAGTATTTGAAAACTATAGTGGGAAGTATTTGATGTTTGCTTTTATCTTTGTTCATTTTGGAACCTATATTTATAGTTTGTGTCTGATTGTAGCTATTTTATTTCAGTTTATGGAAATGTTTTCATTAAAGTTTATAACCCTGCCTTGCATACTGTAAGAACATTGTGCGCGGTCAGTTTTAGAGGAAAAAAGAAATTCTTATAGCCTCCATACCATACTTTATAAATGTAACTTTTAAAAGCAGTGTTGTCTGGCATGTAGGTATGTACCAGATATGAAATATGAACATTCAGGATCACGGGCAGTCTGGCCCTGAGATGCACAGGCTGCAGGGTGCACATTTTCATGTAAAGTATCAATCAGCCCTGAGCCACACCTACAGCACAGAGCGCAGATGAGAGGGTGGAAGCAGTGTAACTGACTAAAATGTCGGGGGCATTCGTCCTTATGTAAACACAATTTGGCAATATTGAGGTCAGAAAAAAATTATCAAGGGTATGCTTGTATATCGTGTGATAAGTTGATAACCTAAATATCATGAAATGCCCAATATTTTAGTCACAACAATAACACTCACTAACATCAAATTGTGGGTGTAAGTAAACATCCATTTAGTACTGAAAAGTAGGTGTCTGGATACATTAGTATGCCCATTATCTAAAGGTCTGTGTTGGCATGGTGTACAGAACATGTGAAAGACCATCATACTGACTATTATAAGGGATTTTGAAGTATCCATAGTGCATTATAGATAAGAGCTCCAGACGGCATTCATAATGCATAATAAACATGGCTTTAATGTCATGCCTTTTTATAAATAGTTGCCGTGTTTGTAATACTTTATGAATGCAACACAACATGGTATGAATATCTATAATCCATTATGATGACTGCTTTAAGTAAAGTGTTACCGAACATTCTTTCAAAATGTACTTAAAAAATACTGCTCCATTTAAGAAAAGTGTGGATTCCCACCTGGTCACTCAGAGTGCCGATATGTTTATTACCTGTCAGTGATCTTGCAGAAGACCAAAGGTAGTTGGTAAAAAGTACTTTTAGAATGTAGACAAACAGGCAAACTGCAAATTCATTAACCCCTCAGTGCCTTCACGTGTCATACGAGCTGTGGGGGTTTCTGGTCATTGTGGCTGATTTTAAATTTTCTGAGGATCCTTTTTTTTCTGTATAGCTAATCCAAAAAGCAAAACTGAAAACGAACACCTTATGCTTAAATTTCTGATGTTAAGAAGGACCTATCAGCAATTTCTGTAAAGCTGTTAGTTGATACATGTATTGTATGGTTGTATTGTATGTGTCTTAAAATACATCATCTGTTCTAATCTAAATTTAACGTAATGCATAATGCTGTTTCAGATTACTGGGTTTCTGTTTCATGGTTAAATTTGCAGTGTTATATGTTAAAAGCATTGTTAATGTTAATCAGTAAAGTTGTGTAGTTATGCTCATTGGACAGGCTTATTGGTTAAAAACTTAGTGCTGCTATGCTTATTACATATGACTCCATGTTTTTTTTAATACGTTTTTTGTTTGGTTTTGTTCCTCAGGAGAACCAAGATGGGGAATGTGTTTGCAAACCTGTTCAAGGGCCTTTTTGGGAAGAAGGAGATGAGAATCCTCATGGTGGGGCTGGATGCAGCTGGGAAGACAACCATCCTCTACAAGCTCAAGCTGGGAGAGATCGTCACCACCATTCCCACCATCGGTGAGTGTCACTTTTCCCGCTACACTGGTTCTCATTACCCGCCCCCCCACTTTATTCTCTTCTTCCGTCTGTCCATTAACCGCAGATTGTTTTGTGCAGCTGCATATCAACGCGGGTCGAATAAATAACAAAAACTAGAAATGGAACAGAAGTGAATAGAATAGCTGCCTTTTATTCATCCCTGTGAGGGACTTGTGTTGTTCTCACAAACCCCACTTTTCTCTGCATGAGGAACACAGGCACCATATTCAGGTAAGAGCAGACATTGGGGTCAGAGTGCAGTGCCAGCCAGCCCCACTGGAGCAGTTGATGTTAAGGGCTATGCCCATTAGCCCTACATAGATATGATTACTCTAATGGCTGTGTATCCATGATCTTCCTGATCCAGGCATGGATCGGCAACCTGCTGAGCTATACAGCGCCACTGCACAGGCTTTGTGCTGTGCAGGGGGGACCCTTTGGTGAATGATGGAAAGATGGATATTAATTATGTTTTTGCCGCCTCACAGGTTTTAATGTTGAAACAGTAGAATACAAGAATATCAGCTTCACTGTGTGGGATGTTGGCGGTCAAGACAAAATTCGGCCTCTGTGGCGCCACTATTTCCAGAACACACAAGGTGAGCAAAAGCCCGCTACCTCCAACGCCCCCTCCCTGGCCTGCCAGCTCCCCGCTTAGTTCCTCTGCCCCGTAGGCCTGATCTTCGTGGTGGATAGCAACGACAGGGAACGTGTGAACGAGGCACGGGAAGAGCTGACCCGCATGCTGGCAGAAGACGAGCTACGGGACGCCGTACTTCTCGTCTTTGCAAACAAGCAGGTGAGTTTCCCGCTACTGTGGTGGCCCAGGGAGTCAGGTAGTAGTTACCTTTTGTACATCAGAGGGAAAACTCAAATAATTTAAGTGTCAGAATATGGGAATTTCGTCTTATCTGCCATCTGGCCCCTACCATAATTAAAATTCAATTATCTAACATCTTGCCAAACATGGCTATTCTGACCGCCCAAGCAGTGCACACTCTGTTTTCCTGCCCTGGTGTTCATTGCCTAACCATAACCCTGCCCCTTCCAGGACCTGCCTAATGCGATGAATGCTGCAGAGATCACAGACAAACTGGGCCTGCATGCCCTGCGGCAGCGCAATTGGTACATTCAGGCCACATGTGCCACCAGTGGCGATGGCCTCTATGAGGGCCTGGACTGGCTCTCCAACCAGCTCAAGAACCAGAAATGATCCGTTCCACTTCCAGAGCGTCAGGGACATGCCCCTTCCAGCCCCTGGCCCTGTTTTCTTCTCCTTCTGTCACCCCCCCACCACCACCACCACCACCACCACCTCGTTTCCTTGTTTTGGGCCTATAGCTGGCCAATACACATGTCTGTGGGTGTGGGTGCCTGTGTGTGTGTGTGTCTGTGTGTCTGTGTGTTTCTCTGTCTGCTGCGAGTGGGAGCAGCCCCAGCGTGCCTTTTACACACTTCCCACGGGAGCGATGGTTCAGCTGTCATTATCTCGGTGTGAGGGCGGAACCAGGATGGAAGATGGCATCTCTGAATGAGAACCTGATCTGCACCACCGTTTTCAGTGTTTAGATGTGCATGTTAAAATGGTTGAAACTGTAAGCCAGTTTAATATATATATTAAAAAATCAAATTTGTGACCTGTATCAGGTTGAAAGCGATTCAAAGACATTTTCCATCCTTGATCCTCCTTCCTATCCTTGAAAATCCTGCTTTTTTTCGCCCCGTCTTTTGTCGCAAAAAAAAATCCCAGGAATCTTGCAGCTGTCTGTCTTATGAACACTACCTTTCTAATTTGGAGACCAGAAAGCACAAGCTGTTCAGCATAGAGGTTTCCTCTGTTATTTAATACAAACTTGTCTATTGGAAAAGCTACATTGGGGAAAACCACAGAATAATGTCAAGGTTGTAAAGGCTGTACGCACTGTGTAATATGGGGTGCCACTCCTGAGTGCTACTAAGCATTAGTGGCTAGTGAGTTACTGAAGGGCAGGCTTGACAATCACATGCCCACATTCCACTGGGTACCTGATTGTGCCGTCTCTTTCCAGACCAGGCTGGAGGTGGTGTCCATGGGGGATACAACTGACAGCAGCTCCTTCACCTGATTCATTCTCAGGTTGTAGTGAAGTTACTGGAATTTATACATTTCGAAGTACAAAGGAAGTTCTTGCTGTGGGTTTGAACTTCACTGAACTCCGTACACAGTTAATAGGCCATCGAGTAAGAAACTTGCGTCCAAAGCTGCTTAGGATGCTACTTAGCCATTATGCTCCCTTTAAAACCCTGAGAAGCAGGCAGGTGAGCCTTGTTTTGACATGTAGGATCTGTATACCCCGGTGGGATGTCTTGAATTCATTTAGTACCTAATTGTTCTCTTTTAGTAATCATACAAATGAGAGCTGAATTACTTGTGTTTTGGGACACGGAGGCCTTTTCAGAGAGCTGCTCCTACTCTGTGTGTGTTGTTATTTTTCAGGATTTTTTTTTTTTGGTACAGAATGCCTGCCTCTGGTTGGCATGTCTGGAGAGCCAGGTGTACAGTGGTAATCATATGGTATATTTGGAGGTGGGGGGTAACTGGGATCGGTTGGTTTTTGGATAGCTTTCAGCGGTGCTGGGTCTGAGCTGCAGAAACATGCAGCATGTTAAAGGGACTGTTGAGGCTGGAGGTCTGGGGCTTAAGTGATCAATATATTATTTTTAATGATTTCATTATTGTGATAGGGTGTGTGTTTGACTTTATTACAGTACTGCTATGAACCTGCTGTATGACCAATCAATTTAGGATTGACGTTTCTCATAAAGAAATTTTCCATTGAAGGCATAATTATCACACAGCTACAGAACACATTCTCATCATCTGTGACCGGCTGGACAGTCTGTTACTCAGGCACATTAGCTATGTACCGGAATCCAAGCTGGACTAGGAAAAAATTGCAGCCCATTGCTTTATCTCAATGGAGCTTATATAGGTGGTTGTGCTCTGTGTCCCTGCATTATCCAGACAGCCATTTCAGATTTGTCTGGGTTTCGGCAAAGGCAGAAACTCATGACCTGCAGGTTGGGAAATGCATTTCTGTGTTAACTTCTGTGTTCATAATCAGCTGAGTTGACAGGAACTATTATGTTATCCTGAAACTTCCTATATTTTCGACTTGGCCACAGTGCATGTTCTGCGTACCCTATCTGTGTGTGGCTGAGAAATCTCATATCTTCAGTTAATACCTTCTTGAGGGAGGGTGGTCTTTGCATACAGCTGAGCAACTGCAGAAACTTAAGTAAAATGCACCCAGCTTTGTAAACATGCAGGTGTAATTCAATGATCCTCATCTTGACATTTTATTTTGTCTACCATAAAAGCCATACAGCACATAAATCTGGATTACAAGTATTAGTGAGGGAATCACAAATACCTTATTGCATATATTTTAGGTAGGTCCATTACGGTTCAGACGTGAAGCTTTAAGTTTGAGAAATTTATAAATGTTTGTGTGTGTGAGTGTGTGTAACTTTTTTTTAAATTCCTTTTCCCCAAATGAGTTAATTTTCCTTTTGTTTTAGCTTTTTTTTAATCCATCTTGTAACATCTGAAAAAATGCACTATAATAAAGATCTCTATTTCAGTTTGTTTGTAGGCTTTTGAGATAGTGATTAATTCTTTCAAACTTTATTTGCTTTTGTTGTAAATGTTGTGCTGTAAATCCCAAAAATAAAGTTAAGCAGGGCCCTATCTGCTGTATGCCACTAAACAAATTTAGAATAACCTGGAAGATTCTGAATTGGTAAACCCTCTAAATATCTGAGGTTTTCACTTTTTGGATAGAATGTGCATCATTGTGGTTAGATTGGTAGACAGATGCAGTACATCATGCTTTCCAGTAACTGAAAATACAATCACTTTGTTAGAATCACTAGTAACATCACTATGAAAAGATGAACCTGCTGCTGTATGGATTTGTGTCTATAAAGTATCAATAACAATTGCTTACAATGTCCAAAAATCAATTACTGATCTGTTCTTTTACTTATTAGTAAAGATGCTGTCTTTTATCCATAGGCAAGAGAGGTATAAATGTTTGATAGTATGGAGGCATTTAAATTGGACGCATTCTGAAACTACCTTTCTTTGTTTTATTTACATTCTTAGTTGCTGCTTCTGATTTTTGCCTTGCTTGATTTCCTTTATTAAAAGAAAATATCCAATGGCAATGTGTGGGGGGAGAATATTTATCTGAAGAATGCCCCTGTGAATGCAAATAAAAGTAAATCATTAACTTTTGCATTCTATCTCAGAGTAAATAGCAAATTATAGAATAAAAGGGAAAGGCTATTTCCATTACAAACTTTGCAGTTTCTCTTCAGGAAGCACATGTATAGCACATGTGTATCTTCCTTGCGTTCATAATGACAGGTCATATATTGTATAGATTTGAATGCAGCACACTTCAGTTTTACTTGACCGAATTAGTAGACGCAGACGTCATCAAAAACAATTTACCCAGTTTCCTCCATAATATCTCGTATTCCTCTCTCTGCCCTGAGGATATTGTTGTTTTTTGTTGAGCGCTCTGTTAAAAAAACCTTTGCTTTAGGCATGGTAATTGCTATTTGTTTGACGGAGATGCACATGCTTACACCAATAGGTTCATCTTCATTTAATCCCCATATGACTGAACAATGCAGTATCTTAATATGTGCTCTTCATAGCTGTTTTTGACAAGTGATTGCTGTTTTGTTGAACCATGATTTTAGTGTGCAGTTAAGCATCCTTTTTATAACCGACATGAGGTACTCCCAAAGGTAACTAGGGTTTTCTTTCAGGTGGTACAAGGTGAGAGCCCAACCAGTTATTCATTACGGGCTATGCCAAACTGAGCTACACATGAAAATAGTAAATACATAACAAATTATTATTACACATTGATATAACTAACACAAGCCTTATATTCAAATAAAACTTTGCAAAATAATTCAATGTTACTAATCCTAATACACTTCCTGGCCAAAAAAAAAGTCACCTCTTAAATTTAAATCAGCAGGTACTTAAAAGCCAAGGACAGGATCTTTATTAAAGCTTAGCAACGTTATGCAGTGAAAAGGTGAAGTCAGCTGAATACCTGAATTTACTGAATGGGCAGGTTATCCCAGCAATGGATTTTTTTCTTACCTAAAGGCGTGGACATATTCCGGGATGATAATGCCAAGATTCATAGGGCTCGAACTGCTAAAGAGTGGTTTAGGGAGTGCAAGGAATCATTTTCACACATGAATTTGGCAGCACAGAGTTTTGACCCATTGAAAGTCTTTGAGGTTTGATGAACACTTTACAGAGTGTTTCAACTAGCCTATCATGAATATAAGATCTTGATGAGAAATTAATGCAAATCTGGATGAAGTTTTTTTTTTTAGATGCAGCACAAGCATATGGAAGCAATGCATTAACGAATGTGCACCACAATCAAAGTTAAAAGTGGCCCAACAAAATATTAAACTCGGCGACTTTTTCTTTAGCCGGGCAGTGTGTGTTCAAATGTTAAAATATATATTTTTCCTAACCAGTAGGGGGTGCAATTTTGCCCCCGTTAAAATCGCCTAATGGATGCACCTGCCATATGATAACCAGATAAACCCGAGATCAGCGTTCGAGGAACTGAAAGTCTCGGATATCATTTAACGGGTTAATCCAATCCGAATCTCTTAGTTTATCCAGAATTTGTCTGATGGGCTGCGGCTTACCCCCCCCCCCCCCCCCCCAGAGGACAGCGGTATTGGCTCGATTTCACAATCTCCGTAGGCACGTGGTCAACGGACGATGGCGCCCCAGAGCTACGAAAGAGGAAACTGGAGTTCTTTGCGGCGCGCTGTGGACTGAAGTTTTGTCACAGAACCCAATTCTATGCGAAATGCCAATTTTAGATCACAGAGTATTATTATAGTGCCGCGTAATTCTCAAACCATAGACCTATATGTTCCAGAAAGTTAAATATAGTAAGGGAGTAGCATAACTGTTACGCAAGTACGCGTTCGCGGTATAAAGGTTATACGGTAATTTCTTGTCATGAGAGCATTTATGGCATTTACTCTGGCGTGACACTGACGTCTTCAGACTCACGCTCACGCAAGAAATCTTAAGGCAAATCGATATTATTACATTATAAACCTAAAATTAGCTGCATCAAAAACGTTGGGGGTAGTTTACAAACCCTACAGACTATTTACAAGGTAATAAAACCGTTACATAAATGTAAATGAGTGTGCAGACTTGTCTCGAATTGAAAATCTCAGTCTGGCCAGCTGACTAAAGTTGCAACCTGCTGTTATGACAAGAAATTTAACCTTTATACTGCGAATGCGTAGCCTACTTGCGTATCATGCCGATCGCTTGTTTTTGTAATTAACACACCCGACAAAATGTAGGTCTTACTTGCTATTTTAATTATTGCCTCCGGTAGAGACGGGAGCCTTGGAGTGTTTTAGCCTTGGCACCCCCAATACGTTTCTGAATATTTTTTTAACTATATATTATTTGAGCATCTGTACTAAAGAGTCGCCGTGCAATTCATTGACAAATGCAATATAGTTCCCACAGTTGAAAATAAAGTAGGCCTATAACTTTTATAAGTTTTGCAAGATGTACAACTTTGCAAATTGCGAGCAGGAATGTGACGTGATGCATCAGTTTTGTATTCTTCTTATTCAGTACGTGGTCGCCTTCTAACTTGGTTTACGACGATTCTGTACACCCCCTGGTTTAATTCAGTCAATGGTTATACCGCATTGTGTAGTGCTCAAATAACCTAGCTGTTCTGTCACGTGAAGTCGAATGATAAACCTTTCTCCATCATCTTAATCCGTATCCTGTTCAGTATATCCACTTGAGACAGTTCGGAGAACGAATAAATCACACGGGGTCATCAACGTAACTAAAAACCATTTATTGCATGAATAAATTTGAACCTTCAAACATACAATTTAAAACGGAAATATTTTTGAAATTTTCCTTATAATGATTCAGAATATTTTGCAAGATTAGCTTGTTTCATTTACTGTTGCACTTTTAAAAAAATAAAACAACTATTGTTAACCTGTTTCTGAATTATTTTCATTCATTTCAATAGTGATTTTGATCTTTTGGCCTTTGGTCTGTTCTTGCATGTGCAGCTTGTTCCATAAAGTCTGAGGTTCAGGATAACCCCTGTACTAGTGGATTTGAAGGTGTGCACACACACAGACACACAAATTCATCTGATCTTTAGACAGATCAGTTTGGACTGCAGGAAGGAAGCGTATTTAGAGGAAGCCAAGAAAAAGACAAAAAACGAGGACAACCTGCAAAGTCGGCACAGAAAGCTGAAGCCAAGTTTAATCCCTTGCCCGTGAAGGAGTGCCCAGTGAAGCATTCCTTTAAATAAAATATTTACAACTCAGTATCACAAAGCACGTCTACGTGACATGGTAGCCTGTCAGGGCAAGGTGGTGGGTGTGTGTTAGGGAAGGTAAGAGTTATGTTGCCAGGTGTTTTCAACTCCTGCCAGGGTCACCTATGGAAAACAGGTCTTGGCAGAGATGGTACCTGAAACCTATGACATATACCAGGCCTTAGGGATACAGTCTTGTGTCAACAGCAGATAATTACAGTGCACTATTTTAAACTGTGGAAGAAGGCAATGATAAAGCACTTCTATATCTTACTAAGAAAACCTTATGGACAGGCACACTAGAATGAATAATGACATAATGTTTATAAGTGGGTCTTTCAGGTCAGAAAGCATTTATTATGCAAATTTGATGGAGCTAAGTATTCTACTGAATGCAGAAGGTGTTTATGACACACTTGGATCAAAGGTTTTTGGTTGTTCAAAAGCTGATGTTGTCATACCAGCAAATAAGTTTCAAAAGAGAATGCAAAGAGAACCTGTAAAGGATCAGTACTGCAACATTGTGTGGATCATAAGCTATGGAAAGCTGGATATGATAACGATGGACATAGATCACTTGCACATTGAGATCTCAGCAAAATTAATGAGCTGGACTATGATTCTTTCAGTCAGGCAAATATACCATTTGCGACGCAGGAAATGGACTGCAAAGAAGTTGTGTGGCTTTCATAGTTATGGTTATGAGGGACGATGGAGAGACTAACCGATCCCATTACTGTCTATGAGCGACTGATATCATGGTTATATAGGCTTAAACAGATGGGACATGCAAAGAAAATATGTTCATAGTGAATTGAGAATGAAATGCCAAAGTCAGAAACGAGGAGGTGGGAAACACTGTTGGCCAGTATTTATTTGGTTAATCAGAAGAATCTAAGCTGGAAAGTAAATGACTACTTTCAGTGAACTCACCTCTTCCCTGCCAACATATTCTTCTGGCAACAAAAGTGTCATCTTAATACTTAGACATTACCTGATAGAGGTCAGACAAATCAAATAGACCACATACTCTGTGCCAAATGATGGAATTCAAATAGCAGAGACTAGATTAGAAACAGATGAAGAGCTACTATGTGCAAGCTCCAGGTGAAACTGAACAACCTCAAAAAACATCCAAACACAACACTGACGAATATGTGGGATCAGTCTGTGGCTTAATCAGGAAGTGCATCAAGGATGTTTTCCTGTCCAAAATAATAAAGATATACCCCAACCAGAAACTTTGGAACAACGCCCTCCGTAAGACCATATAGACAGCCAAGTGTGGGTACAGGGGCAAGGTGAAACTGCAATTTAATGGAAACACCTGAAGGATGAGGAAGGGACGGAACACCATTACAGACTACGGAGGAAAAGCTGGTGTGATGTGCACCATCGTATCTCTTCTGGAAGAATTGAAAACGTCTCATGCTCCATTTAAGGCCAAAACAACACCCCCCAGAGAGACTGCATGCTGCTGATGATGTCGCTATGCTTTCTGTGTCCGTGGTCAATGTGTGCAAGACTGTCATGTGAGTAAACCCCCCCCCCCCCAGGCTACTGGCCCAGATGGCATCACCAGGCGTGTCCTTGGAGCACGTGTCAGTGTTCATGGAGATCTTCAACCACTCCCACACCCTGTCTGTTGTCCCTGCCTTCTTCAAGACATCTACTATTGTCCTTCTACCGACGACCACCAGTATAACCTGCCTAAATGATTAGTGTCCTATAGCCCTTACTCCTCTTGTCAGTAAGTGCTTTGAGAGACTGGTCAGTGACATCATGGCTCCACCCTGCCCACCTCACTGGACCTGTTACCATTCGCTTATTATCAGAATAGATCCACTGACAATGCAATAGCCCTGCTTCTGCACACTGCTCTCTCCCACCTGAAAAGGGAATTTTTGCCCATTCATTCAGAAGAGCATTTGTGAGGTCAGACACTGATGTTGGTCATGGAGGCCTGGTTCGCAATCTCTGTTCTAGTTCATCCCACAGGTGTTTGATGGGGTTGAGGTCTGGGCTCTGTGTGAGCCAGTCAAGTTCTTCCATGCCAAACTCACCCAATTATGTCATTACAGACCTTGCTTTGTGCACTTGGGCCTTCCCCAAACTGTTCCCACAACACTGGAATCAGAGAATTGTCCAAAATATCATGGCAAGGTGAAGCATTAAGAATTCCCTTCACTGGAATGTAGGGGCCTAACGCAACCCCTGTAAAACAACCCCATACCATTATCCCTCCTCCACCAAATTTTACAGTTGGCACAATGCAGTTAGGCAGGTAACTTTCTCCTGGTGTCCTCCAAACCCAGACTCCTCCATCAGACTGCCAGACAGAAGCATTATTCGTCACTCCACAGAACAAATTTCCACTACTCCAGAGTCCAGTGGTGGTGTGCTTTACACCACTGTATCGAACTCTTGGCATTGCGCTTGGTGATGTGAGGTTTACTTGCAGCTGCTCAGTCATGGAACCTCATTCCATGAAGCCCCTGGCACACAGTTTTTGTGTTAGGGTTAATGCCAGAGGAAGTTTGGAACTCTACAGCTACTGAGTCAACAGATCTTTGGCGACTTCAGTACTTAAGAACCCTGTTCTGTTACTTTATGTGGTCTGTCACTTTATGGCTGAGATCCTAAATGCCTGTGACCGTGGAATATCTATTAGGGAAGAATTTTCACAAATTGATTTATTGGAAAGGTGGCAGCCTATGACAGCACCATGCTTGAATACACTGAGCTCTTCAGAATGACCCATTCTTTCACAAATGTTTGTAAACCTGCCTGCATGGCTTGGTGCTTGATTTTATACACCTGTGGCAATGGATCTAAATGAAACACCTAAATTCAATGATTGAAAGGTGTATCCCAATACTTGTGTCCATATAGTGTATATGACAATACTGTTTGTGGACTGCTGCTCAGCAATGAACACCATTGATCTTTTCAAACTCAACAGGAAGTTCCGAGCCCTCAGCCTGGATAGCTCTCTGTGCAGCAGTATCCTGGGCTTCCTGTCAGATCAGCATGATCCTCAACACGGGAGCCCCCCTGTACACCCATGACTGCGTGGTCACAAACAGCTCCAACATCATTGTGAAGTTTGTGGACAACACGACGGTGGTGGATCTCATCTCCAATGGTGACATGACCATGTACAGAGAGGTAGAGTGCTGACATACTGGTGCCAGGAAAACTGCCTCGCCCTCAACATCGCCAAGACCAAGGAGCTGATAGTGGACTTTAGGAAGCAAGGAGGATTACACATCTCCTATCTCCATCAACAGGGCCACATGGAAGTAGTTAGCAGCTTTAAGTTCTTTGGTGTGCACATCACAGAGGACCTCACATAGACAGTGCATACCACTGAGGCAGTGAGGAAGGCATAACAGTGCCTCATCTACCTCAGGAGGATGAAGAGCTTTGGCAGAGCTAAGCCCCCAAAGCCTCTGCAAGTTCTATTGATGCACCACTGAAAGCCTCCTAACCAGATGCATCACTGCCTGGTATGGAAACTGCACTGCCCTCAGTCACAAAGCACTGCAGAGGGTGGTGTGGTCTGCTGAACAGGTCACTGGAGGAATCCATCACCACTGCAGGCCATCTACACCAAGTGGTGATGGGCAAAAGGCATTAAAACCAACAGGGAGCCCAATCACACACTGTACACTCTGCTACTGTCAGGCAGAAAGGACCACAGCATCAGGTGCTGGACCAGCAGGCTCCGGGGCAGTTTCATCCACCAGGTGACCAGGATGCTGAACTTCAGCTAGTAACAGTTACCCTCCAGGACACTAACTCCATTTCCCATTGCACTACTAGAAATTCTTTTGATGCACTAAACTGTTGTTATTTGCACCTACAGTCTGTGTAAAATATTCATTGCATACTGTATTTTGTGCATATGTGTAGTATATACTTCGTTCTGTGTACAGGTTGAATTTATTTAGTGTATCACACTGCTGATGGGGAACTTTGGACCCAAAATTTTTACTCACTAGTTCACTGGATCTAGTGATGAGACAATAAATGTGCTTTGATTTTATTGGACAAGGCCACCTAACATCCAAAAAATGATCTGGAGAATATACACATTGTCTTTGAAAAAGGAATGACAGATCTTTAAAAACAGAAGACTCAAAAGACGGGCACAGAGGAATCAGGAGCAGGCAAGGTTCCAAACAAAAGGGTTTTTATTGGGGTTATTAGGGTTTGCAAGTACACTGAAAACAAACAGGACCGCACCGCATTCGGAACCGAGGAGACAAGGAAGCCAGGGAACATGCAAGCAGTGCAACAACATTAATGACAGAACTGGGGTTTGCTGGGCAGGGAGGCGCTTACTGTACATACAGGAGTAACAAAGGAAGATAATGAGAGGCAGGTGGAGTGCATCACATGAGGGCTGGAGCAAGAGGTAAGATGAACGAGCCATAGGCGTGAGGAAACATGAGGATCAGGCAGGGCAGGACATGACATTTACAATAAGACTACTCTTTAAAGGGTTTATAAATAGTTTATAATCAGCTTATTAATTTGGTTGTCATCAATAGACAGGAATAAACAAGTGATAAGTTTTTTTTTTTTTTACATTACTACCATTTATAAGTGACAAAAGGCAACCTTATTATAAAGTAGTACCGAAATTGTGAAGAAAAGCCAAAATCAGGAATTCTATGTCTCTTAAACGTACGGAATTGGTTTAGACGATTGGTTTTTGTCTGCTTGAAACAGTGACAGCAAAAGATCCTGCAGTCAAGAAGTATGTCATAGACTGGTGCTGAGCAGAATTGCCTTGATGAACCAGCAAAAAAAGTAAAAAAAAAGAATTGATCAGAATATGGCATTTTATGTGATTATGGATATGAGAGGTGGATAATGAAGAAACCAGGTGCCACAACTGCTTGAGGCAGAATCCTCTGGACTGCAGTAAAGCCACACACCTGGATTCTTGATCAAATTAAGTGTGAGCTTTCATTTGATGCACAAATGACTTGACTAAACTTGTCTAATTTTGAGAATATTATGTACATGCATTGAAAGATGCCATAATACTTCGGACAATTGTAAGACGAGGGAGTATACAACCAGAAACAAAATGGATACAAAGTGTACAAACACACGAACGCCAGCAGCCGCATCATATCATCAAGTACAGCGCCCAATTCCCCCGTGAACCTGTACTGGAAAAACGGTTGGAAGGTAAATTGCTCAGTAATTCGCGCATAATTTATCTAAGAGACCAGTAAAAACTCTATTGTCAATAATGCAGTTGTCTTTGTTGTATTTAAGCCATATTAATGCTCCAGGGGTCAGGATAAAACTTTCCATTGTGTAAAATTCATAGAAAATGTCCTCAAAAAATGAATGACAGGTATTATCCCAAGTTTCGACACAGAACGTGCCAATTTCTCTAAGCTTCTGCGCGTCAGTGCAGGATACGACACGTTAAGCATGGATTTATGCAGTAGGTAAATATATCTGTCCTTGAACACGCGATCTAAAGAGAAAACGTACACCAGATTTAGAGACTTTCTGTCACAACACTCTTATTGTACTGTGTTGTGTCAGATCGGACACCCCGTAAAAAGCTGCCCCCACAGCTCAGGTGGAACGGCATGCTCGCTCCTCCCACGGATATGAGACGCGGGGCAGAGCCGTCAGCCGTGCGTGGGAGAGGCTGAGAAATGACAGCTTGTGGCGGCTAAGGAACAGGATCTGCCGGTTGTAGGTGATCAGTCCGTACGCTGCCCGCCTCGCCGACGACTTCCGACCAGGTAAAGTACAGTCTCCGGTCTGGGGAGGACCAGCACTTTTAAGGTCTCCTTTTATCCTTCTGAGCATGATCCAGTTCTGTTTTTATTCAGGGCATGTATTGTATATATTTACTTTAAGAAACTTCCGAATTAAATTCGGTCTTGATAGTGCATGTGTGAATCGTTATTATAGTGTAACACTGAAACCTGAAATTGATTACGTTTGTATTTTCTGCTTTACGGAGTCGATTGTTAGAGTTCATTTGGTTTTGATTAATCAATCATCTTTAGAAAATAATAAATCAGACGTAATTTTGGAATAAACTGTTTCTCTACTTTGGCATGCCTTGCCTCTAGTTGAGATAAAACAAAGTTTCCTAGCTGACTTTCATCGAAGTATCATTTTCTAAACGTCAATACTTCCTTGATGGTGACTATATTCAGTGGAAATTAGCTAAAGTTTAACTGATCATTCAAGAACTGCTTTCTTTGTGTCCTGCATGTTTCTACTCTAAATACTTAGTAATAGGGTAAAAGGGTAATACGGTAAGAGGGTAATAGTTCTGAATGAATAGCTAGGTTTAGGTGAACCCAACTTTACAGGTACACCTGTGCATATTTTTCCTTAGGTGTTAAACTAGGGAACACAGTCTTTAACAAACTTTGCACTTTGTCTTTTCTATTATTGTAATATCTATTTCATTTCCAAAGTAAAAATGAATTTAAATGCTGATACTTGATACAAAAAAGATTTCAAAGTGTCACAACACCAACCCCACTATAGCAGATAACAGGGGTTAGAATTTCTGTTTATTTGCTTCTCTTTTATGCCTACTATTCATGCCTGCTTGAGATTTAGTATCTTATCTACAAAACCCTCAAAATCAGGATTTAGCTTACACTGCTAAACAAAGGACCAGCACAGGGGATATGGGATGTGTCCAGATAATACAAGTTGTCCGTGGTAACATTAAAACACTGCAAACTTTGTTTTGGTTTCAGTTTAATGACTTACTTATTCTGTTTAACTTTGGTGAATGTTAAACATTTAGATGTAGGTTTGCTATTTTAAGGTTATGTTTTTATTTTTTATGATTATTTCATTCTTACTTGTTAAACCAAAATCACTTTACATTATTTCAGCTGGAAAAAATTTCATAAGTAGTGATTATGTTTTATGGAGCTGATCATTTTTAATTTGTGTACTAATTTCTAATTCCCAAGTTGCCTGGAGTGCAAGTCTGGGATTTGGTGTTTACTCTTGATACGTGCCTGTTGTACATGAGGAGGACAGGAAGGGGGCAGTAAGTTTCAGTATGAGGTGTCCTGGGGGTGAGTCAGGTGTGGGGGAGGGGGGACTGTGCCACTCTATCTCAGTTTGACTACTGAACTGCTTTGTGTCTGAATACAAAGAACAGGTTCCTGGCAATTCTCCAAACTGGAGTGAGCTCATTGCCTGCACTGCTGACAAAACCCAGGAGAGGTTTTCACTAACAACCCCCCCCCCAGCCCCCAACTATGAAGAAACCACCTGTTCATATGTTCATGAGTGTAAATAGTGGATCACATTACAAACATCAATAAAATCATGGATCTTTACATGATTCAGGGTTTTTCTTAGAAACTTTGACTTTGGATTTTGGATTCTGTCTGGTATCTGTCTTCCCAGAGGGGATACCTGAGATTAGATCAGGCAGACTTAAACAAGCACCAGAAAATGCTCAGGGTGGCTTCAAGGGGGGAGGAGAGGAGGCGCAGGGGAGCCCTTCGAAGGGTGAGGAGGCAGGGCAGAGCACGGAGGTGAAGCGAGGACACAGATTTGAAGTGATACTGAGCTGGTCGGATGGGAACTCCTCTGTCGGCGCATGCTCACGGGAAAGTCGGACTAACAGCAGGTCCCTTCATGTCAAAGCAGAAATTAAAAATAGACATGCCTTGGACTGGCAGCCTGCACAGAGAAACAGGCAGAAAACAAGCATCTTCTTGGGTTGCTGATTTTGGGTCACATTTAGCAGAGGTGAGATACCAAGCGTGTGTTCTTTTGGAGCTGACAGATTCTGGGTTCAGCCATGTTTGTGCTGCCAAGCCAGAGCATGCTAGCTGATCTCTTTATTTATTTCATTATCTGCCGATGATGAAAAGCCTTGGATAAAGTTGGCCGCACATGTTTGTTTGTGCATTACTCCTCCTTGTGCAACATGGAGTTCAAAAACAAAACAATTAAATGGTGAACTGAAAAACATACAAGTTACTCCAAGCCTATCACACATTTGCATTTTACTAATACCTTAAGCAGGCAGAGGTACATGCTGCCAAGAAGACAATGCAGCATATAATTAGCAGCCGCAAATGATGTCTTAGTGATAGATCCGGAAATTTATAGTTACTTTAATGTGACACTCAGGAGGGACAAGATCTTACACAGTTAGTCAGTATGCTTGGGAAAGGGCACTTCTGCACACGGCCTTGGAAGCAGAAACACACGTGGGGACTGGTCAGTGAACGTCCCGTGCCATGCTGTTATTGTTCTTCCCAGCATCCTCGGAGAGGGAAAGTAAGAGACCTGTGGTTGTTTGCTCCGCTAATGGTGGGGCCCGGCAGGCGATCCCCACCTGCTCTAGTGACCTCCGACCCCCCGCCAGGTGTGTTAGCGTTGCTGTGTGACTGTGATGGCACACCCTGCCGGGGCACGCTCGTACACGCAGGCGCCAAGTCATCCGGGGTCGTCGAACAAAGGAGCGTTTTGTGCGGTGTCTGACGGCGAGCAGCCAGCTCCGCCTCCTGGCCCACGCCGTCTGCTCTCTGCCAGAGAGAGTGACCCGCTGGCGTGCTTGAGCTAGACCTGGCTTCATTTATTCTCTACTCGATTTTGGAGAATGGCAGTTATATGCCGACATGGAGTATGTTTAAGAAAAACGAGAAACCAAAATTTAACCTCCATACCAAGTGGATCTTGTGATTTTTTTTTTTACATCTCAGGAGAAGATTATCATGGTTTTGTGCATTGCATTGATCGTGAGAAAACCGTGAAACAGTAGAAAGGTCCAGGCATGTCCCAGAAAAAGCTGCATTGGGTCTAATTCCATGCAAGCCCAAGGATAACCCTCACAGACCCAGCGGACCCTGCGCAAACCCAGGCTCTGCCATGGTGGCTGTACCACGAAACACCTGTTCCTTCTTTCATTGCGGTCAGTGAAAGAAAAAGAAAGAGTAAGTTTTCCCCTTGAGATAACACCACAAGCTGAGCTGGTCTGTTCGGGCTTTGGCTGTATCACGTTCCCTCTAATGGAAGCCTTAGAAAACAGGCACTTACACACCGGCTCTCCACGTGTCAGTGTGTTTTTTTAAAAATTTTCTACGTGTTGTTGTGTTTTTAGATTCTGCACAGTCCCGCTTCCTGGTTCACGGAGAAGACAACCCGTTAGGAGGGAGAGGCGCACCCGGGGAATTGGCCGTGATTCACTGCAGGTGGCTGCAGCCCAGCAGGCACTCTCACAAGTCGCGGCTGGCCGACGGGCCGCTGCGTGTCAGCTGAAGGTGGGCCCCGCTTTGCCCCCGAAGGCCACTGCTGCATTAAGGGGCCGCACTTCCGCCCGAAAGTACCAGTGCCAAAGTACGCCCGAATATAGATAAGCTACCCCTCAGGTTCCGAGGAGGTAGCCTAGGGTACGATGTGTTTATGCACACGCACGAACACTCTTCATGCCTGGTTGAAAAACTGGTTGTCTTGTTTTTGTTGCTTCAGTTGCCGCGTGCATATCATTGTTCTAAGCCCTGTCCTGGGCCGCACCTTCTGCCTCTTCCTGTAAATAGGATGTGTGGAGAAATACCACCTGCAGTCATGTATGTGTTAGTAATATGCATTAACAGTTCATGGTTCTGTAGGGTGGTTGGGCTGGCTGAGGTCATGGAGCAGTCAGACTGCTGTGATTTTTGGGAAATGACAAAGCTTGCCATCTTCCTTCATGGAATCACTCTCCCAGTTTCGGGCAGATGCCGTATCCTTTGGCAGCCACCACCCATCTCCATATCTGTTTTTGTTCTTAGCCTGCATTTTCCTTCCCCTGTGCTTGTTTTTGCTGTGTCCCGCTGCTGATATCCTTCCATTAATTTTAACACAGATTTTTTTTTCTGCTGGAGTTTAGGGGGGGCAGTACTGTGTTGAGCTTGAGGAGCAGACGCTTAGATTGACAGAATGTGTATGGTTAGTGAAATGGACATAACTCTACTAATAATACACTAATCTTTATGTTCTAGAGAATTCCATGGAGGTGGAAGGGTCATGGAGAGAAGTTTTTAAGGGGGCAGACAGTGCCAAGAACACCTGCACAGATGTTCAGAATAACCCCAGTATTAGGACCTCAGCTGTGGAAACTTCAGCCTTGCGCCGGTCCCTGCCAGTCAGCATCCATCAGAACAGGTACTTTGACTCACTGGGTCATGGGTTAACTAGCTCAACTACTCTGTATTACGTGAGAACAGCTTGAACAAGTCAAATGGGTAGCTGGATGCAAAATAATATCAGCACAGGTCTCAGTGCAGTTCAACTCTTAATGTTTCGGCACGAGGCCTGGGTGCCGTGCAAGAAGGTTTTGCCCCGAGCATAAAAGCGGCACGCCCCCTCACCACCGGCACCCGGCAACTTCCAGGCACCTGACAGATTTATGGAAGCACTTATGCGGAGTCTGCCTCCCGTTGACAGCCAGCTGGCGGTAGAACTCAGGTTCTGAGCTGCAAAGTATGTACTCTGATGGAGGAGAGAAGAAGTGTCAGTAGTGCTATGCTGCATCTATCCATACAGCCATCTTCTATTTATCTGGTACAAGGTCATGGTGAAAAATCTAACAGCTCAGGAAATGACTGGACCAGTCCCATGTTAGAAGTTTTATTAATATATCCATTTATCTTCCAAACACTTAGCCAGTACAGGTTAAATGGGAGGGGGGAGTGGAGCCTATCCCAGAAACAGAGGGTACAAGGCAGTGGTCACTCTGGATAAAGATACCAGTTTAGTTTTAGTATATAGTATTGTTTTACATTTTCATCTTTCAGATCCAAAGAAGGAGAGTCACCCGCTTCGTCAGTGCCCTCAATACCCAATCCCTTCCCAGAGCTCTGTAATCCCTCCCACTCACCGGTTCTGATTGGCTCTCCACTTGGACAGGGCAGCTCTCCTGCAGCTGGCACACATGTGAGTGAAAGCGGGCGTCGGCGCCAGGGGGTGCTGGACAAGGCGATGTTCATGTGATGTCCCTGTCACTCACCTTGCAGCACTCTTGCCTCCGACAATGATTGCTGCGGCAGACTTTTAATTTGCAAAAACCCTGCAGCCTAGATCATTTTAATATGAAGACCTACTACAGCGTTCTGTCACACTAATCATTACAGTGAATTATAAACCATCATCCATCCATCCATCTTTAATAATAGTTTATCCAGAACAGGGTCACGGTCACTGAATCCTATCCCAGGAAGCACTATGCACAAAGTAAGAGACATCCTGGACAGGACTTTGTTCATTTTACAATATTTTCTAAATATGTGGCCATTCATCAATCAACTGCCTGAATATAATGACAAATAACCAATGATTCCTCATTCTTTAGTAATGAGCATAGTTACAAATATAGTGCGATGTAATGCAGCAGTTCTCGGTGGGTCTACGCTCAGAACCCACATTATTCCATGGTCAGTAAGTTTATGACCCAAACTCACTCACACCAAAAGTTAAAGAATGAAGCTGGTGACCAGGAGAGTGAGGGTGGCGATATTTTTGTAACCAGGCTCTCTGCAACCCACTGAAAATGGCCCACTTTTTGGTCGCGACCCACCAGTTGAAACAATAATGTGGTGCACACTTAAGGCTAATGAACCGCCTGCGTGTCATTCGGGTGACTCAAGAATGCGGAGGCAGGTAATAAGTGGTTAATTTGGTGTGAAACAGTTTTGCAATACGTGCAGTTCCATAAATGCCCCGTTCGGCTATGTTTGTTTTGTCGGGTTTGGTTTGGTCTGATCTGAATAGAGGCAGCCGTGCTGAGTGCTGAGGCGTGACTGCTGTTGCAGTCTTACTGGTATGTGGTAGCGTGTCATTTACACGGTGGCTGGCAGAGCCGCTCGCGGATGCTGTCATCTCGCACACTGACGCCAGAAGCCCGTCTGTAATTCGGCGCCTCGGGGGACAAGCCGTCACTGGGGGCAGCAGTGCGGCAGAAGGGCAGAGTGCTGTCCTGGGGCACGGCAGATGTTACCTGATGTGCCCGGCCTGCGGGGCAGCTGAGGCCGCTGGGGCCGTGTGCGTGCTCACACACACGTACGTGCCCGCAGAGACGGGGCCTCGCAAGGGCGCTGCAGAGGCGACAGCTCAACAGCGCCTGATGAGGGCGGTGTGACTTAGCGCGGAAAGAATGCTTCTGACGTTACGCAAATTAACACAACAGGATGAAAACGACAGAAAAACAAGGAACGCAAACCACTGGACCAGTCCCGTGTGATATGCTTTATTTATTTGTTCATCTATGTCCCAAATACTTAGCCACTATGGGGTAGTGGGGGGAAATCTCCCAGGAAAACAGGTTATGAAGCAGGGGGCATCCTTTTCAGCATACTAGTCCATCAGAGAGTACATATTCTCATACACAAACACATGCATTATCCATTTAGAGATAACAGTTCAAACATGTGTGTTTTTGGACTGTGGGAAGAACATGCAATCTTACATGTGTAATGTGCCTTAAAAAGAGAACTAAACAGACTGTAAACTGTGTGGAGAGTAGCTTAACCTTCAGGTATTCCATACATAGAGAAGAAAACATATCAGTGGCAAAGAGCAAAAAGCATAGTGTTTTCCCAATGACGAGACACATGGCATAGGTACAGAAAATCCTACACTTTAACACACAGCATCTTTTCACGCAGGATTCCACCTAAGAGGCGACCCATCGATCTGCTCCACTCACACGGCCAACATCACCAAGCTGCACATTGCAAATCAATCGTCATTGTTCTGCAGTGTGGCGGACACTGAGATTATAGTGTCATCACTAACAATTGGGCAAAATCTGCAGTCAGGTGTGATCTGAAACGGTCAGGTTAATACAGGAATGCTACTTTGAGTGTCAGGCACAAAAACATATATAAAATAACTGGCAGCTCAAGCTGGAATCTCTAAGCATTTCCTTCTAGCTGCAAGTTCAAAGTTTCTTGAAATCTGTAACCTGTTAATTCAGGCAAAGAAAAGTAGTTGACAAGGGGGGGGGGGGGGTGATGCTTCAGTGTGCATGTGACATGACTCGCCTAAAATTCCTGACTTCCTGCTTGCTTGAAGCCAAACTTTTTGTAGTCTTGGGATATGGGACAAACTGAAAGTGACATATCCTCGGAAGACATTTTTCTGACATTTTGCGTTGGTGTGTGGCTGGTTAACCTGAAGAGGAGTTATTTGCAGCTTTGATGGTGACACACCTATGTTCAAATCATAACACACAATAACAGAATCGATGGTGGTAGTTTTAAAAAGAAGTTGTTTTTTGTGGTAAATACTGTAAGCACACATATCTATAGTCCTATAAAAATTAAGGTAAACGACATTTTGTGCAAAACAGGCAACAAAATGGTACACCTAGTGCAAACAAGTAAACATGGTGCAAACAAATTTATTATGCAGTAGGAATGCGGAATATCAACAGTCACAGCTGGAAACGCTTCTCATGAAGTTCCTACTTTTTACAAATTTTTAAAATCCTTCCTGGTGTTTTGTTTTTTATTTTTTACACCACTGGCATGGCTAATTACCTTAAACTTCCGAAATCCTCTCCCTTAAAACTGCATTTCTTTGTACGACGTTGCTCTGCTACTCAGATGAAACCAAAAGTTTTTCCCTCTTTTCACTAAGTTGAACTTTACGCAGCAATAAAAGGGACAAAAGGACACTAAGTGGAAGGGGATCACTGTGTTGAACTGTGAAATGTACCCTACCCTGGAACATTGCACAATCCCTGCATGCCGTCATGAATGGGAGCCATATAATGTGCCACTGTCATCCTTCCTGCCCCAGGCTGTCTGGGCCTGGGGATTGGCAGATGACATATCCAGGTCAGACTGGTTGTTATAGCTGTCCCATGGGATACTGAGAGGCAGGATGACACAGCAGTGAACGTGCCCTGTCATTCTCATTCATTGTCTCGGATACCACCTATTGGCACATTAGCAGCCCAGTATGAAGAATGTATTGATACAGTGATATTTCTCCGGAGATGTTGTTTCTTTTATTCTCCATTTAGCTGGTGTTCTAGTGTACATTTGGACCTTACTAATGGAGTGCGTGGGGCTCAAAGCACTCACTTGTTGAGTTCAGAAGAACCCGGCGGCAGTTTCTGTACCACAAGACTGATGGACAGCTGCTGTGATTACCATCTTTGTAGCTCTGTTTAGACATTGTATGGCTGTCTGCTCTTGGATTGGGCCAGCAGTGTCTGGCCACCATGGAAAATGCTGGTGTTTGACAAGCCGTATCTTAGGTATCATGCATTGACCTTTATGCTGCTTATGCCATATTGGAGCCAGTCTACCTGGTGGTGGGTATCTCTTGCTGGCTGTCACTTGAGCTAGGGGTTCTGTCCCTAGAGAAAGGTCACAGAATGGGAAGCTTGGGTACTCCAGGAATCCCAGTCTAGCTGTGTCTCCTTAGACCACGCCATTCTCCAGTTCTCATGGACCTCTGCGATCCTGCTTTCAAGAAAGCAAGCATTAATCTGTCTTCTACTTCTCTGAAAGCCTCTGAAACCATGGGGTTTCCATGCCACATCCTCCCTAGTCTTAGCCTAATGTACTACGCTGCTCCCTACTTTTAGCACCTTTATGCTGCTACATTTCTGTAAGTGAAGAGACACACCTGTAGGCTCCTGCCGCATAAAGAGAAATCATGTTTTTACATCTTCTCTAGAGAGGAGATAGAAGAACAGTCATCAATGTAAGTACCTGTGCAAACCCCCCAGCCAATTAATAGACAGGAAAGGAAATTAGTTACAAATAGAAGTAGCCACAAACGATCCTCAGTGAGACAAGGCTAGTGGCTGATTCTCTTCACGAGGGCAGAGGTGGTTCTCTTGAGGTTAAATCAGCAGCTCTTGCTGGGAAATATTCCATCTTCCCAGAACAAGGGCAAAAATCTGAAACATAGAAAAGCCTTGAGCTAAAAGGCTACATGCCTGTAACAGGCTATGACACTAACAGCTCCAGAGGGCCCTTTAAAAAGGAATGATGCCAGGCCAGGTGCACAGGGCAAGGTACCCTTTAGATGTGCATTCCCATGATTATTGCATCTGAGACCACATAACCTGTGCTTTGTTGAGGTAAAAAACACTCGAGACAATAATACTTTACCAACTTGAGTGCTGTTGCTCCAACACTCTAACCTGTTCAATCCCCTTTTACAAAGAGGTCATCTTTATGCTGGTGGATCTAATCAGCTCCATGTTTGCCAGCTAAGCAACAGGTTTACCTTCTGATGTCTGACATTCACTTTCCCACAAATGTTTCACAGGAGAAAGGTCCTTCGGTTCTCTTCAGGATCCTGTTCTATGCATCATCTGGCTGGAAGCCTCCGGGCTGCTTGTCGGTTGCAGTGAGATGCCGGCTGTCCAGGCAGCAGGCACCAGCACAGCTGCTTTTATTTGTCCAACCAACGTTTGACCTCCACAATGGGCAGAATAATGGGCACAACAGCTGCAACAGACATGATAATACAATAACAATGCTATGGATACCAGCACAAAACGACTTAAAAAACTATGTCGCTGCATTTTCTGTAAAGCCATACATAGCTTTTTTGCTTCTGTACTTCTTTCCTATTTGCTACATTCACTCTGAAACAGCTCAGCTGGCTTTGTTTAACAGCCCTGTTAGATTTAAACAAGCCAGCAAGACTTTCTTTACATCTTTTGCAATGTACTCACATGTTTTTATTGCAAAAAGCTCTGCCTAAACACCTTTTAGGGGCCAGATTCAAAAACAATTTAATATAAGTGTTTACCTAAGTGTATGTCAACGTTTTTCACTCCTCCTTGAATTTGAAGTCAATATTCTTAGTCACTATATTATTAGAGTGGAAAAAAGAGGATTTGGTGGATAATGATGATGTCATTATTATTATTATGTAAATGTTTTTACAAGCTGACCTTTATCCTGACAGATCTGTCTGCTTATTGATACTAGAGTCTAATCCTTTCTCTATGTGCTTTCGTTTATGGTGTCATGGTGTTTTGCTACTTTTAGTTGAAGTTCCTTATCTGTTTTCAGTTTTCTGTCCCTCATTGTGTACCCAGTACTAAGTGCTGCATGTATACCTGTCAACACATTGGTCACATTTCTTTACTTGTGCATTTAGACATCAGTATTTCTCCTCCGCGTTTGTAGGACTGAGTCACCATTTGACGACAGTAGGGTTCACCTCTGCACGGCACACTCTCAGCCACGTGTCTATCGCTGGTCTTGGCAGGTGGTGAAGATCTTTGGGGAAGATGGTCGCAGCCGTTCGCTCTGGGTCCCCACGGGTGCCGCGGCACGAGACGTTTGCCGCATGCTGGTGCAGACGGCCCACTGTGCCGACCAAGAGAGTTGGGCCCTTATAGAGCTGCATGCGGGCCTCGGACTAGGTGAGACTGGCAGTGCCAATCCATATGGGATTAGCGAGTCCTTGTTTAGAACATGCACACAAAGCTTTTGACGCTTACCAGTCAAATGTTACAGATATAGCTGGTATCTTTATGAAATATCCTTAAGGGTTACAATATAAACTTTTATAGCCTGGTTGGAAAGAAGGAAACACTTAAAATTCTGAGTGACAAAGATTTTCCACCGAGGTAAAGAGTATAAATATTGTTTTATTTCTGGTGGCTCATGATGCAGTGTAATGTGCTGCAGTCATTCAATAGATCAATGGCTTCCTGATCCTCCCCACAAAAGGGGCCATTGATTCTCCATGGGCCCCTGTTTCTGAGAGCCCCACTGCGGCTGCACCAGCTGCACTGCCTGCAGCGCCTATACTACACTGCTAATACCATATGCAATTTGTCCTCTTCATATTGCATCTCACTTAAAATACTTTAAACTACATCTGATGCTAGGTTAAACACACATTTAACAATGCACATTTTAGGTAATTTGTCAAACAAATGTTTGCAAATAGAGTGCCAGCCGAAAGCTGACAATAGATGAGTAATCATATAGGAGAGAAAAATTGGCAAAGTCAACAAAGGCAGAAGAGCTCTCCAAAGCCACGTGTATTATTCAGCCTGAATGACGCGGCACCAACTACCTCATTGTTTGATGAGACTCCCTATTATGACGTGATAAGTAGGTTTGAAGAGCGACCTCCCAGTGACTAAATGAAAGAATGATTCTGGAGTGACATAAATGGGGCTTGTTCTACGTCTCTGGAGTGGCCAGTTAACAATAAATGTCAGTATCCAGTCAGCTTCCTAATTCTTATCCTTGTCAGGTTGATGGAAGAGAGTATCCTGGAACCCATCCCAGGTAACGTGGGGCACACTAGCAGAGGTACACCATGGATGGGGTACCAGCTTATCTCAGGGCACATAGATGCACACAGTCTCATGCACATAGGCAATTTAGATACACCCGTCTACCAAGCTGCATGTCTTTGGGCTGGCAGAGAAAGCTTGAGGACCTAGAGGAGACCCACACATCAGAGAGAAAATTCCTAACAGTCAGAGTAAGAGTGGGATTCAGAGTCTCATTCTTGGTGTGAGGCAACAGCTCTACCTAGTGTTGCTGTGCTGCCCTTAAACGTCAATACAGATGATCTTTGGGTTACAATGGGGTAATGTTCCGAAAAACCTATGGTATGGTGAAAAGATTGTACAGAGAAAATGCATTTTAATAGAGTACATCAAGCCTAACAAACATCATAGCCTAGTCTAGCCTACCTTAAACATGCTTAGAACACTTACATTAGCTTATGGTTGGGCAAAACCATTAACAATAATAATTAATAATAAAATGTTGAATATCTCATGTAATGTGTTGAATAATCATCCCCATCATAAAGTCGAAATATTGTAGCACGGACCATCGTAACCCAGGGAGCGTCTGTATAAAGAAACAAATTACAGAGACACAGATATAGTGTAATCTAATAAAACTACAAGAGAAGTAAAACAAGGAAACCTTTGTATATCTGGATATTTTCTTTTCATTCTTTGTCAGGATATTTTCCTTGCTCAGGGGTACTTAGGTAGCCCTCCTGGGATGACCTGTATCCTTTTCTGATGAAGTTCTCAAATTTTCAGATGCATACTGTTTCTATAATGGCAGTTTTGTTAAAAGCTTTTCATGTGGCAATGTAGGCATGTTCTGCAGCCAGGTGAAGAGTGTGCACTGACATTGGCCCCGTCTGGTTTGTGTGTGCCAACAGAGCGCTGCCTTGAAGACCATGAGACAGTAGTGGAAGTGCAGGCCACCTGGCCACTAGATGGAGATAGCAAGCTTTTATTCAGGAAGAACTACGCCAAATACGAGTTTTTCAAAACACCCATGGTAATGAGCTCTATCCGTTCCTTTTTTGGGTCTGGGTTGGCTTTATCTGTCCTGGTCTGTCTTCCCCTCCAGACTGGAAGTCAGGTATCTGGACTAGTGTGCAAGTGAGTGGTTCCTGTCATATCCTGTTTCAGATGTTCTTTCCGGAACACATGATCTCTGACAGCGCTGATGTCAACAAGGGCATGACTTCGTCAGAACTCATCCAGGTAACCTTGAGTTAGTGATTAAATTTCAGGGAGCGAAAGAGATGCTAATGGGAACATTCATATGCTTTATTTATTATGGTCTGTCTTAAAGATACAGGCATTGATGTAGAAAATGGCTTCATTTGTAGGATTCTGTTAGATAAATTCTTTTATTTTGATGTCTTCAAGACAATACCATACCGATTACACATTGAAAATGCTCAAACTTAATCTAACCCAAAGTTATAAAAGCAATCTAGGAAAGAGTATTTTATCTTAATTATTACTACATTACTACTATTACTACTACTACTGCTACTACTACTCTTATTATTATTAGTAGCCTAATTGTACTACTACAGTGTCTGGTACCAAAATAAATAAAAATGCATAGACGCTTAAGGCTGCAGAGTGCATTTCAGTTTTCCTTCTGAAGCAAATGCAGTATGTTATTAGAAAGAACAGGTACGTCTGAAAAGCTATTTTATTTATATTATCTTTTAAACTCTTTGATTCTAGTATGTCTAATGTACAATTAATAGGTATATTTGAATCAAGGAGGCAGATTGTTGCAGTACTGCCATCATGAGCTTCATGTATAGGTATTTGCTAGAGTATAAGACCTGTCCTGCTGACATTTGGCACCAGGTGTAGATGTCTCAAGCATGACTGTGTTTTGGACATTGGGGTTGACAGCTAAGCTCTCTCCCTTCCAGAACCTGCTCAACTCAGGTAGCTGTCCAGAGATCCAAGGGTTCCTGCAAGTCCGGGAACCCAGCCGCAAGGTGTGGAAGAAGGTCTGCTTCTTTTTGAGGAGGTCTGGCCTCTACTGCTCAACCAAGGGCTCCTCCAAGGTCAGATTTCCAGGATGGAAACAACCATGTCTGTCTCCTTTCAGCCTCCTCCATGGGCACTTTTCCACTGCAGCAGGTACCATAATTTTGGTACTTCGAGAAAGCACCAAAAGTACGGTACTTCAAGGTGTTGGTTTTCCACCAGTGTAAAAACTGGTACCGCCGTCAAATGGCATCACAACACGAGGCGGATATTTTGTACTGAATTCCAAAAATGGCTGTAGTATATTATAGGACTGGGTGATGTGCAATATTAATACCAATGTTGTATGTTATGCACATGCCATTCTCACATAGCTAATCAGCTAGATTAAGATCAAATTTTTTCTTACTTTAAATTCTGTACGGACATTATAGCACAGGGAGTTTGAGATTCAGTAAAACATTTTTACTCTGTCATAAAAAATAAAAACGTAACTAGCTTTGCATTTTTAATTATATTTCCTCTTATTTTATCTCATATATGTTTAAAAATTTGTTTAAAGTTCACCTCTGCTGCTTTTGCATGAGTGCTTGCTGTTTGAAAGCACACCTAGACGAGTTTGTGAGAAATTTATGAACTGTCCCAGCATTGTCATGCTGTCCCGATCTTTCTGTTGCATCTGTTCTTCCAAACAAATCACAATAATTTTTTTTTACTTTATTTATCATTGTTTTCTGAGTACGGTACTTGGTGCGGTGGAAAAGCGCCTCATGTCTTGAGGTTGGCTCATCTTAAGCATACACTGAAGGTCTGACTCAGTGTAATGGGTGTTTGATGAGGAGCTTCTTTGTGTCAAGGCAGGAATGTTATTGGTCAGTAGCTACAGTAGAGCTGATGGCAGTATGGCTTTCCAAAGTCAGCCTCGTTCCCTCCATTTTAACACTAGTAAGAAGCTTGAGAAAGAAACCCAACTAGGGTACACAAAAGGGAACAGTCAAAGGCACAGACGTTCCCTGTAAACCAGCAATATTATCTGTATTTGTTCTTCAGGAGCCTCGGCATCTACAGTACGTGGCAGATTTGGAAGATCTCAATATCTACACCGTTACTAACGGGCGCAAGCTATACGGGGCTCCCTCAGACTTCACCTTCTGCATAAAGGTAACGTCAGCCATGACCGGCCTGCCCAAGAACAATTTCATGGCACATCAGCAAAGGCAGAGTAGTGGGTGGTGCCACTGCAAGGAGCAGGTCATTGTGGCAGCGCGGTGGGTGGTACCACTGCAAAGAGCAGGTCATTGTGGCAGCGCAGTGGATGGTACCACTGCAAAGAGCAGGTCATTGTGGCAGCGCGGTGGATGGTACCACTGCAAAGAGCAGGTCATTGTGGTAGTGCAGTGGGTGGTACCACTGCAAAGAGCAGGTCATTGTGGCAGCGCGGTGCCATCTGAAGCAGGTGACCAAAGGGGGGCGTTGCGCACTGACAGTCAGTTTCGGGAAGCAGAAGGGCTGCAAATGAGTGGAGTTTGTGTGGGCGCCCTCCAGCCCTGCAGGAACCGTGCTCGCTGGCGGGACATGAAGCTGCTGGCCGCGGAGAATGAGCAGACGCGCACCTGCTGGACCACTGCCTTCAGGCTGTTTAAGGTGAGGCGCCGGGCAGGTGGCATGATGACGGGAGTACCGGGTGTACTTTCAAATGTGACACTGTACACGCAGGCTGTAAAGACCCAGGAGGAGAGAATCCTTCCTTAAAAAGTCCAGAAATATATTACAAAACAAATATTCTGTCCTGGCAGATAGGAACTTTGTTCTATATCTGACAATAGACACTGAATTGAGTCTCAATAATATCAATATTAGTGGCCATACACTGTCACTTGTCACTAGGGCTGTACCCTCAAGGTACCTTGTAAGATACGGAAATGTACTATGAGGAACATTTTTGTACCATCGGGGGTACATAATGATGTTTGTGGGGTGATATTCCTCAGAGTCCATTTTTGTACCTTAAAAGGTACAATTACCCACAGCTTGGGCACACCCTTGACAAGTCCCAGTGTCAAGCAGAGGTACAAATTGGTACTCTTTTTTTCTGGCAATGTAAAAAATGGATGGATAGAGTATTAGTACTAATATTAGTAGTTGACTAGTTTTTTGTGTATCAGTATCTGAGCCAAAGTTTGCTGCACCCATGCCCATAAATCATTGTACATGTACTTCCTGCGAATCTGGATACAGACCTTGGATGATTTGATCATGTCACACAAACAAGCAGATCTGTCTGCTTTAGTGACTGGCTTGTCATTTTGGTGCTGTTGCCGGTGCATGATGGTGTTTATGACTGACACAGCTTTCAGTTTTGAAATCTTATCCTTTTATCTCCCCCGTGGCCTGTTGGTGGCAGTATGGAAAGCAGCTCCAGTGTAACTACCAGCTGTCCCAGTTGACACGCAGGCAGGAGGGCACTGGGCGCCTGGGTGTCAAGGTAAGACCCCACCGTAAGCACTCTTTCTGCCTTAGCTGAGATCTAAGCCGGGGCCAGTCCTTTGACTATCAGCTTCCAGTGTCAGTGTGGTAGTGTTGTCATTTCTGAGTGACGGTCCCATGTGTCCAATGGCCAGCACTGCATGTCTGAAGCTTCCTTGGTGGCCATGGATTTCTCTGGAAAGGCGGGAGGTCGAGTAATTGCGAACCCCAGGGAGGCCCAGCATGCTGAGCAGGAGGAGGGCCAGGCCTGGAGGGTAAGAGAGGGGGAAGGACGATGCGTGGGGGGAAGGAGAGACACAGGGGCTGGGATAAGATGAGATGAATGTAGAGAATACCTGGAAACAGACGGCAAGCTGTTTACCTTGTGGTGCGAGATAAATACTGTGGCATGATGAGTGTGGGTGAGTGAGAGAGTGAGAGTGCAGGTATCTCTTAATGGTTCAGCCTGCTTTGCTCCATCAGAAGAAGACAGCCCTTCGCTACAGCCTGCCCAGCTCCTGCTCCGGCTCCCGCAGCACCCGTGAGTCACCCCCCACACTACAAAGCACAGAGCGCTGCATCCCAGCATGCACCACGCCATGTATCATAGCTGAAAGAAGTTTCCTGTTAACCGGCTGTAACTACCTCTTTCACATTGTTTATTCTATGGTTCATCATTGATAGTGTTTCTCACCCACTGTGGCTTTGGGAGCTTCATTTCAATCACTTCCTGCTATTAATACATCTCCATGGCTTGATAGATCACATGATCATAACATTATGGGGTATTTGAAAATTGTTCTTTGTTTTTTTTTATTTTTGCTTAGGAAATCCTTTAAGTAAGTTTAAAAAGCACTAGCTAACAAAAGTGAGATATCTTTGGAAAATCCCCAACCAAAATAAGACACTCTTTGGAAATCCTCCACTTCCCTTGATGGCAGAACAGTGATGTGTGATCTTCACACGTCGTATCTGCGTGTGGATTGTAGTTATAATTACAGATGTGTCATGTTTTCCCAGCGATTCACCAGACCCAGCCCTGGTTCCACGGTGGGGTGTCACGAGGGGAGGCACAGAGGCTGATTGAGGAACAGGGCCTTGTCGATGGGTGAGTTTGTCCCCCTCCCCGTCGCCCATCAGTCATTGGCTCCACATGACATCCCCCTTCCCACGTCTGCAGGATGTACCTGATCCGTGAGAGCCAGCAGCATGCCATGTGCTTCGTCCTCTCGCTCTGCCACAAGCTGAAGACCAAACACTACCTCATCATCCCGGTGAGCTGGCTTATTCCTCACCTTTTTCTGTCCACTGCTATGCTTTTATTCTTTTTGGGTCCCGAAACCCAGACTAATCCACATATGTCCCAATTTTTTACGGCCCCTGTTAATCGCCCTGCCTTTCTCCCCTTTATGGCTTTGAAAGATGAAACAGTGAAAGCGGTCTCTGAGATCTCTGTTCCTTGTTTTTTTTTATAGATTCTCTGTCTCTTTTTCATTGACCAACTCTCCTTTCTCCTTATTTGCCTGCCTGCTTCTGCTTCCATCTGGATGAATATGTAGCCGTTTCTCTGAGATCGGCAGCTTAATCTCGCCGTTCCCTGCTCGTTCTGCCTGACGGTTTTGTCTCTCAGCTCGTCCCGCCTGTCTGTTTCCCCATCAGCCTGTCTATCATTTCAGATGGCAGCTTCTCCGTTTCTGGAGCAATGCCTCTCTATGCCCAGGTCCCACTTGTAAATGACACCTTTACACCTCACAGTGTGAAGACGGAGGCAGGAGTTACTACACCATGGACGACGGCGTGACACTCTTCATAGACCTTCTGCAGCTGGTGGAGTTCCACCAAATCAACCGGGGCATTCTGCCCGTCTGTCTCAAGCACCCCTGTGTCCGGGTTGCTCTGTGACCCCGCCCCATCAAGCTGACAGTTCAGACCACTCCCCTCTTGGATCCCAAACCCCGCCATACCTGCGGTTTCCCTCCAGGAGGTGTGGTTGGGAGAAGGGATAGAGGAAGACAGTCAATGAGGAGATGGAGGGTTTGGTGGATTTCAGCTTTACTCAGGTCACCCTGAGCCTTTATGCCTGCAGGCTAGCTGGCCTGGCATAACCGCACTATTGGGATCTGACTCATCGCTGTTCCATTTAACGGCCTGGGATTGGCCGGCTCTGGCGTCAGGGAGCCAGGCTTGTTTTGGCCATGGGCATACGGAGATGTCTCTGTTTCAGGAGAAACGGCGCTCTCTCATTGGCATCACGTGATGCAATTGGCCACATGACGCATTCTGTTGGCACTTCCATCGTGGTGGATTCTCAGCAATTAGCCAAATGCTGGGGGCCAGCGCACGAAACGAAAGATGTAGCGATAATAGTAGCTTTTTTTTCTCATTTGTAAGTTGTTCTTTGTTTAAAAAAACCTTTGTTAGAAAAACTGAAAATGTGCCATGCCTGTGAATCCATATAGGTTCAGACTCATGTCAGATAAGGAGACATTTAGCAGGGCATACGGTTTTAATTGGGGGTGTTGGAACTGAAGCGTGCCCCCAGCAGACAGTCTGGGAGATGGTGAGATAAGCGGCAGGCACTGAGTCTCCTAACTGTGGAGTCGGGCGGCAGTGCAATGTTGCATCTATTGATTATCTTCAATCTTAACATCAGTGAGCTCTTTCCTTTCAGGTACCTTTTTATATTAACCAGAACAGTCTAGTTATTACGATGTTTATGGCTATGACTTATTATGGACCTCTCATGAATTTCAGTCTAAAATATATTTTGTTAAATAATATTTTTGCTTAAAATCATAAATTTCTGATTGTCTTGGTTAGCAAAACTGAGGTCGTCCTTTTACCTCATGCAGAAAGACTTGGATGTCTTATAGCTCTCCACTAGAGGGAGCACCTAAACACTAAACGGGTTACTTAATTTATGCCACTGTTCCTACTGCTGCTGCAAGCTCTGCATTGGAAATGAAAGACAGAAAAGATTGTATTGAATATACAGTATATTTCACCTATCCAAGATTTTGTATACGCTAAACACAATATTTGGTTACAATGTTGCATAAGCACTCTTAAAAATACATGCTTTTGCATAGTTGCGGTACCTTTTAAGATCATGCCATATACCGTTGTTTTCAGTAGGCCAGTTCTGATTCATTGATTGATTGATGTAATTAAAAATGGTCTTTTGCCCCAAAATGTGCAACTGTGATTGAAGTGTCGGTGCTAAAAAATGTTCTTTCACTTGACAGTTGTATTGAGTCATTTTAAATGCATAAGGCCAGTCTGTTTTATGTGTCTTATATATTTGTGCAAAAACAACAAATCCAAAATTTATTTAAACCTTTAATACATATTTCAGAAAAGGAACCAATGAAAAAATTGCATTATTATATTACTTTTGCATTATTGAAATAAAACGATTTTCACATAAACTTTGTAGTTCACTACATGTTTTATACCTTTGTATACAATTTAATATTGTATTTTTTTATTAGGAGGGGATTTTTCAAATTGTTTGCCTTGGATGCAAATCAATAGTAGTGGCAGTGTTTGTTGTTTGGTGAGGGTTAGGGGACATCTGTTGTCATTTTTAGGGCTGCTGGTGGGGGTACTAAGCAGATTGCCTCCCCCCAGTCCTGGCCCTATTTACTTGCATGACAAGACTTTTCTTTGACTCTTCCAAATGGATTGAGCAATTTATTACTACGCCATTAGGCTTGCATGTCCTGCCTTTCTTAAGGATAGGACTTTAGAAGACAGCCTCGGGAACCCTTCCATGGTTTCCCTTTGAAGTCAAATTTCATGATGCCAACTCTCCATGGAGATGTTACCTTGGAAACAGTACTTACTTATTTTATAGATAGTGGCCAGGTAAAGTAGGATGGTAATACAGTGAAAAGTAAAAGGAATATACTTGGGATGTCTAGGGGGAATACGGCAAGGTGTCTAGAGTCGAATCAAGGTCTGTCTGTTAATGACTCACTGGGATTAGAAAATCCAGTGCAGGGCAGTGACTCAGTGGAAAGATGGGCAGATGGTGGAGAGTTACCGTCAGACCCCTCTCTGATCTCCTCACACTGGTTTTTGGAATGAATACTGCTGGACAGGAGTCTAGCTGTTAACGCCCACACAGTTTCAGGCCGGTATGCAGGACGAAGAGAGCAAGACAAAGATTTCTGTCCACTTATTAATTTTAATAGAACTACCTTAAATTTCAGAACTTAAATTGAGTATCGATTTTCTCTCAATGGTCACTCGCCAGTGGATCGAAAGGAAGATATCAATAATGATAAATCACTTTTGATAAAGAGACCTTATTTCATCTGTGTTAAGATTCAAGATGTTTTATTGGCCATGCGCAACATGTGCATTAGAATACTTACTTGTTCTACTACACCAAGTACAAAGAACAACAAACAAAAAACAATAAACAGACTCAGGGACAGAGTAAGTACCCTGGGGGCCCTCGGCTAAAATGGGTAAGAGGCCCCTCAAGTGAGCCATTGGAGATATTTTTGGAGCTGAAAGAGAAACAAGAGGGAATTAAAAACGATAGAACATCAATAATATGCTAATGAAAGCACAGGATGCCATCAATAAAACTTAACGATCAGAGTGGGGGTGGGAATGCTGTCAATAAAGTTTGCTGATCAGGGGAGGGGGGTATCATGCTGGAGGATTGATTGGCCAAATTTAAGAAGTCTATCCATTTCCTCTTTTGCTATGGTTAGCTTTGAATTTTTGCATATGCTCATTTAGTTGTGTTCTCTCCTCGTCCGTTAACGATTTCTCTACCATTCTAGAGAGACAGTAACAGACAAAGGAGATGTAATGTTTGTCTTTGTACCATTTTCTTCTTCTTACTTTCTGCCATTTTGTTTGACAGTGAACAACTGGTAGACTCCAGTGGTAGGAGAAAGCTGGGTAGCACGAAGTCTCAAGGTAGAATAATTCTTTGCAGCTAGGAAGGGGACAACATTGCTATCCTGAAAACTGCTGCTACAAATGCAAATAACATGTTGCTGTCATTTAAATTATCATATTATGTTATATCCTTAAATGTAACTTATGGAAATTCTGTCTTCATGGGGCCCCAAGTTTTCTGGGGCCCAGGTGGCAGCCTACCCCTGCCTTATGGTAAGTCCTCCCTGAACAGACTACGGGAAATACACAAGTAATAGTGAAATGAAATAAGTTTCATTTATATTCTTGATCAGCTCATCTGGAATTTTCTGCACACCAGTAGGGGGCAGAAATAACAGGAAGATGATAACGTTGTCCTCTTGGTCAGCTCAGATACCATCTCTGAGGATGCTAACTGTACACAGCTGGTCAGCACTAATTATCCCAATCAGGGCTGGGACGGTGTTTCTCAGTGTAGCATAAAGCTCATGCTAGGGAGAAGGAAAACGGTGAGCATGTTGTGTAGGTTTTCTCTGGCCCCCAAAAGTAGGCATCCTACAGCGGGGTTCCCAACCCGAAGTCCATAGCCAGTATACCACTGTGCCAAGGAGCACTGGGGGTGTTTTTTTGGGGGTTGAGTAATTTCCAAAGATAAACTATGTATTTAAAATTTTTATGACCTCGCAAGAGCCACCAAGGCTGATTGGCATGTGCCTGCTGCAGTGCCATGTGTCCACAGTAATCCCCTCTCTTTTATTGATCTTCAGAGTGAGGTTGTTGTTATGGCACCATTCCACCAGCTCTACCACCTTGCTCCTGTATGTGAACTCACCATTACGGGTGGTGAGACTAATTACTGTGAATTATTACCAAAGTTCATGTGGTTGCTTCTGAATCTGCAACCGCAGTCATTACGTCAGTAGGGATGAGGTCTTATCTCCGATCTTCACTCCCTCGGGACCGTTTCTTTTTAGGGAGTCCAGAACCCAGTTCCAGTTGCATTTGGATTTGCTAAGGCCCAGTTCCTTGAGTTTTCCCAACAGCTTCTCTAGCATGGTGTTAAAGGCAGTGCTGATGAATAACATTCTGGTTAAGGTGCTCATATTGTTCAGATGTTTAAGGCTGGTGTGAAGGGCCAAACAAAGAGTGTCATCCACTGACCTCTTCCTGAGTACACAAGCTATAAACAATAACATTTATTAGTTTCAACATTTGATGTGTTCTATTTTCAATTAACTATGGGTTTCAATGATCTGTAAATCATTGCATTCTGTTTTTATTTACATTTTACACAGAGTCCCAACCTTTTTGGAAACAAGGTTGCATATACATTTGTATGTGTTTTACACAGAAGTATTTTAACTTCATGAATTTCTTCTTCAAATGCACAGATAAATCATTGTGTTAATGCATTTCAAGTAGTAACCTACATAGTGCTAAAGTGCTATAATCGAGAAAAAAACAGCATGCAAGCTATGTTAAAATGCTAATAATATTAAGCTATTTATTTACTCCCATGGAGTATTGTGGGTCTTGCAGTTCCTATTTCTCAATTTCTTTGTGACTGGATTCTTGGGTATAACAGCTGTTGTGTTCTCTGGCTTTAATGGTGAATGCTGACTATCTAGCATGTAATTAAAACCCCTGCCAATGTTGGTAGTTAATTCTTTTCCTTACCAATCCCATCATACTTCAAGGATAACATTATATAACAAACGTTTGTATTTGCAAATTTGATGACTAAGAAGAGAATGTGTTAAACAGTTACACTAGTAATAGAAAATTTGCTATATTCCCAAAGCACCTGCTTAGTAATGGTTCCTAGCTTCCCTGAATATCAAATATTCAAAGCCCTGAATCGGTAGTACGTGCCACACAGTACATTCGTAGACAGTAACCAGCACCATCGCTTGAGAGGGTACCAGGGAACAGCACTCTGTGAGCATGTGAGATATGAAGAGCAAGATGGGGTAGACGAAGAGATGAATTCCTATGTACCTATACTCATATTTGTGCAATGGCCAATAAAGGATTATTATTATTATTATCATTATTATGTGCTCCAGCTGAATAACAAGAAATTAAATATGTTAAAAGGTTATATACGTTATAGCGAAATGAATTACCCTTACCTGCTCAGCCTACGTAATTCTGGAGGAACTTTGGACTGGCCCACATTTCACACTTTGAAGACCCGCTGCAGAGCTTGACCAAGCACATGGACTCACCCCTATCCGGTTTTACTTGGTTTCTCATTTGTTTTTCTCTTGCTCTCCAGCTGCCTCTCACTAATTCTCTTTCATATGGAACAGAGCTGCGACACAGAGGCAGCTGTGGTAACTCGTGAGGAACCTCCGACGTGTCAGAATGTCTCCCCCCAAGTGCCCCCCAGTTTTTTTGCTCTGAAGGCTGTGCTTTGGCATCCTTGGTTTAAGATGCACCAGGACGTCACAGGCAATTCACTGGGGACAGGTGATAAAAGTGGCATAGTGTCACATCAAGGATACGGTGGTCATTTGGTGACTGATAAAATGGAGCACACCTTCATACACACATACACACCCACATAAACACACACATTTTTATGCAAATCTTTGTGAGGACCATCCATTCATCTCTGTGGGCAGAAACCTAATCCTAACACTGACAACCTAAACCCTACCCAGCCCTAACCTTAACGATAAGTAGCTAAACCAAATACAATGGTCAAATACAATGTTATCTCTCCTTACTAAACACATAGACCTACACAATCCAGGTCATGCACGTACAGACTGCCTTAAAAGTGTGTCCTTCTGCGGACAGTATAGACCTCCATAACTTTGTCCTTTTGACACAGCAGCCATCGCCATGGGAACACACAGATTTGGCTGAGTGAGTTTCCCTGTTAAATTACGGTGTAGTGGGCCTCTGGCTTGAAGAGCTGCGGTAATGGTACTGGATTGTATCCGTGGGAGACCAGCAATCGCCTCCATCTGCACACAATGCAAGAGTAAATACAACCCAGATTCTGCTCCCAACAGACGAGCCCGCTGACAGTGCAGTGAAGAATGTAGACAGATGGGGAAGAGGGATGTGGAGCCAGGGAAGGAAGACGGAAATTGACACTTCTGGAATGAATTCGGTAGCAATATACAAATCATAAGTCTCATTAGCCCAATGAGATTCGTCAAGTGAAATGTTCAGTGGGAGAGGTCCGGTCAAAGCAGCTGCAGCCTCTTATCCAGAGCTACTCTCACACCCACCAGTGCAAGTACAAAAGAGTCAATAGCAATGCTAAGCCATGAATAAAACAGCAGATATAAAAGCACACACTGACCATGGGAAACTGAAAAAAAATTACACTTACATGGAAGGACACGGCAGACAAACAAATGGGATTTCCTTAGCTGAAGGTTGACCCTGTATTAATGAAAATACTGCAAAGCTTTTCAAGCGTATCTGTGCAAATATTTTCATGGAGCACTTAAAATCACTTAAAATGTTAAAATATCAATAAAAATGTATAAATCAGCAGTTATACATTTATTAAATCAGTTCAGCTTACTGTTTTCTTTAATCTGATTCTGATACTTTGGTCTGCGATGGGCTGGCCCCCTGTCCAGGGTTGTTCCCTGCCTCGTGCCCATTGCTTCCGGGATAGGCTCCGGGCCCCCGCGACCCGGTAGGATAAGCGGGTTGGATAATGGATGGATGGATGGATGATACTTTGGTTTTGTTAATTTTGTTTGGCTCTGTGATTTGGGTTTGTTTGTATTATTATTGGTCATCTTCTATGGACCCTACAATAATTCCCTGCATTGCTTTACCAGTTTTGTAAACATCTATTCTGAAAATAAGTCAATGTTCATGGTGGATTACACTGTATCTACTGTATCTCGTATCTGTACTGATGTGAAATCCCAGGCATTCTGCATCATTACCGACTCACCACTGTGCTGGAGGTCAGGCCCCATTGTTCTGCAGCAAGCCACAGTGCTGACGTTTATGCTTATGACCCGTGTGGACACTAATGATCCTTGATGAGCCCTTGCCATAGAAGCGTGAGGGGAATGAATGTACCATGTGGGGAGGGAGGATGGCCCTGTCAATAAGAGTGAATCCAGGGTGGGGGGAGGGGGGGGGGGGCAAGAGGGATGCTACTGAGGTCATGGTGCCATGATGCTACTCAGTTCAGGACTGGTGGCAAATTATGCATCATTACCCTTGGACCCTCCAAATAACATTTTCACAGTGTTAATATAGATTTGAGGCTGGATATGCAAGATCACACAAGTGTGAGAAATTTGGCTGAGCTTCTCATAAAATAATTAGCTTCCCTTAATGACCAAGAAGGTCAAACTGAAAAAACAGACATCAGGCACCCCTGACATTTCACACCAACTGACATTACTTACTGTCTGAAAGCAAACAGATTAGATTCCTTTTGCTATTCCTGGCCCATGAACAGTCTGCTGTGGGACATATTTTGCTACTCTGGACAGCACCTAAACGCAATTACCCCCCCTCCCCTCCACCCCCCTAAGAAAAGGCAACAAATCTTGTGGTGTGTGTATTACAGCATCAGGGTGTGGATGGCACTTGTTCATCTGAGCTCTGCTTTGTCAGCATCTGGTACAGTACAAAGCCCACTACAATTAATCAGGTTCACAATTCAATCTAAAGAAACTCCATTAAGAGGAGGAGAGGGGCCCCCAGGTAAAAGGCAACGCTTAATTAAAAAACTATTTACACGACAGGATTAATTCATTGGTCTCCCAAATGAACAGAGCTACATGAAATGGCTATTGTAGAGGACTCCGGTCAAGTGATTTGTATCAGGGAATAATGTAACCTTTTGCAATTATTATTTATTGAAATAAGTTGGCTTTGGATAAAAGTGACAGCCACACAAATTAAATGCAAATGTAATAAGTTTTTCATCAAGATTTTCTAATTAGGGGATTCAGTTTGATGAATGTGCAGTTTTCCAGTACTAGGTGCTGTGAGTTATGTAACCTATTATTTACAATTTTGTAGGTCAATAACCAATTCATTGTGGGAGCCTGCTAAGGCGTAGTGATGCGTAATGCGTGACCAGTGGTTTCATGGGGCAGCAGTCTGGCGCGGATTCTGTATAGATGTGACGAAATATGTATTATGATAGATCGCTAGAAAGGAATAAAAACTGCCACGCCAGTTAAAAGCGCCGTTTTCAAAAGGTGTTACAACCAATAACAACTAAAAATAATATTTCATCTCTGACAAGAGGCATTTTTTCAGGGATTTTAAGTGATCGTCGTGTTATTTAGGCCTATTAGCCCAAGCAAATTTAACAACAGAATTTAACAGGATCGATGAAAAATGCAACCACACAGGAAATGTGTTTACAAATTGTTTTCGGTTAAAAATAAAAGTAAATAATTTCAATTATACAAATAAATTTCGACTGGTGTTGGGAAACATGCCCACAATGCAGTCCTTTTCCAAGTTAAGAATAGACCGTAAAATTTGTTAAACTTTGTTCTTGTCTTGAGAAGACATATATGGGCAGGGAAAGTCCACCAAACCAAAGTTTATGTATTTTTTACTAATTATTATTTTTCCAAACAGCTGCGGTTACTTAGTTTTACCATGGAACATTTGTAATAATGTAACTCCGCTCGTTCCTTCTGTGATAGCCTACATAATTAACCTGTATTCGGTTGCCTTTTTGCATCGACGACGTCAAGCGGTATATCCCTTTGGTGTATCTGTAGCTTAAATGACGATGAAATACCAGTGTATGCCTATGTATATACAATTTGAGATTAAATTGTAAATGAAATATCTTACTAATTTCGACATGCAGTTGTAGTTAGACAATGTAAGCACGAGACACTACTATAAATGCGCGTTTGATTAAATAAGCTTATTGCTTTCATGCGTGTAAATACAAATACACCACGTAATATATTTGTGATTGAGACTAAGGTAGCATGCATTTTGAATGTTTGATTAGGTAACTGCATTGACATATGAAAAGTTTTGTTTTTTAAGCACGTTATGGGGCTTGTCCATTAAATTGCAATAGTTGCTTGGTTATCTGGCTTGACACTGGGCTCATTATAAGAATGTAATGTCAAGCATGGACGTTTTTCATGCCCTGCTAAAGACGTCCTAACACAGTGATGATCAAAGCAGGCCCGGGATGCGGCATCGAATCATTTTAAACGGCATATTTTTCATATGAAAAAATGATTTGCATGAATATAACAGCTTGTTGTTGTTCATCTGCTCGACTTCGTGCCACTCCATCAGCCAGCCCGGAAAAGCGTGAGCTGACAGAATAAACGCTTCTCGACTGCAGTCATTAGACGCTCATTTTCTAGCGTGATTAACGCGAATTTAGCTGAAGGTGCCGAACAGCAGACCCGATTCTACGTGAAATCTTCGTTTGATGCAGCATTATAACAAATGATCGCCCGGTGTGCATCCGCACTTTTGTTCCACTAACTAAGCCGTGGTTTGTTTCTCCCTGCTGGAAAGTGCAGTTCGCTGATAATTGTTAATTAACTTAAAATCTCAGTCACGGTGTCAGACAATATTATGAGTAACACCGCAACATTTTATCAGTGCGGATAAACGCATAAGTATTCACACAAATATCAATACGTGAATGAGGTTTTGCCTTCGCTAGGATTTAACCAGCAATGCCAGCCCCTTGCGGTACCATGAGCTCACATGAGGCCGCTGTCATCGGGAAGACACCAGAAAGGACGGCGTTTCCCTGTTCTTAAAATCCAGCCGCGTTTCTGCATTATCACACTTAAATCTCTGCCGTGTGGAGAAGGTCAGTACATCGTCATTGTTGTGCGACTTAATCCTCCTGGTTTAAGTGTGCTGTGTTAGAGATGCCAATAAGACACTCACACTGGCGTAACTGTGTATGGCAGAAGCATTCTGACATATCCTGCCAATAATGTTTCCATCACTGACAGCTTTGGCGTTGGGTAGCAGGCTGCCAGTCCGTGTCTAAGACCATTTAAAATCGATCTGTTCCATGAAAAGCATGTTGTGCTGTTGCTGTTTTTCCCCCCAAATAAACCTGATGGTTGGCAGAAAAGCATCTTTAATTTGGGTTGCACATGCATCGTTCATGAAGCAGGTTCTTACAAAGTCCAGCCCTCAATCTCCCTCTTGTTGTCCTGTACTTTACAACTCTTTATTTCTCATGGTGCATTAGCTGCCTATCGCACTGTCTATGTCCAGCAATCATTGGACCAAATGCCTAAATTCTAATGGCATTCCATTGCTATGGTCTTTCCACCGCCTGATTGTGGCATTTCTGTATTCCTTTGGCTGTTGTCTCCCAGGTAACCTTCCCCAGCTTCATAAGCTGGTGTCAGGATGTCCGTGCCCCATTGGCTTCTCTTCCTATCTGCCTGTTGGTCTCACATACTGGGCCATGGGTGCAAGGTTGCTCACAGGAAGGAAGCAGAATCTACATGCTCCTTCACAAATGGTGTAACATTTGGAAACAGTGGTAGACATGTGCAAATGTAAGTGGTGCATTTCTAATGCTAATCATATCCCTTCATCATTACCTGCCTGACACATTCCTAGTGATTTAAATCTTCATTTCCAATGCAATGCAAAAACACAAGGTATCCAGGCTCAGCCTAAAAGGAATTGAATGCTTTTATTTTGTCTGCAAAGATTGTCTTCCACCCTTTTCTATACTGTTCCCCAAGGGACCTGTCTAGACCCATCATTAGGCCCCATATATTCCCGGGTGCTTCATTGGCCCCAAGCTCACCTGATTCCTGAAGTTTCCTTGCCTACTCTAACACCAATGGCTTGTAGAATGGTATAGGTGTGCTGTCCCTTTAAGACAGAGAGAGAATGCGAATAGGAGGAGAGGGTGAGAGAACACATTAGTCTATCATGAGCTATTTTTTTTTTTCATCCTCAGTTGTGCTGAACAGCTCTCCTGCACAAATACACTTGCGCGCAGGCACGGATGCGAAAGACATTCACACACACACAAGCACGCAATTGCACACACTCTGTCGGTGTGGCTGGACTGGCGCCATCGCGGAGGAGCATCCAGGCCAAGAGAGAGACAGATAGAAAGAAAAAAGGGAGACAGCCGGAATAAGGAAAGGAGCGAATAGGAGAAGAGACAGTCTGAGGAGAGCGTGAGAGGCAGGAGAAGGGAAAAAACCCCCAAAATTATTACGCACAACACAAGAGATTCGTATTGCAGAATGGGAAATGCACCATCCCAAGGCATGTCAACTCTATCTCCATGCATACGTTAGTAGCAAGGTATTTTTAATTTGTGTGTTTTACAACTGCTGCTGTTGGTTCTTTGATTTCTGCGGGTGGTGGAGGGGTGGTGTTGGTTTGATGTGTTGTTTTTTTTCTCAAGTTTCATTTGATGCTTGTGCCTGTTTGGCCGGTGCTCAGAGTGGGGAGGGGAGATGCTGGCATGTGCGTGTCAGGGTGTGCGGGACAGTGAGTTGGCACTGGGATCGGTGCCCCGTGTGAGCTGAGCAAGGGGGCTTGGTGGAGTCCTGATGCTGATGCAAGTCAGAGGCTGCCAAGCGAGGGAGCCTTTAAAGAAGTGTGGTGCTGCTTTGCTGGAGTTTGAGCGGAGTGTTATTTAGCTGAAGTGAGGAGTCTGAAATTGTGTATCTATGGGGGGGGGGTCTGCCAGCACATGGGGGAAGCCTCATCACCCATGAGGCCAGCTGGGTGGATGTTATGAAGATGCTGAGGTGCTGACTGTGATGCTGAGGTGGGCTCCCTGTGTGTGTGTGTGTGTGTGTGTGTGTGTGTGTGTGTGTGTGTGTGTGTGTGTGAGAGAGGGGGGGGGGGGAGAGAGAGAGAGAGCATGGTTTATGTAATGCTTTTAAAGTGGCTGTTGGACAGTTTATACTTAATTTGTCATGGAAGATGGAAATTCAGCACCCCCTACCTTGTGCACACGAAAACCAAGTAAGGAACAGTGGAGCAGGCTGATCTGACACTGAAAGACAGACAGACTCCTGGGAATTGGGAGAGAGACAGAAGGAGGTGGTTGCATGGCAAGAGGAATGGCGGGAGCTAAGAGAAAAGAGGGATGGCGGGAGCTAAGAGAAATAAGGGATGCGAGGGGGAAAGATCACTCACACAACTGGGACAGGAAAGGAAAGCAGTGATGCTGTTGTCAGGGGGGACCTGGCCAGTTCATCCTGCAGGTCACCCAGGGAATTGTTAGGGTTGCTGTGGAGAAAAGGTCCACCTGAGAGAAAGCAGATGTAAGATGTCTATTTAATGGTTGTGGTATGAACAGAGGAAGAGTTTAGACAGAGAAACCAAAATAACAAGTAGAGAGATGGAAGGTGTGTGGCATTGTAAGAACATGGCACTTATACACATTAGCATATAAAGCAGAGGTTAATCATTCTGTTTTCAATATATGTATCCATGATTTCTTCTTCCATAAGCAGTTCAGGGTCACAGTGAGCCTAGAGCCTATCCCAGGTTGCATAGAGCACACCATGGATGAAACATAATCTAAATTCTTGCTAAGGTGTAGCAAGAAGGACTGGACATACATTTCAAAGAGAGTGTGTCAGAGAATGCCATTATCATTCTTAGGGTAGCAGTGGAAATGCTGCTCTCCCTGTCTAAGTTGTCAAGTAAGAGCCATTCTTGCACTATAATGATCGATCAGAACATGTTTGTGTGAAGTGAATCAAATGCAGAAAATTGTGTGAGAGGCACCTGCAGGTCTTTATGAAAGCTGCTGCAGAGCCGCCATGGGGAGACAGTGATAAATGAGGCATTATGGGAGAAAAACCGCTGATTATGACTGAGAGGTTGAGACTGCTTCAAGAAAGCCAGTCCCCACTGGCTCTGTGGCTGCTGAATGCCACTCCCAGCTTTTTTCTGTGGGGGGGTTGCTCCCCCCTCCCTGCCTGAGGTTGATTACCTTGCAATCAGCCTCTACTCTCCCTGCATGGGGGCTTTTGAGTGCAAACGGCAATTTGAGTTTCTTGTGTGTGTTTTTCTTTTGGAGCAAAGGCCAGTCTATTTTCCTTGATCTTTTGACATTGTCTGTTGCTGTCTTTCCATTCGGCTGAGCCTGCATTACACAAAAAGGTCAGAGAGAGCAGGTCAGGTTAGTGCCGGACCTGAAAACCCAGAACTAGGTGCAGGAGTTTTCCACAGCAGCGCCGAGGTCAACCTGTGGTCCGTGCAGACTGACCCACCGTTCCGTCGGCATTAGGCTCTCTCTGATGGATGGCTTCCTTTTCAGTCAGGACTGATTATTCATGAGCAAGTGGCAAATGCACACTGACACTTTACAGGCGTGACGAGGGGCCACATTGATCGTGTGGCACAAAGTTCGCAGTTGAATGTGCGGGCTTTGTATTCCCTGTGTGTGTCCATGCGGTTCGCAACTTGGCCGCTAACACTGGTAGCAAAGGAGCTTTGGGGGTTTGGTGACTTAAGTCATGAACTGCTTAATGATCTATGATTACTGAGCATGTTTAGGAGCTTACAATTTGGAAATTGACTTGTTTTATGCTCAAGCAAACTTGTTTTTTTAAATATTGTGAGTATAATATATTGAAAGGCACAGACAAGCACAGTCAAAATGTGAGGATGAGGAGAGGCAAGGCACAGTGACAAAATGTGTGGGTGTGATGTTTCTGCTGAAAAACCAGTACAGGTAGACTTTTTAGGTTATAAAGTCAGTGATACATTTGACTAGAACAATGGCACTGCCCTAATAATAAATGACATTTTCCAGGTAATTGGAAATTGGTTTTGTGGTTTAAGGGACATTAAAGTGGGATGTTTAATTCTGCCTCCTGAAGGTGCCTCAATGGGCTTATTGAGTTTGGCTAAATGGTTTAATGCAGGCTTCACAGGGGATGAGAGGCTCAAAGGTTAGGAGGAGAATCACTCTGCTTTAAACTGTGTGGAAGGCTAGAAGCATCTATCATTGCATACTGCCTGAGGATTTAAATGCCTGTGTGATTTTAGGGTGTACACAACAGGTTTTAGTGAGTATTGATTGCCTTTACTTTTGTTTTCCGGAGTGCATTTTTATTTCTGTTGGCCAATACTTTAAGAAAAGGAGATGCGTGTGTGTGCTGTACAATCATTTCCCATCATAGCAAGACAAGAATTCTCTGTTACAAGAAGTTTGAAGACTGACCCAGCCTGTTTAGCAAATTGACCTTTTCTTTTCTGAAAGTGCCGCCCCACCCTGTACACCCCTGTGTAAGGAGTAAGCATCCCCCCCTTCGTAAGATTGTAGCTTCACTGATCAGATGCTGAGCCTCTCAACTTTTCTGACAACACTATCAATTCTGCCTCCCTTGCATGGGAATCGAGAGGAGGTTTTTGGCTTGAACTGCTTTCATTGCCAGAGATCACTTAGCATTAATAAATCGATTGTCTTCCTTCACAGTCCAGTGGCCGAAGATACATAGTTACAGATGCGTCTTTCATTTGGCAACAGCGTGAGCTGAAACAGACAGTCATAATTGAATAAAAACCCAGGATGGCATTTTTCTTGTTTCACAATATCTAATCCACCACACCATATATCCTTGAATATTGATGTAGCAGTTATATTAGGTCAGCTAGCCTCTGACATGTCTGTTAAGTTTATTCCAGTTGATGTTTATGAAACGTTGTTGTGTTCCACATGAGGCTCACATGAGATCACAACAGAATAGCGATAAATAGGGTGACTATGCAAGGAGCTTCTGTCTGCTGCCCAAACAAAATTTTCAGGCTGGAATAGAATAGAAAGGAAAGGGGAAAAGTGGTATTGACTAGGGATGAAGACAGACAAGGTCCTGCTTGTTACCTCAGACTAGTAATTGGAGCTGGTCTGATTGCTCTGTCTGGGGTTGTGACTTGTAGGTTTCATCCTATAAAACCCTAAAGGGGTCAGAGCCATTTTCTTTCAAATAAAATCACACTTTATAATCACCCATGCTGATAGCGTCCAGCACCTAACTGTCCAATGTACTGTTTGACTGCTGAGAAAGTATATTACAGATTTGACTGCCCTTTGAGTGCTGTTCCTCATCTTCCCCCGTTGTTCCTGGACAGTACTGGGTTTAGCAGGTCCTATCCCACAGTTCTGTTCCAGATGCTGTGGACCTGCATCATGTTGGCCTAACGGTACCCAGATCCTGATCCCAGATGCCCAGAGGAGACCAGCCCCTGTGTGTGTGCGATGGGAGCTCAGCCTAGGGCTCTGGCTCTAGGTCCACTGGGATTCTCTGCTCCACTGGAGATTAATCCCTAGCCTTGTTACCTTCTGTAGCATCCAGAACGGGGGCTATCAAAGCAAAAATGTAAATCACAAGGCTATGTCCTGCAGCATGCAAGTGTTCCGTAATAGCAATCTGCGTTATCATTTCCATAATATTTTCCTGCTTTCCTCAATCCTGGCTCATCCAGTTTGACGCATTTTATAGGGAATACAGCACCAAAAGCTCTTCAGCCCCAGATTGTTATTAGATATAACTGTCAAGTCGTGTAACTCTTCTCTTCTATCTGTAATGAGCCAGAGGCTTTCTCTGACTTGTTAGCATTTAAAAAATGCATTCATACTAATTGTGAATAGTTAACATCTGCTTTCTGCAGTTAATTAGTTTCCTGCTTGTGGTAGTACTGCATGATTATGTGTCTCTGGATGGGTGTGTGGGCCTTCGGCTGTTTGTTCGCTGACATCATTGTCTATTCTCAGTCCCCACGGCCAATGATAGCTGCGTGGATGGGGGGATGTCACAGCATAATGAGTGAAGCACAATGAGTGAAGCAAGGTGAAGCAACAAGGGGTGAATCTCAATAGCAAGAAGGCAAAGACTATGCTTGTGATCTTGGCAAGACGGGTCTTGCTAACTTGCCTTCCAAGAACGAGCTTGGGGCACAATGAACGATGGGATTGGTCTTGTTTGGCGAGGATGCGACTGCTGCACCCTTGATATTTGAAGCGGGGCAAAACCAACCTCCAGGGATTTTTACCGTCCTCATATACTTGTGTTCTTAGTATTGAAACAGGTCTTCAGCAATAGATGACGACTTAAAACGGGTACATGAGAACACAAGTATGGTCAAATACGCATATTGTGATTCACCCAAGGATTAGAAGACTAGCAAGATGGCTGTCTCTACCTCCATCTTTATACTTTTCTTACTGCTCTTACAGACACCCCAAAAACACAATACACAGCACAGAAGTATGCAAATTTGGCACTGTAAGGCAAACCTAGCTGCTCGCCTGTTTTCCTGAAACAGGCACTAATACTGCACACCTCACCAGCGTCAGTATGATGCGTGGCTCTCAAAAGGCTGCATATTGTGTAGTATCCTGCTCTGTACATTTAGAATCCTCTCTGTGCTGTTTTCAGAGGTGCAGAGGAACGGAATCTCAGGCATGCTTGAGTGTGTTGCACACTGCACAGAGATCAGCTTCTGTCTTAAATTGAGATCTTATGTTTTGACAGGTCAAGTGCAACATGACCAGGGGGCATGATCGTTATTCTGTGGCTTCCTGGAACTGCTTTCCTATAAGACAGGACCATAGCCATTGCTGTGTGTGAAAAATTCTTGGTTAATGTAAGCAGTACACCTTTGAACAGGTTGTGTGTACAGTTGATAGTATTTTTCTTTTCCTGCAAATTTATCCTATTATGTTTCTAGTTAGGGGCAGCATGGTGGTGCAGTGGTTAGCACTGTTGCCTCACACCTCTGGGACCTGGGTTCGAGTTTCCAGCTGGGTTATATGTGTGTGGAGTTTGCATGTTCTCCCCGTGTTGTCGTGGGGTTTCCTCCGGGTACTCCTGTTTCCCCCCACAGTCCAAAGACATGCTGAGGCTGATTGGACTTACTAAATTGTCCATAGGTATGCGTGTGTGTGTGCCCTGCGATGGACTGGGCAGGGTTATTCCCTGCCTCGTGCCCATTGCTTCTGGGATAGGCTCCAGACCCCCCGAGACCCAGTAGGATAAAGTGGGTTGGAAAATGGATGGATGTTTCTAGTTGTTTTGGTATCTGTTCCTTAGAGGGTACCGACATATCAAAAGCAGCCATTTTACACCATATAAACGGACAGTGAGCAATGGATGAAAGTTTATGGAGGATAATATCACGGCTGGTCAGATGACACTCCTGCTAATTTACGGAAAGCCTTCCACCAAAAAGAAGTAGGAAGTACTGGCTCAGACACATAACTGAAAAGGAAATCGCGTGAGGCAGGTGAGAGGATTGATCATTTAGGGACATACGTCTGCAGTATTACTCCCCAGCCCGCTGTTTTGCCTCTTGGGCAATTATTAGGTTATTGAACTGTAGCCGGAGATTTATCAGTGTGTAAATCGCCAGTCAGCATCACGGGGACGAGCCGCGCTGCCTGATTAAATTTTCTCTGCAGTCTCCCAGCCCTGCATCGCACAGCTAGCAGATTATATTCCAGCATGCATCAATTATTAATCTTAGAAATAAATAAATGTTTAAACATCCATTGAAAGCAGATGGATGTTTCAGATTGTATATATAAACGTGAGTCTCACTCCACACAAAAATTTAAGATGATGAACATATGTGCCGCTCTCTAATCTAACATAATAAGCGGCGCGCCTTAATTGCTGTGTAAAGACAGCGCGGAGATGCCACCGTGCACACATTAAGCGGAGTTCAGGCGAGACCGGAGAGGCTGCGCAGCGAGCCGCAGTTTCGTCGCTCTCTCCGGCTCCAATAATTCAGGAGTCCCGCCGGGGCCGTGAGCGTCGCGGAGGAGAGCGAGGGCGCCAGCGATTGGTTAACGAAGTGCGTAGGAGGCACACTTCTCGTCGTTAATTAAAGATACACGAACATTTGGGAGTTAAAATGGGTCTTTTTTATTTTCTAGCGGAGAACTTCAGCTTCTTTCCACAGCCAATGGGATTAAACAGTATCTAAATAGTCTTAGATAATTGTTTCTGAAAGGATCTGTTTATTTTTGCATTAGCTATTGACAATAGACGCATAGGCGGTTCAAGAGTACCCTCCCCCTTTGCTTTTAGCGATTTGTCCCGTATTGTCGTGTACGTGTCATATCCGCCACCCGGGAAATTTTATCACGGGGGACCTCCACCTTAGCTGCGGGAGGCTTCCTAAAATCGACACTAGTGGAAGCTACTTTTGTACTATCCATTTATGGATTCTGCACGTACTTTATTGAGACCTTTTGTCTCAATCGAGCACGTTTTTACAAACACTGTGGCAGAGGGCATGCAGCCCAATAAAACTGGCTGGCAACTGGTATTTTGCTGATAGATTTATATGCATCTGAACAGTCTGTGATGGCAACTGGCTGGGCTCCCGTCATACTTAAGCTTTCTTTGTATTATTATTATTATTATTATTATTATTATTATTATTATTATTACTGTAGTGAATTAGTGTGCCAAGCGCGACCCGTAGCTTAAACACTGTTATGTTCGCTGCGGTAATCAGTATAAGTACCAGCGGTATAATGGCAATCCCCTAACTAGAGCTTTAATGCTAGCCCAGGTCTTTATCCGCAGCTGTACCCCCCGCTGGGGATTCATTGTACATTGTGGGTTGGGTGTTGGGTTCCTGTGCAGATGCCCTTGACGACACGGATTCCCTGTGTTTATGACGCTCTCTGCGCGTTCCCGTGACGCTGGCAGGCTGCTCTTCTTCCGCAGAGTGGCCCTTCACGTCGGACGTGACCTGGAAACTGACACCCGCCGAAGAGCACAGGCTGTCTTCGCTTTGTAATATCAGGATTAGTTTATGCTTTTAGTAGAGATGTTTTTTCTTGAATAAAGAGAAGCATTTTCCTCCTTCCCACGAATATTCTGATCTAAATTTTATTTCTAAAAGCTCTTATTTAACTCTCCTACTTTGCTGGGATAAGACCGGATAGGGAGAGCGCCTGTTTCTCACTGCCATTACCGGTCTGTGTGAGTAGCTGGTTTTTCTCTCTCTCTCTCTTTTTTTTTTTTAACTCCGGTAATGGCTTAGCAACCAGAGGCTGGGCGACCTGCTGTTCAGCCTTATTCAAGTACAGGCGGCGAGTATCTGGGCACAGAGGCGGCTGTCTGAACCTGGAGAGGATGGTAAAATAAATGGTGGAGAACAGTGCAGTATTTCTGCTTATTATGGCTCGGTCCATTGGGAATATCAACAGCTCTCCACACACACAGACAAAATAATCTCTGTTTGTATTCACATCTTTGTGGGGACCACCCATCCTAATCCCAACAATGGCAACCTTAACACCTACCCAGCCCTAACCTTAACCATAAGTAACCAAACAAAATATAGGACTTCATGTTATGTATACCTGGGCCACACATATGCTACCCTTTTTGTTCAAGAAATCCTAGCCTTTGCTGCCAAATGAGAAAGCTTCATTAAAAAAAACATAAACTGAAAAGCAGGGGAATTCTGCATGGTCCCGTGTTAGACACCACACCCACCTGTACCACATCGGGCTCCCCATTTGCACCAGATAGCAAGCATAAGTGCCATGCAGTCAGTGTATTCTCTCCAAAGATGCCCTCTTGCCATCTGCCCCTGGTGTACTTGAAGAGTTCATTTCAGCTCTCTGTTCTCTATGGAAAAGCACTTGATCCTTGATCGTCGTAATCGCTGCTATTTTTTAAACTGTGGGAGCGTAAACTTGTGTTTCTGCTTTTGTAACCATCCATGTAAGCGAACAGCATATTATATGGAAAGTATTTTGCAGAACCTACACCTGGCTATCATGTGCATCATGGAGATTCCGCATCGTAGAAGGTGACTTGGTAAGTCGGACTGGTGACCAGGGCCACGGCAGAGGAGGGATTTGGCAAACGGGGCAGATATGATGCCTTTTGTTTTGATGCATAATGCCCCCCCCCCCCCCCCCCCCCCCCCCCCCCCCCCCCCCCCCAC
>JAODJW010000094.1:14811890-14834183 GCA_026777045.1 Hyperopisus bebe
GCCTTTTTTTTTTATGCATAATGCCCCCCCCCCCCCCCCCCCGACACGCACACATGCCGCCACATTCTTTGGATGACGAGACAACACCCCAGAAGCTGTACGTGGCTGCACAGCCCTGGGAAGGCGTGAAGCTTAGTATCCCAACAAACAGTGGCGTTTCTCCTCTCAGGCTGACAGCTGCGTCGGCTGCACCTGCCTGCGCTCACGCACCACCGTCAGAGCGCATCTGAGCCCATTCTCACCCAGAGCCTGTTTAGAGCAGTAGATGGGTCATGAAGGGATTACAAAAAACAACAACAAAAAACCTTATGGCGTCTGACACCATACGTTCATTGATGCCAGCGACGTTTTCTGTAGTTGTTAATGCACAATGAGAGTAGGAGCAGCGCCTGATGAATGAACTTTAGGAGCAAAGGCTGTCTTTGTGCTTCCTAAGTTCCATCAGGCTAGAACCCATGTGATCTGACTGGATGGAGTCACTGTCGCTGGACACGGCCCAGGAGGGACCTGTTTATCTTAAGAGGTCCGGCTTAGCCAGTTAGGTCCAACTCCTTTTTGCAGTATCCATGAAGGGCGGTGTAAATCTCCTCATGCTGGGCCAGGTATGCCATGTGAAAGATTAATGAGGGTCGGAATTGCCTCCCCCCCCCACCCCCAGTCCCTAGGGGGGCAGTTGGTGTTTCAGCTGTTTCATTATACGGCCTGTTTTTCAGCAGCGGAAATGTGAGACGGCCTCAGTCTCTTCACGTTGTGTCGTCAAGCTGCCGTCCCAAACCCGACTAGCTGGTTTTATCTGCCCCTTATAAGGGGGTTCAAAGCGTGAAAAAAGAAGCGCCTAACTCGTTCAAGTTTTGTAATTTTTTTTAATTACCAGAGCGACAACATTTAGGTCTGAGTTCCAGGCTGGTCACCAGTGCGGCCACCCAGCGAGTGATGCTCTTTTACATTTCAGGATAGTGCGTTCTTGGAAAACAGCTCACTGGCATTCCAGTCCACATCTTCTGGCAGAGGTCGGGCTTGTTGGGGGGGGGGGGAATGGGGACGTGGATATTGGATGGGGTCGATTAAACAAGAAGACGGAATCCATGGAGATTAAGTAATTATGAACTCTGTTGCTTGAGCTACGATGGAGGAAGGATTTAAGCTTAAGGATGACGAGGCATCCTCTTGCCGTGTAATTAGGGCTGGAGCGTTTCTCTGAGCGTGAAACATCACGATGAGGATTGGCTGTAAGTTGCACCTTTTCATTCATAAGTATTGGTTCACTCTAAATTATTCTTTATTGCACTGTGCGGTTGAATGTCTTGGTTTAGAATTTAAATTTTAGATTAAATTGGTTAAATCTTAGATGTCTGGGTTTATATGAAAATGTTTTTATTGCCTAATCATAAAAAGTAAGTATTATACGTAATAAAAAACATCCATTCATTTTCACTATACAAAAGATGACCAAATTATACAGTGAGATCACTGTATAAATAAACAGACATACTTTTAAAATAATTGAAAACCTTTGTGAACAGGTTGATAGTAATTGTAATTGTTTTTCCCTTTGATGTGGCTATTAAAGCAGTCGACTTTGAGGGCTTTGGTGCTGTTGACACATCAGGTGTCTCTTTCACTTGACCTTGTGCTCATCTTGGGTTAACTGAGCCCTCGGCTGGGGACCCAGAGAATTGAGGCTCCAGTAACTACTGAATCGCGTCCCTAAAGTAATGGCTCCTCATTCTCGACGAGCCCTGCACATAGGTATGCCCTTTCTGCCCAAGGACCAGTTCTGAGCGACTATTACATCGTGGAAGTGATGAATGCTTTCAATGCCCCATGAAAGATATTGAAAGTGCTGAGCTGGGTGATCCATTAGTTATTCCTGTAATCCCCCCTTGCAAGCAACAGGATAAATTGCTTTTATCCTGGAATGGAAGGCACCCACGTGATCATGCGCTCAATCGTCACCTATAAATCTCACCCTAAAATCCCGTATCGGTCAAATGGACAAAAACTGCAAATCTGAAGTTGTCTGACTCTTCTGGTAACTTATGGTGATGTTTTCTGGGTGATCACGGACACTGAGGGACATTTGAGCTGGTGCATTGGAGGAGTAACCAAATGCTCAATCGTCAGCAGTCATTCAAGATTACTCATCTGTACCTTTTAATCCATAATGAAATCTACTGCAGTCCATAAAGAACCATCCAATTTATTTTAGCTCATTTAGGCACAACAGGATGCTAAGTAGCAACGTCTTTGGTGATAACTGTGGAAATTAACTCTCTAACAGTTCATTACACTGAGGCATCTGTGATTCTTAAATGCTGCTATAGCCTTTTACTTTGGGTTTGTTTTCCAAGCTTTGACTGGCACGAATGGGCGGGCCTTGATGGTACTCGGGCCCCGATCCACCAAGAACATCTGCCTGAGGGGCTTTGGTGCGAATGCCCCAGGAATCAGACCTGTGTTTGTGTGTGATGGGAGCTCAGTCTAGGGCTCTGGCTGAAGACCCCCTGGGATGCTCTGCCGCAGTGGAGATTAATCCCCAGCCTCGTTACCTTCTGTAGCACCCAGACTGCTAGCTGTCACAGAGGAGCCAAAGCTATACTTTTTATCCCCATAATTAATAATAAAACTGGTGCTATTCATAAATAATCACCTCCTTGGTAAAGATAATCTGTCAGGGCACAGGCTCAGCATCTAAATGTTCGCTATTTCCATATGTACAAATTAGCAGATTCTAATGTAAATAGTTATTTGTCTTCACATGCTTTCCTTCTGCATGTCTTTTATGTTCACATCTCCCTGTACCTATAGCTAGAATATTACCTCCTTAAGGATTTACCTTTTTCTGTCAGAAGAGACTAGGAACCAAAACAACCCGCATTTTAGAAACGAGCTGAACAATGTCTTGCATAACAAAGGGCAGAATCGTCACATTTGTTTTCAGTAGTGTTTTTCTTGAAATACATACAGATTGCTAAGCATATGTAAGTGGGACAATGCTTGCTATTCTACCAGGTGCTCTTTTCCTGTGCATAACCAATTCTTAGATTTGACCACATATCTAAAATTATCATGCATCCTAATTATTACATTTTTTATTATTTAACGATGAGAACATCCACTATCAGTGTTTCCTCCCACAATTTACTGCATGTTTTATTACTTTATTAAAAAAACTGCATGCAATATTTTTATACAACATTTTCTCAATCAAGGGTACTAGGCTTTCAAATATATGCTGCATTATATTTTCAACAAAACCATCATGGTACCCATCAAGAATAATATTAACTGATAGGTTTTACTTTTGAGTTATGATTTGTATGTAGATGTGCAGGCAAACTGAAATTTCTTTTGTTACATTTTATCCTTTAAACTTGGCATAATTCAGGTAATACAATCATCCTGAATGGGATGATGAGGTGATTTTGATTAATTTGATTGTGACAAATTTTTCTAATGTGCCAGCATTTTTCTAATGAAAAATCTGAGAACTTTGCTGGGTAATTGGATTGTTTTGTGCAATATTTGTTCATGAATTAGAATGCAAATGAATAAGCCTCTCAAAAATTCTAATAACTTCTAGGTTATTTTTAGGTCTTTGACCATGGTTAAGCCAGCAGTTTATTATTTCTGTGTCTCCACATTTTGCTGGTAAAAGTTTCTGGATGATGTCATTGTGTGATGTTACAATGCAAACTTAAGTTATACAGTATGTACACCCTGCCTTGACCTCTGACTTGCCTAGAATCAACCTGAAATAGCATAGAATCTTCACTGCCCCAAAATACAAAAACAAATTGGTGCAATCCACCTAGCTAGCACCCAAAAGCTTCACTAGCTAAACCTCTGCTAGCTAATGCACCCAAAAGCTTCACTTGCTAAACTTTCACTAGTTTTCATTATCTAATATTTCTAGATTAATGAAAAGCAGTGCTCTGCTTTGTCAAACTTAAAATTCAGTGTTCCATTTGTAGTGTACAGTACAGTTATGCTTATGTTCATTTATTATGACAAGACAGCTCATAACAGGATGTTAACAATAATGCCATTTCAGAATTGGCAGTTGCACAATGGCATTCCAGCTGTTACAGCCTTTAAAAGAAAGGAGTCATAATAATGCCAAGGTGATAGCTTCAATTCACTTATGTACTTAGGAAAAGCTCCAAACAAAACGGAAGGAGCTTTATAAAAATAGAGAAGATTTTACAATGGTTGTGTTTCACTGAAATGAGGTTGTTTGTGTAAGGAGTTTACCCTAATTGAGATATTTAAAGCCCAGAGATGGGTTGGCGCCCCATCCTGGGTTGTTCCCTGCCTTGTGCCCTGCAATGGGTTGGTGCCCCATCCTGGGTTGTTCCCTGCCTTGTGCCCTGCAATGGGTTGGTGCCCCATCCTGGGTTGTTCCCTGCCTTGTGCCCTGCAATGGGTTGGTGCCCCATCCTGGGTTGTTCCCTGCCTTGTGCCCTGCAATGGGTTGGTGCCCCATCCTGGGTTGTTCCCTGCCTTGCTCCTGTAGCTTTTGGGATAGGCTCCAGTCCCCCGCAACCCTGCATAGGACAGGTGGCTATGGAAGATGGGTGGAGATATTTTAGGATGATAAGAGTAACAGTGTGGTCACAGTAGCTCACAGTGTCCTGTCCAGGGTACCTCTTGCCCTGATTTGCCTAGAATAGACTCTAGACCTTTTATGACCCTGACCAGCTTAAGTAGTTTGAAGATGGATATAATAACAACAGTATCATTTATAATACTTTCCTATTTTAAAATTCTGGTGATATACCTGCAGCTGTGAGGTTACCTCGCAGGATCCCCCTGGGGTCATGAGCATATGACCTGCTGGCTGACTGCCCATACCCCCCCCCCCCTTCCCCCCCGATGGTCTTGATTGTGGGTTAATGAGAGCTGTCTCACTTAATTAGGACATTTAATCAAGGCTCAACTCATGTGTGGAGAATATAAAATAACATGGACATTCTGGATGCTGTTAAGATGGGTGTGGCTCGGGATTTTAAGACTGAGTGTTCAGGCAATGTGCAAGTCACATGATAGATGAAGCGGTAGGACATTATATGTGTGTATGTGTGATGGGGGGATGCTTTGTCATTCTATCCATCCATTCACCTTCCATTGGCTAATTTAGTCACACCCATTCCAGGCAGCACAGGTCACGAGGCAGGGGAACACCCTTGACAGGATGCTAGTGTATCACAGGGCAATCACACGAGTCTTACATATAACCCAGTTCCAGTGTTTACTGTTTATGTAGTGGAAAAATGAATTTAAGAAATGGGATGCGTATGAGTGGCTGTAGATAACGGAAGCTATTGTTGCTTTCATTTTCTTTTCTTCTCCTGCTCCTTTCTTGATCTCCCAGCTTTTGTGCTCAGGTGGCTTAAAATATAGTATTGATTTTTGTGTGTGTGTGCATGTGAAACAATGTCTGTATGGACCATGAGGCATTTCTGCTGTTCTCTATGTGTTGTGTCTTGCTCTTTTATTTTCTTCCTCCTTTTTTGTGCTATAAACATCCTAGTTGCAGATGGTTTTCTGTCTTGGATTTCTTTTGTAAGTACTGCAGGACTCGTCCAAAGTCCCTCTCACTCCTTGCATATGAATTCTCACAGAGGGGTTCTTGATAATCTTCAGCAAGTTTTAAATCATGCAGTGAATTACCTATAGATGTAAGCAAAGGAATAAAACTCACCATGGATAAGGTTTCCTACCACTAGGCTATCCCTTTCTGTACCACATCATCAGCTTCCTTTAGGGTGACTCTGGAAATGTACCATGTATTATTTTCCACTGCATCCCCATGTGCCTCCACACACTGCAGTACCCCCCCCCCCCCCCCCTTAGTATCTACTGGATCATGTGCATCCACAACACAGGAGGGCTGATTCTGTAACGCCTTAAGGTAGTGCTTGGCGTCCTGGGCAGGAAGCTGTAGCTAGAGAGTGAGGAGAAGCTCTCAGCTGTTCTGCTTTTGAGGAATCTCCTGAGGTAATGAATTCTGCTGGCCAGCGAGGTGTGACCAGCTGCCACTTGTACCACAGCCCCGGCTTCTCTTCACTGCGGCTTTCCCAGACTCGATACCACCACGCTTATATGCCTCTCATGTCCCCTAGTGGAACCCTAGGGACACAGTGTGCCCTATAAACAGGGGGGTAGAGCTTCCAGCAGCTGCCTGCAAGCTTACATCCCCCTGCCCCCCCCCCCCCATCAGCTGCACCGATTTATTTCACCTTGGACTCATCACCTGCCTGTGTGTGCTGTTGGGGAACGCCGTCACATCTGTAGCTCACACTGTCAGATTCATGTCATGTTACATGTGCTGTTTTCCTGTATAAGTATACCAAATTAATGTGATTGCAGGAGGTAATTTAGGTAGAAAAGCAAGGAATAAAAGGAAATTGTAAGATCAATGTGATCAGTGTGCTCCGATTTCAGTTTTCCTTTACGATCTTTGATCAAATTTTTCTGCTCTTATTTAAGGCTCCCTGTGGACTGTCATGGTATGATGCAGGTTTGAAGCCTCTTTGCTGTTTTAGGCATCGCAGTGGAGAGGCAGGACCTCTGGTGTTTTGGCTCATGATGGAACTCACCGCACGGCTGTTTTGATGATGAATCGTGAAGGTGCTGCTTTCAGAACGTATATTAAGTGGGAGGCACAGAGGGTCACAGGCTAAGGCGTAGCACCAGCGCTTAACATTCACACACAGGTGGGCTTGTGTGCTGCTAGGTAGGCTGGCAGTCTAAACGTGCAACCTTGCCAATGCACAACAGATCTCAGACCACTGCTCTGCAGTACCCTGCTTTTAGTCTGGGGAGCATTGATCCACACTATTACTGTGTAAAGATCCAGTACCACAACTGAAATAAGCACTAATTTAAAAAAACAAAAACAAACTGGCTTGAAAAGTTGATAGACTGCTAAAAATGCAGTGAAGCTGTAGAGGTTTTCTTTTTTCTGTCGGTGCTAGATTGAGAGGAAGGCATATACTGCTTCATTTATACTCAACCCATGAACTGCAGAGTACTGTTCTAGCGGTTGGGTAGGGGGCTAGGGAATTGTCATTTTAAAGCTGTAATGGTTTTTAAAAGGTTGAGAAGAACATGATCCATACTCTTTACCATCTCCCTGTAACTGAGGTCAAATCCTGCTGAAGATTGCCCCATAGAATGAAACCTCTGGGTTTTAAGATCATTAGCAAAAACACTATGAACTAATAAGCTGCTTCTACAGCTTTAATGACTTGGTTTCCAGCTACATCTTTTTTTAATTTCCCTGGAAGGGAACTACAGTTGTACCTTTGACTTGGCAAACGTTGTCTTTCCATAAATGTGTGTGCGTGTCCTAATCCTAAAAGCATGCTCATCTTCTCAGTCCAGTTTAATACTCCAAAGCTTCCTTTTAGATTTTGAGTGGCTTTTTTGAGACCTTCTGAGTGCTTGAACATGCGTATTCCTTGGCAGTAATCTTTGATCCGGTCATAAACAGAAGTGTTACTCCATGGAACAGATGTGTGGTGCAGATGGGTATGCGGGTTTTTGTGTGCAGATGATCACATAAGCTTTTTTATGCTTCTAAGTAGCTTGTATAAATTTTGTTCCGATCCCATGTCTGTCCCTTCACTTGAAATAAACATGCGTGCATGTTTAGGGGTGCGTGAGTGTGTAGGGGGCTGTTTAAATCCACATGCGGTTCTTTCAGGGGGCTAATAATGCTGACTGCCTGCCATTGCCAGTCTGCTGTGCCAATGTGGCAGTGACACGTGTTTGCTGGGCCGGATGCTTGGCCAGGGTGTCCAGGTGTTTGCAGCAGGGTGCTGCAGATCCGGCCAGGAGCTGATGCTGGGATAGGACAAGTAGCTCCGGGGGGGGGGCAAGGGAGCCTGCCAGCAATGGGAGGTAAGCTTTGTCTTTATGGCTTAAGTGTCACCTCACCAAAGAAATTCGCCCAAATATGTTTGAAAGAACTTATTTATTTAATCAGTAGCAGCTGTGGTCTTGAGTGTCCAGCAGAGTTTGGTGATCATTAGCTGTATGCATGCGTTCTCCTACTTTATAATCTGACTTGGATTGGAGCACAGATTCTGTAATATCCTTGAAGTGCCCTCCTTTATTAGCAGCCGGGGAAGTTTACTTGTTTGCTGTATGGAGAATGTGAACGGGCAATTTCACACTTCGAACTCTTGAAAGCTAGTTGCTCACTTTGTGTTTCAGCTTTCAATGCTCCTAAAAAAAGAAAACCAGGTCTTGCCGGCACCTCATTGTGAGATCTAACGGCACAGGGGCGTTGTGTTAAATGGTCTGATCCCTTACTCCCTCACTGGTGCCTCTTGACGGGTCCCTGATGTAGCTTTTTGTTGTTTTGCAAATTTGACTCCCAAAGTTTCACATTGTCACATGGTGAGAGTGGTGACTTTTATGTTCTTGTGGAGGTGCCTGGGTGTTTTAGAAACCAAATTTAATTTCTTCATCATCTTCATAAGATCGGAGTTTGGATCTTACTGTGGCCAGAAGGATCTGCTTTTGGTTGGTAACTATGACTCCTTCGTTCACTAGCTTTGGACTCTTTATTATGACCAGTTTTCACACCTGCCATCCCATCAGCATGACTGTAAGCTCTCATCTGATTATTGGGTTGCTTAGGAGCACCTTGATCTACTAATGGTGTTAGGATTCGTATTTGTTGTGCATTGTTGTGTAGAAGGATTAGGTTTGAATCTCCTGACTGGCAGAAATTCCTCAAGATTTTCTGGTGTTTATCCTTAAACATCACTTTTTAAGTGAATCTGCCTTATAGTTTATAATGCAGTAGCTTCTTCTTCAATGCAAAATTGTTAAGCTGATTTTCATTGACTTGCAATAAATGAAAAAGTTTTTGATTTAGGCAGCTTGTCCTCAGACGATGAACTGATAATCACTTTGTATTTTCATTACACTATCAGCTTGATTTGGAATACATGATTTTTACATCCATCTTCTAACTGCTTACTTCAGTCTGTGTCCCAGCAATATCCATCCGTTCATCCATCCATCCTTCCCTCCATCCATCTTCTACCTGCTTACCTCAGTCTGTCCCAGAAATTTTTTTGAACAACCTACAATTCTAACTCTAATTTTAATTCTGTTTAAGTGCTATAAATTTAATTCCTAAAATGTCTTTGAAGTTATATTTCTTTAAAATTATGAATAAGGATGTCGGTCTTCAGATTCTCTTCCATCGTTTCAGTTTTTGCATGCCTACAGCTGGTGGCTAGTTAACTTATGCACCGAATGACTTGTGTGGCCTCCGCTGATGATCATTTATGCGGCCCACATATCTCATTACCCCTGAGATGCATCGCAGCATCAAAGCAGGTCCAGTCATCAGGCTTTCCCATGTGCTCCACGGCACGTCCGGCTCTTTGATCTTGCGGCGTTGGCGAGGAGGACCAGGTGGGACGACCTGTGTGCGGTGAGCAAACCGGGAAGCCTGCTTGTGGTTAAAGCAGAGATTGGCTGGGAGTCCCGGACTCAGGAAGTGCCAAAAGTGGTGCTGCCGTGGCCAGCTCACCCGGCATGGTGGCATGGCTTCATGGTGGGTGTGAAACGCAGGCTAGTTTGAGGCTTGCAAGGCTGTCTCTATGCATGCACCCTGCTCATAACAATGGTTAGTACCCTAACCATGACCAGAACCCTAACCTTAACTAAGGGTGTGCTCACACTTAGCCTGGTTGATTCTCCCCCATTACACTTAATGTTCCAGGCCTGAGCTTTTGTCATCAGCATGCAACTTTTTTGTTGAAGAAAACATATTATGGAAAGCGCTATCACAGCGCACGAAGGAGTTCATGATTAATGTCCTTATTTTGTGGCTTATTTGGAGTCGTTTAGGGTGCGATGACGCACGGCCCTCTTATGGATTTATTGAGTATGCAACAGCTATTTTCATTTAATCGTGCTGCACGGAGAAGAAGCATGTGCCATATTTTACCAAATATCTCTGAGATTTTGTGTGTTGGATCCAGTTGTTCCTGGATACTTTCGTCAAGCAAAACTTCTGCTGTAGACCTAAACGAACCCTGATCCTTGGCCTACCTGACCCATTAGAACCAGGTCCCGTTTATGTGTAGTGTACGTGTGCACATGTGTGTGTCAGTGGCGTCCTTCATGTCATGTCTGTGTTCAGGCATGGCTTGGCCTACCTCTAAAAGCTGGTTCCACCACTTAAGCATATTCTGCCCAGGCACGGTATAGAGAAATCACACTAGACGAATGGACTGGACTTTGGGGGTCAAGTGTGCTTGACACGGTACAGATCGCCTAGTGTGAGTATGGCCTATCAGTCCCTGTTCTCCTTCAAAGATTAAGTCTGTTGCAGTGGTGCATTACATTTTATTCCTGTTGTTATCAGCCGGTGAATTCAGATCAGCAAGAAAAAACCTACAGTGCCGTCTTGAGAAATGCTCTGTACAGCCAAAAGTGTGACCCTGGTAGCAGAGATCTATGCTTTCTCTGATGCCTTCTGGGAGTACTGGTGCATTTTGCAGGTGTCTCTGCAGGGGGGGGGGGAAAAGGGTACATCAGTATCCTCTCAGTCATCAGGGGGGCGCTGGCATCACAGACTGTCCCGCAGCCTGTTTTTAATGCCTCAGAAGGCGCCGTCACCGAAACGGGGAGAGAGGGAGGGAGGGACTTGGCCATCAAACGACGCCCTGTCATCAGATCGTAAAGACGCCGTTTCTTAATTTACTTTTTTTTTTATCACCTTGCCCCTGAATGACGGGCTGAAATATCACGGGGTTGCATATCGCTGTCGTGTCAAAACAAAGCAGAGTACGGATGGAATGAAATACACCTGGCATTCAACAGGCAGATGTGGAATATGAGACAGGGAAAACATCAGGGTCTCCTGTGACTGCGCTCCGAAATGAAGAAGACAGAGACACTTTGAACAGAAGCCGACAGGAAAGGGAGCTGGAGGAACACGGCGCCAGCTTTATTTCCGCAATTAAAAAGTGACCTCTGAAGGTCCTAGCTTATCTCCATGCCAGGCAGCACTAGATAGTGTAATGGGCTGCCAGCAGCCTTCATGGTCAAGCTCAGCTTGTGGTCAAAAGACCCAGGGGAGGCCCTTTGGCTTAGCTCCTCCTCAGGGAAGTATCACACTGGGACCTATGTAATTGCCTTTGGATGGAAGTTTCTTCTGAGGACCGGTCGCTGCGGCTGCCTGCTTAATAGGCACTGAGACTAAGAAAAGGTCACGTGTTCACATGTTGCTACCAGTGGGCTTTACGGCAACTCCTTCCGCACCTCAGCTTCTCTCGTAATTTCCAGTTTAAGCAAGAGTATGTTGATCTGGCAGCGTGTTGGAATTAAGCTTCGAGCAATGTGTAAATACTAATGTCAGACAGCTCATCAGATTCCCATAAATTAGCGTAATATATACTGTTACAATTTAAGGCACAAATTAGTTTGTCTCAGAATTATGGCTGTTCTTCTGTGAATTATGGCACAAGGGAGGTGAACGGGCCAGGACATGCGTCATGACCGTGCCGTCTCCCTATTGGAGGACAGCGGCCCACTTACAGGTAGGGAAGCACCTCTGATTGGTTGCTGGCAGAACCTTGTAACACCTGATGCCATCTTAGGGATCTTGTTCTGAACAGGCCATGAAATCCAGGAAGTAGCACTTAAAGGGAAAATGATCATCTTAGCGTTCCATAGACTGATGATGTCATAGGTGTCAGAGCCTCTTCACCTCTTCCTCCCAGTCAGATTACTTCTGGCATGTTCCAAGGCCCCTGTCCCCTGGATCAATCAGGGTTTCTCAGCTCAGTTATGGCACCCCTGCTCTCAAGGTCTTGCTCCTGAACCCGGCAAGTCCTGTGTCGATGTGAAAGCGTAGCCACAGTGAGCAGATTGCTGTGATCGCTCTTGGAGTCTTGCATGACTGCTTTGGGAAGTAAAGTCTAGCACTTCCTCTTGTCGCAGGCAGGCCCCACTGTGATTACCCCCCCAATCTGTTCTGTGCCTATGACACCGAACACCCATGTGACATTGTGAGATGAGCCCTGTGGTGCTGCCATGGGGGGAGGGTGATCGTGTACAGAATGCTGGTGTCAGCATGAAGTCACTTTCTCCTCCAGTTCCCTGCCATCCCCAGCAGGGCGGTGCTGTGGTATCAAGAAACAAGGGGGGGATGACAGGGGGGTGGAAGTACACAATTATTATCCTATGTTGCATTATCTGCTGAGCAGCATAGACACCACAAGCCAGCACTGGAGGGGGAGGATGTGAGCCAGAAAAGCTCATTTACAGCCTGTCCTGGCAGGCAGAGGGGATTATGGGGGCCACAATGCGTACACACAAGCTGACGGCACTGTCTTCACGAGGCTTTCCCCCCCCCGCAAACCCCTGCCAACTGGACACTCTGAGGTCAGAGTTTCCCCACAGCTGTGCTGTCAGATGCCCTGCATCGCCAGAGGGGATTCTGTCTCTCTGTATGCGGGCGCCCTCCCTCTGTCCAGATCCCCCAGGCCTGTGTGGCATGGACCGGCCCGGCTCCAGGATATTAGTCTTGGGAGTTTCTCTTCATTAACTGTAAGTCTGCATGTCCATCAGCAGCTCGAAGAAACCCATTTTGATCAGTGCAGTTAGTCGATGCACTGCAATTTCTGTTAATACTCTTGCACAGGCTATTTTTGATTTTTTTTCTTACTGAAAATGCAGAGCTTCACAATTTTTTTTGCATTATAAATGAAAATAATACAAGCAGGAAGGTCATATTTTACACGCACTTTAAAAGATATGGTTTAATTTTCCAGGGTGCCAATAAACGTGTATGCTCTTAATAAGGCATTTCTGGACATTACATGAGTTCCCATGTTGACATGTTCACATACATGACTGATCCGGGGTCACGGGGGGGTCTGGAACCCATCCTAGACAGCACTGAGCACGGTAGTGCCAAAAGTTCTGAAGTGCCGTGCTCACAAAATCAGATGTTTCTGGTAATTGCTTGTATTTCCAGGATGTGTAACCCTGTTCTTATTTAGAATTATGCATTTTTAAGATAATTCAAGGTCACAGAAAACTGTGGAAGTTTTTGATTTTTTTTCTGTGGAGAATTTCTTCTGGTTTTACCTTTTCTGTCAGAAACACACCAGTGTTCAGGTGTATTTAAAAAGACAGGCTCCCCGGGTCAGTGTCAGCTGTTGGTTTGTAATGGCTGCAGATAACGAGCGTTTCTGTGAGTACAGCTGTGCTTTGTTCCTGTGCTCCCTCCAGTGCTGCCCTCTTGCACAAATGCCTCATGGCTGATAATGTCTTTTATTATCTTACTTCTCCCCCTGGCTGCTTTATGTGTGACCCTGCTCTGTAGCTGGGGAGAGCTCATGGCTTTCCCACAGTACATGATGTCATCATATCTATCCCACGGCAAAAATGCTGTTCTTCACAACCTGGATTAAATTAATGCACGCTTCATTAAGGAACCGGAATTTTAAATTGATTTACATGCAGTTGGGCAGGTAGAGATTTCATATGTGTGTTGTTAAAGTTCATCTCGATTTAAAGGCTGTAATTTTGAAGTATTTTTGGTAAAACTGTTGTTGCTGTTTTGAATAAATGCTCTGCTTTTAGCAGCCAAGCTGCTAGACTGCGTAGTGTAAGATGGATTTCATATTTAAAAGACACATACACAATCATTCTGCTTTGGGGCCCATAATTTAGGGCTGTTTTGGTCAAAAGTCAAGATCCTTAACCACAGTGCCACCTGCTGTCCTTTTAGAGGCAGAATCAAAGAGCCAGTTGCACCAGAACAAGTAGGCTTCCTTCCAGGCCAGCTGGTGCCGGGCACTTGTGCCAAACTCTTGCCACCCCTGATTACACTGGACCTTTAGCCTCTGCTGGCATGGTCACCCCGCACAGCTCTGTCTCTCATAACATATGTTCATGGGAACTGTCTCTTCACTCACCCCCTCCATCTTACTCTTCTTCCGCCTCTGCCATTGATGCTGTCCTTGTGTAATCCCATTTGCCCCGGCTTACCGTATGCTGTCGTTAGATGTGACGGACTCTCTTCCCCCCTCCCCTCGCCTCCCACTTCTCCTTGTTTTTCATGCCAGGTCCTGCTCGGGGAGCTCTGCCCGTCCTGCTTTATGAACCTCCCCATCTCCAGCCTCCCCATACACCCTCCTACCCTCAGCTACTATCCGCCTGCTTCTATTTTCTCTTTCCTAGCCTTCCCCGTCGGCTGTCCCTGCTGACGCCGTCCTTCACTCGCCCTTCCTGTGCACCGTCAGATTCCGTTCCGGCCGGCTCCAGTCTGAGAGGAGGGACAGTGGGGCTACTCAGCTGACTCCATTTATCGTTAAAACGTTTTGGCTTCTCTGAAAGATTGTTCGCTTTAATAATGCCATTCTAGCAGCGGAAAATGACGAGCGGTTAATTAGTAACACTTCGGAAAATAAAAGCTTTGTCATTCTATGAGATTATGGAGCAGTATCTCTTTTTTCCAGTTTTTAGACTGTAATGAAATTAGTAGAGCTGAAATCCCCTTTGACTAGGCTGGTGACATTGTGCCGCACTCTCAAGGACAGTGCTGCTGTTAGTGACAGGTTTTGTCACCAAAATTAACTAGCACACACTGTTTTTTACACTCTACCAGTATGTTATCTGGTGAAAGCTGTTCATGGAAATGCTGCAACAACATGGCACATGCAGAGACAACTGGAAACTTTTTGGTCAAGTTAAGTTGTCTAAATGCTTCATTCTTATGTTTTTTTTTTTTTGGGCTGTAGCAGCTAATAAAGGATGACCTATCGTTTTACTGCCTTTGTGAGGCTTTGGCGGCAAGGATGAGGCAGCCGTCAGGGTGATATGACCTGTCCTCGGGGGGCGTTGTACTTATTAATGTGTTTGGAGGAGCATGACGACAGAACGGGGGGCTCCGTAAGCATGCAGCCACCGGCATCCCTGCATCAGAGGGACATGATGACACGATGGCCCTCATGTCAGACCACGTCGGGGCTGGGGCACTCGCTCCTTAGTGGTCGCCGTGGCAGCCAAATGAATCACCCTGCCGGCTTCCAAGGGGAGGCTCTGGCACACAGTGAGAGATCTGGCGCTTGTAAGCGTCTGTAATGCACTGACCCTTTTTGAAATGAGCCATCCCCGTTTGGCCAAATCTGGTGTGCGTTTATTTGTCGTGCGTCTGACTGCTGCATCAGGTCGAGTCGGCATCCTCCTCTCCATTCAGCCATCATGACATCGTTATGAATTTTGCCACATGGTGACTTGCAAAGTGCTCCAGGCCTGAAGAAGTATGTCAACTGGTTGTATGTCTATCTTTCTCCTTTTGACATTCTTTCTTTTGGGGAGCATGGTTGGCTCTGCATTGGAAGGATTTTGGGTTTTTTAAAAAGACATAGTGCTAGTGGGAGGCATCGAGAAATCACTTCATCCCTTTTAATACGTTTCAGATTTGAAAATTGATTTCAATAATAGGCTTTACTCTCAATTTTTCTAGCTAGATTATCTATCAAAGAAAATCAGAGAAGACATCGCCAAATAGCTTATTTTGTATGGTTGACTGAACCGAAATTAAAATAACTCCTCTTACTGAAACGGATGGTTACCGCCTCCTTTCATTTTGGTAATTATGAAATATAAAGTATGTTCCATAACCAGAGCCCCTAAATTTAATCACAGAAAGATTAAGGAGTTTTATGTGCTAAATTTATCAAAATTCAAAGTTCCCTTATAACTCCCACGGTTTATTTGGTCTCCAGTGTGCCGTGAATATCTCTAGTGTGTTATTAGAATGTGCATGCGTTTACGGACTCTGACCTGATTGTTTTTTCCAGTCATTCAGGGATGGGATGCATAAGAATAAATAATGGGATGGATTTTAAATGCAAAATACTGCTACCCCTGCATTCATGTCTGACTGTTACAGGCCTGGCTGAAGCTGCACAGATTGTTTCAGTCGATTGTGCATCAAAAATGCAGGAAGGACTCAGGAACTTTCATAACTGTGACATCATGCCATCTAAATTTTAGCATACTGTGTCATTAATAAAATGTTGAAAATACAATGAGTTTTGAGTGGACATAGTGCAATAATATTATCAATGGTAATGATGATAATAATAATTTTAAAATTAATTTTAATAATTGGGCTATTCCCGTGCATCCAGATTTAAATCTCCAGATTGAGGGAGTTTTAGAAAAGGGTCATATGTAGTGTGTGAAATACGTCCAACACCCCCGATTGACCCATGAGACCCCCCGAAAGCAAAATTTTAAGGGGGTCTCAAGATTGGTATTGTGCAACAATAGGGAGATGGGGACCCCCCTAAATAGTGACGGGTATTTCACACACTAGTGAAATGTACAAGTAAGATACGCAGGGTGATGCTTGTGAATGTGTCTTATAGGCAAACACATTAATAATAATCAAAGATGGTGTCATAGTGGAGATTTTTTTTTTTTTTTCCTTGATCCCTCCCTCTCCTGGTGCCATGACAGACTCATTGGCTCGGTTAATATCCCATCCTACAATTAAGCTATCAGGAGGTTACTCGGTGTTTGCTGTGGCACGCCACAGCCTGGGGACTGGAGATTGCAGCTGAAACAATGGGGCCTCCGGGCCAGCGGCAGCGACCGGCATCTCGGCAACCCAGATAGGCTTTATCAGCCTCCTGCAGCCCATCTCCCTCCCTCCCTGGCCGAATGTCGGGGAAGGTACATGGGCCGAGGCGAGCCGGTCTCAGAGAGGGAGGCCTCACTGGCGGAACACGTCCGCCTGCAACCCCGAGGAGAAGAACGGCGCTTCCCTGCCCTGCTCGCGGTCCACACCGGCGCCTGCACTGGCAAGATAAGGGGGCGGCGGCATGCCTGGCCATGGGTCTCCACTAACGCTGCCTGCTCTTGCAGCCATGCCGCAATAATGACTGTAGCTGCTTGCTAAAAGCCTATAATTAATTCTGAAGGGAGACAGAGGCGACATTGAAAAGCCCAGCCGCAGCTTTTCGGCGGGGACCGTAACCCCATCCCATCCCGGCTGCCTCCCAGATGCTTCGAGTAATCACCCCAATGCCCCCGCATCCCGGCCTGTGGAAGGGTCTCATTTGGATGCCCCCTGCTATACTGGTGCCTCTTTTGTGAGGCTGTGCTAAGCAGCATCGACCCACGATGATGGTCTCATCTCATCCTGACAGATGTATTTTGCATGTTCCTCATTTCCCCCAAGCCAAAAATAAAATATATACATATTTTTTTAAGTTTTTTAAGTTTGCAATCAGCACAGGCAAAGCCAGACATGACCTATGATAACAATCATGCCTTGAGATCAGCCAGAGAAAACAATATCTTGTTTTCTCTGGCTGTGACGGTGGCCTTGGGATCAGACCTATTCCTCCAGCGACAGTGGCCATAGAGCGTCACACCACGACTGCTAATTAGCTACACAAAAATACCGCTTTATGCAATTCACAGTAATTAGTGCTGTTTAGCAATTCTTGGACTTTGCGTGGTTTTCATAATGTTTTGCAATGCTAATTTACTACCTTCTGTCCCAGATACTGCAGAAGCTGAAAAGGGAAAACCACATATTAATAAATAAACCCTACAGCATTTTTGTGTAAAAAGGCTCTGGATGAAATGACGTTGTTTTCAATGAATGAGTTGCTGTATTTTGGATGCATCTCTGTCAGTCCGATGTGCAAAGTATTTGCCAAAACAGCCTTGAGTGAAACACGTCCCAACTCCAAATCGCTTCTCTGTCAGTCGAGCAAGTTCATTTTTATTTTTGTTATGCTGATTTCAATTTCACTATGTTAGAGTTGCTTTTATATTCCTTTGAATCCTTTGCTTTTTACTATGTTCCCACTCAATTTGATAGCTGTGAATATAGTCTATTCTGTAGTTACATTAAAAAAAAACATTAATTTGAAATGTGGATATTGTTTTTCACAGTTGATAAATCAGTGCTCATTCCTTGAATCATACTGGTCCCCCGTAAATTATTTTATCTGACAATAAATTGATTCAAAGAAACTTGTTCCATACAGTGTTACATTTTAAATGTTTGTTCCTACCCCCATATCCTTCCCATTCCTGCAATGGGTTGGTGCCCCCATCCTGGGCTTTTCTCCACTTCCGGGATGCTGTTGGGTCCCTTGTATGTCTGTAGTAAGTGATGGTGTGACAATGTGTGTTGGTGTTACTGTTTGTGTTGGTGTATCCCCTGTGATCCTTCTCGTTCGGTATGTCCCCTGTGACCCTTCTCGTTCGGTGTGTCCCCTGTGATCCTTCTCGTTTGGTGTGTCCCCTGTGATCCATCTCGTTCGGTATGTCCCCTGTGACCCTTCTCGTTCGGTATGTCCCCTGTGATCCGTCTCGTTCGGTATGTCCCCTGTGACCCTTCTCGTTCAGTATGTCCCCTGTAATCCTTCTCGTTCGGTGTGTCCCCCGTGATCCTTCTCGTTCAGTGTGTCCCCTGTGATCCGTCTCGTTCGGTGTGTCCCCTCCTTCTCATTCGGTGTGTCCCCTGCCTTGTGCCCTCTGCCTTCTGGAATATGGGCCAGCCTCACCACAACCCTTTACTGGATAAGTGGTTTGGGCACATGGACGGAGGGAATACGTAGGTAGCTGTGTATGTCACTGAAATCAGTTGCCATATAGCTTGAGTATATCAGTGTTTCTTCTAAGAGCAGACTTCTCAACCTTTTGGGAAACATCAGTGTCACGCTCTTGCCGCAGCTGCACACTTCCTGACCAGAGTGGCGTGTGTGTGCTCACGCTTCAGGCTCCTCCTGCCTGCGTGCAGGTGCCCGTGGCGTCTGTTTCACTCTCCCATAAAAAAGCAGTAACTGACAGCCTCCTGCACTGTGTGCTCTCAGCCTTTCATGCTGGGTTATATTCTGAAAAACAGCAGAGAGCAACATAGCATCACAAATAATCGCTAGTGTCTTCAGGGCCCTCTGAGCATTTCTAATGCTCTTCTAGTATATTGGCTTCACAGTCTGTTTTTTTGTCTCATTTTGTTTAGTTCTTTAAATTCCACATCTCACATTATGTCATGTTTGTTTGTGTGTGTGTGTGTGTGTGTGTGTGTATATATATATATATATATACAGTATATATATAAAATAGACTGCGATGGGCTGGCCCCCTGTCCAGGGTTGTTCCCTGACTCGTGCCCGTTGCTTCCGGGATAGGCTCTGGACCCCCCGCGACCCAGTAGGATAAGCGGGTTGGGAAGTGGATGGATGGATGGATATATAGATAGATTGATGTATATTATTCTTCGTCAGATTCTTATTATCTTTTACAATGAACTTAAAGTTGGCTGTTCTTCGAAGAAGTGGAGTTATTTTGTCACCTTTTTGGTGTTACTCACAAAATGCTCAGCAACATCAATGAGAGGCTGGGATTCAGGGTGATCAGTCTAATGGTGGGAAATATCACAAACTTACTGAAGATAAAATCTGGAAACGTCCGAGCCAAACATTCGACTATTGTGGGCCACCTATTGGGGAACCATGCTTTGACACCCAAAATCTACTTCCTGAAAATGGCCCTACCGTGCTTTATAAGCCCTCTAACATTCGGTAACTGTTTTCATGCTTCCATCACTAGCTTCTGTTATCCAAAGTGCTGGAGTAAGACAATCAATTTCAAACCTCATTAATAACTGCAAAGCACATTTTAATTATAGGTATGTTTGATTAAACTGTTCCTCAGCCATGACTGTTATATAAGTACTTTAGGAGGACAATGTATACCAAGATAAGGCCAGTAATTGACATAATTTTTGGGAAGCTGTCATTATACCTGTTTTAAATCTGGGAAGACTTTAAACAGAAGAATAGGATCCTTCAGTCTCTTTGCCATTTAAGCCATGCATTAGAACTTTCTGGAAGGCATTGGTTATGTGACAAGGAAAACAGCAAAAAATGCTTTTAAAATGAAAAAGATGAGGCCATATTATGGGTATGGAGTAGCTGAAACACAGCAAGATGTTCAGGTCACGGTTAATGGTGCAGTTTCTATAGCCGTGTTGTTCATTCTGTCCTACTGTGTGTCAGATTTAGTTGGGCGCAGTTTGCTGTCTGTGATCAACCGGCTGTCGATTGGTATGTTATTTCCGACACTTGCTGGGGTGCCATGTGGAGGGCAGTTGAGGAAGTGGTTCTGGAGAGGCCGGGAGCAGTAACTGAAAGTGCCCCCCCCCACCCCTGGAAGGTTGTTAGGTTCGAGCCCTGGCATATAGGGCCAGTCCATCCAGAGTTTGCCAAGTGAGTGGCCACTTCTGGGATCCAAGAGCCAATAGGGAAAGGTGCAGGGGATGATGGGGCCCACACCAAGCTGTCAGTGTGGTATTTGGCACTCGTGGTCGTTCCTGAACCCCGCCCCTCGCTCCCCATTCCCAGCCAATCTCCTCCACCCGAAAGGCAGTGCTCCAACAATATTTGCACACAAAAGAGATTGTTAATTAAGTCCCCCTTTATATTAAGTTTAAGAGTAAATGTACAAATTTTTCCACACAAAAGCTTGTTTATTTAGGCATTAAGCTTATTTTAATTTGTTTTTGAGCTAAGCCAAAAGCAAAGATAGCTGCTGTTTAGGAAATGCTTTTGAGTGCCTTGTTTTTCCTTGTAAAATATCTCCATAATGGTACGCAAATTTCTTACAGTGGACATTAAAACTTAAAACATTAATGCCAGTGTATGCAGTGGCCCCTAGCTTACATCCAGCTTGGTGTATATGAGCCTACTCTGATCAGTGATACCTCACATTGTTGCTTTTGACCTGTCAACTGCAGTGTGACGTCCCTGCTTTGAGAGATTGGCCCGTTAGCTTGTCCGTTCGTACTGTGTCACAGACTGAAGCAAAAGCTCAGTCCTCAGGAGTTGGAACCAGAGGTGGAAATTTCAGGTTCAGGTACAAATCCAGACCAGTTTAGTACCCTGTGACTGTGATTCTTTATGCTCATCTGGTTGGTTGAAAATAAATCATGGTCTGGATTTTTACTTTCTGGACCTGAAATTGCCACCTCTGCTGAGAACCGTGCTCCCCACTTTCACATGTATTCTCTGCTGTGGTGTAAGAGGTCGCTGTCACAGTTAGGAAGCTGTCAGCTGTGCCTTGGCCTCTTCTGCTGCCTGCACGAGCGGCCAGTGCAGAGCAAAGCCTGCCCTGGCCGGCCGTGGGGTTAGCGTTTGTTGTGATTGGACCTCCCACCTCACCGTCTGCTCTCGTCTCTCACTTAAACCGTTGAATTCCACACATGAAGGTGAGTCCTATCGACCAGCGTGACCCAGAGCACAGCTTTCTAATGGTCAATGCTGTATTTTTCTGTCCTAAGTTTTCTATATCTGGATTTTCCTTCCCAAAGCCTCTTGACCCAGCCTCAGTGATTCTGTGTGGTGGAGAGTGGGACCATTAAGCAGCCAGTGTGTTTTAGATGCTGAATGCAGCATACATTTGGAGATGTGTTTATCTGTTACTTATTATTATTGACTGCTTTTGCAAAGAATTATATGATTTGCTTCTTTCGAAATCTGAAATATCAGAAGATAATGACATAACCTCCCATGTAGTGCATTCTAAAAAAATATAGAAGGTTTTGTTTTTCACATTACTGCAGATACTTTAACCTTTATTTTCCTGTGGACAGAAAATAAATGGCAAAACAATTTACTATAATTTGATCAGTTTTGTGTAATTTGAATCACTTGAAGCAGAATGAAGTATCTAGGTATACGTTTCTAGATTTGACAGGTACTCATCAGAATCAGCTCTATGTCATTTTATGAAGTCCTGAGCAAGCTGTGCTTTGCTGTCTTTGGTGCTCAGACACACAGTGACACGGACGTCCCCTAGAGTACAGGGTGTACAGTACAGGTGCTGACATGACAGGCGGCGCATATGAAGATCATGTGGTACAGTGGTACCTCGGTTCTCGAACTTAATCCGTTCCGGAATCCGGATCGAATTCTAAAAAGTTTGAGTTCTGATCGAATTATTTTTCCCATAAGAAATAATGGAAAACCAATTAATTTGTTCCCGGCCCCCCAAAATTACACCTAAATATTTTTTTTTTTTTTTTAGCATTTAAACACAAAATGAACAGGATAAAACAAGAAGAACATTTTTTTCTTAATGGCTTGCAAAACGATAAAGATCTTATCCCAACATTACCCCTGTCCTGCCCCGATCTTCCGCTCCTTCCGTGTGCCACACCCCCTCGTTAACCTCGTGTGGGATCCCCATGTGATCAGCTGTTTCTGGTTGTTG
>JAODJW010000094.1:14845840-14859192 GCA_026777045.1 Hyperopisus bebe
TGTCCCTTATATTTGAGAATCTGTTACCTTTTAGTCTCTTGTTAGCATATGCTAGGGACTTAAATATGTTGAAATTACTAATATAAATGGATTCGGAATATGATTGGCTCAGACCTTTGCAAAGGACACGCTCTTCATTTGTCAAAGTCCCCTCCAGCAATCTTTGATGAAGGCCTTGGCGGCAGGCAGAGCCAAAATTGTTATCAATTCGCCTCATGTAGCATTGGAAAATGTCATATTCCCTGGGATTTTAGCTGACTTACGGCAAAGCAGGCCTCCCTAGTTCTGCGATTGGCCATGATGTCAGACATAAAGGCCAAACCGGCGAGTGCACATCCAGAGTTAGTCTGGTGGCCTGAGTTTTTGCCGTATTTATTTGTGTGTGTGTGTCGTTCAAGCACTTCCAGAGTAATTTACAATTTGCCCTCTTCTGTTTCCCTTATTTCTAATCCCACACCTTGCATGACTTATTTCGTCTACCGAAATGCAGAATTTGGGGGAACTTTGTAATCCATAACCTGCTGTAGTATAAAATAATAGACTGCAATGAAAAAGCTTTATGAACAATCGGAGCAGTGCTTGCCTAAACAATGCGAGCACCCCTGAAATATACTGTATTTGTGCAGTCCCTCTTGCTGATTTCTTCACATAATCTTCTTATTGTAGACTTTCCCCTCAGTTAGCAGGTGTTCTGGTGAAGGTTCATTAATTATGTGGCTGTGGCCCCTAACTCTGTGTGTGGAGTTTGCATGTTCTCCCTCTGACTGGGTAGGTTTCCACTGGATATTCCAGTTTCCTCCCAACAGTTAGTAGTTAGTTAGATGAAGTACTATAGCGCCCCCACCAGGCTCACCATTCCCTGCTACTGGATAACTGGATAAGCAGAATGGTGGATTAATGAATGACATAACTGTGATATCCAACCAAATCTAGTATCTAAGTGATGTGACGTGCCCGTATGCCACTTGCCAAACCCACCTGTTGCCACGTGTCTGCATGTGTTTGCCCAAGATTCACTGGAGGTTCTGAAGTGAAGGCTCCTCTTTCACAGTTGCTGTCTAGCTGTAAAATTTCCCGAGGGTGGTGTTTGGGGATGGGCCAGTACGGTGGGGCTGGAGTGGTACTAATACAAGATGATTTGGATGCATCAATGGTGCTGGGAGACATCTGTCTGTGCTTAACTCGCCGTTTGAAAAAGGGTCATTGTGTCAGTGCTCCTTGGACAGAGTCCTCACTCCAACACCCCGCACTTACAGAAAGGGAGCAGAATTACTCTAGTCTGCCCCTCCTTTCTGTCTTATCGCGCTCCCTCTTTGCAAATCCACTCTTCCTTTTCCTGCTGATTTCCCATACTTCTTTTATCTGCATAATCTCCCCTATTCCCTGGCTCCATCTTTTTCATTTGCCTCCTCACTGTCTAGATGCAGGTACGGCGTAGCGATTTCGCTTACCTGCACAAATGGAAATTGGATGCTGGAAGCAGATGGGCCAGATTGAGTAGTGAGGGAGGCAGGTAAATGAGCAAGCCAAAAGAAAGGGGCTATCTCTGACTGCACGGATATCATAATAATCACATAAGGGTTTGGTTTTAATATAACTCATTGCCACTGGCATTTAAATGACACGTTCTTCTAAATGCGGAACAAAGTTCTAAAGATTTTACCTTTGTACTTTATGAAATTTGTATAAGTTTTTTTCTTGTAAAACATTCAGTCTGAATATTGGCATTTGGATAAATTAGTGTGTATCATTTTTGCGGGCGTTTGTTTATTCATCTGTCTTCCAAAAGCTTATGGAAGCTGGGACCCCTTGGGTAAGGGGTCTCTCCAGATGGGATGTCAGTCTATCACAGGGCACACACACTGAGTGGCAATTTACAGATGCCATTTCGACTAGCATATTTTAGCCTACAGGGGGAAACCCACACAAAGTGGCGAGAACGTGCAGACTACACAAGCGCAGAGATACGGTGTGATTCAGTGGGGGTGCGTGGTGACAGTGCCCCCTGCTGAGACACTGGGCCATTCTTGTATTCAATGTTGATGTCACTGTATCCGAGTGTCACACCAAACTCGACTGACTGCTGACTGGCTTCCTTTAACAGTGATTGACAGCCCCCACACCCCTAGTGATAGCCCAACCCCTCTCTGGGCTGATGGCTCTCCCTGGCAGTCAGGGCCCAAGGTGCCATTTCCACCAGGTTCAGAGGGTTTCTGGATCGTGGTGCTTCCGGCTGCCCCTCTCCCAGGAGGGCTGACATCGATCTTGCTTGCCTCACCCTTATGAGATTCTCTGCTCCTCATCCATCCAGTAAGGAATCGCTGTACCGTTGCTTGTTTAATGATCTGCGTTTAGGCAGTCCTCCTTGATCTGGAGAGGAATGGGAGGGGGGTCGTGGAGGACTCTTTCAATCGCTCCTGTTTGTACTTTGTTCCTCTGTCTACATTGCTTCTGCCAATACGTGTGTCTTAAATGAAAATAATTAGTTGTCAGGAAACCAAGCTGACTACCATTGTGAGGATCTGTCCCGGCAGGGAAAAGTGAACCTGTTTCCTTGGAGACGGCTTAGCAGTATATATATGTGCTCATTTCCAGTCAAGCCAAGCTGGTTGTTTAGTTTTCACTATTTTATTGACTTTTAATCACAAAGTCCTGGAAAACACAGTTCCAATTATGTGGTAAATGGAATTTCAAATGTGTTGTTATGCTGATGTTTTTTTTTTTTTTTTTTGGAGGCAACACAAGCAGGGTGTTCTTTTAAGCCTTTTATTGTGCAAGACGGATCGTTTGCTGGGGGGGGACTATAAAGCACTGGGAGAATGTGAGCAGTCAGAGCATATTTGTGTCCCACTGCTGCTGTCCTCCCCCTCCCCCAAACACACACACACCTGCCTCTGACAGCTTGGCTTGTGGTGATAACCTCTGTGAGCTCTCAGAATGACTTAGCTCTCACATCGTAACCAGCATCGTACAGGCCCTCGTGGTGACTTTGGGAGCTGTCCAGTGCCCGTTCATGCAGGAACATCGCCTGCATTCATCCATGGTTGGAATCAGTTTGAGCTGACAGTTGAGCTTCAAGGATGCCACTGCAGGAAATGACATGGGCAGTGATTGACACACAGAAGCTTTGCGCTTCGTGGGCTAGGAAAGTGGAGTATTGCCCGTTCTTCTGGTATTTACTCGTATCACTTAAGCTAGCGCTTAAAGAAGTGTGTTCTTTATTTATATGGTAACTCACTTATTGATATGGTAACCATTGTCTTCATGACGAAGGACAACAGATAGAAGCATTGCAGGAACTTTTACACAAATCATCATTCTTTCATAAATTAAGGAGGACCTCATTATGAATTTAGGAAAAACATTTTTGGTCTGCAAAGATCAGAGTTTATGGATATTAAATTAAATTAATTATTTAGTACTTCATTGTAGCAGTTATTTAATAGAACTTATTACTTATTAAATAATTGCCACTAAACATTTCAGTAACTGAAGAATTACCTCATTCTCATTAACTCAAGTTAAATTCAGATCTGAGATCCTGACATTCCATCACAGGGCACAAGGCTGGGACACCAGGATGGGATGACAGTCCATCGTAGGGCACAAGGCTGGGGCACCCAGACAGGGTGTCTATCCATTGCAGGGCACCGGTTCAGGGTGGTGGTGTTTCTCCTGGAGGTGCTCCCAGGAAGCACAGGGCATCAGGATGGGGTGACAGGCTGGGGGCTCCAGAATGGGGTGACAGTCCATCACAGGGGACAACAGGGGGGCACCAGGAGAGGGTAACAGTCCATCATAGGGCACACACAGATCTATATATTAATAATCACATCAGCCTGATGCTGGTGCAGTTTTTGTGGAACTTAGACTGGGATAAAATGACAGCTAGTGAAGTTACCCTTTTGTATATAAACATTAGTTTGGCCAGTTTCTGGATAATTGGCGATGGATGGATATTTCTTCCTCACTTGTATGTGAGGAAGGTCCTCACTGTATGATACTTAATTTCCCCAAATGAAATAATGACTCGTCTCATTTTTGCCATGATGACTGCCTTAAGAACAAAGAAGCAATGGCATTACCTTAGCATTCAGTACGATTTTTAAGCAGCATGAAGACCTCAAGCTAAAGCAAATGTCACTGTCCTTAAAAGTATGTATTTCCAAAATTTTGATCCTCATCATCATTATCATGACCTTCTCTAAAATATATAGTACACCTCTCTATTTTTATTTTAAATTTCTTTAATTCAGAAAATAAGAATGAATGTGAAGTAACAAGACGAAGCTGATGAACTGTTTGCAATTTTCTGTATTGCTGCATTATTTAAAACCAAAATTTGGTCTGATATTACTAATTATAATTATTGTAATTTTATTATACCTGATTAAAGAGTACAGAAATTAAATGCATTGACTGCTTGTGTTGGAAAAAGTATGTAAGTCAACTGGGTAATCAGTTATTTGGCAATGTGGTCTAAGTTTGAGGATCCCTGTTCTAGAAAAAAATTGTGACAGGTTGGTGGAAGAGAGTCATAATTTGATCAAGGGAGATTTCTGAGCTCTCAAAGAAGCAAGTGAGGCTGGAGAAAGTTAGAAAGCCATTTCTGTAGACAATTGCATCCATCAGTAGGTAGTGTATGGATGGAGATGGATGGAGTCCAGCTTAAGGAAATAAATCCCTGACGTGGGAGGATCCCGTGGAGAAAACGGATTCCAATGAGATGAAAGTGGAATTTCAAGAAACATTTTAGCAAAAATGAAACTACATTCCCTGAAAAGAACCTCTCACTAACCGTGAAACATGCTGGAGCATGAAGGATCATGGTTTCAGGGCTCTTTATAGTCTTGGAGAAAGAGAAGGATGGGTTCTGAGCTCTGTAGTAGAATGTCACTACTGTATGTCCATCCATGAACTGAACCTTTAATGAAACGAGTCATGCAGCAGGACAGTCATCCAATAATTGCAAGTTTATCTACAATTAAATGGTTGAAGAAAAAGAAATTTGGCATTTTGGAGGACCCACAGTCGAAGTCTTGACCTTAACCCAAGTAACATGCAATGGCCTGACCCAAAGTGAGCAGTTCTGGGCTGAAGTACCGCCATGTGCCTGGGTGTGAGAGATCAAGAGGTACAGAGAGCGTACAAGTCATTAAATTGGTCATATACCTTCACTGAGTCACCACCTACAGAATACAAGATTTGTCATGTTTTTCTAACAAACTTGCTGAATATTGGTGTATCTAATTTTTAAAATTAGATACTATTTATGTGTTACTGGGATGAGATCACATTTTCAGTCAAAATATAGGGGCATAAATTATAGTAAATACTTCACAAACTTTTTCTCGCTGCTGCAGGGGATGATTGACCTGTTTAATCTAGCGGTCCTTTCGGCAGCAAAACAATTCCCAGACAAATAGATAAATATTTACGGTCTGCCGTATGCAGAAATTCATTTCCCGTCACCATTTGCAAAAAATACATTAAATGCAAATATTTACAGATCACAAACCCCAGCTGCAGAGATACAAATGTAGATATTACTCATCATTAGCATAACATCGAACTGCATATACTGAAAAGCGAAAAATATGCAGATATGCAGTGAAACCAACAAAAATGCATGCATATCATCACAGCTGCGATTGAATCCCTACAGTTCAGTGACCTCTGCATTCTGATATCTGGAGTGACGTGGCAGCCCTAGCATGGACAGGCAGTTGGTTGGCTGGTGATGTTCATGTGTCATAGTCTCCCGTCATTCATATCTGAAGACGTAATGTGTTGTTCATTGTGGCGTCTGGTTAACCTAGTGTGACCCACACATGCAACCCGACTCCTGAATCAGTTTCATTGTTCTTTGATATACATACCCACATTGCTTCTTATTAGTTCTCGCAAGTAGCATTGTAGATTGACTCTATGCCCCTTTATAGTTCCCCAATAAACCTGTCCTCCCGTGACCTATCTGAGATTAGATGGTTTTCATTGGCACCCGTACTGAAAACTTTATCAATATATAGATCACCACAGTAGAAAAGTCAGCATAGCAGAAAGAATATTCACATTGCTTTAGAGATCACAGAGCATATTATGCAATACACATGGCCTAAATACATCAAACATGGCCTGCATTCTCCTGTCCCTGTACCCCTGAACATAAGCTTTTAATTGTAAGTCAGAAATATTTCTATACATTTGGAAGCTACAATGTTTTTTCACATAATTTAACAAAACGCTGGATGAAGTATGAAGAAAATATAAGGTGCACCTTACAAAAGTCCTTCCTGACCAGAAAATCTTTATTCTTAGAAGTGATTCCAACAATTTTGTAAATAAACTGGATGGAGGACATTTTGTGCTGGCAATGCCACATGTCGTAGGTTCTGAGCTGTGAGCTTTTACATCAGAGGTTTCTGCTGTTGCTATGACTCTGTTACTTATGATAATGCTTGTCCAGCACTGAAAACATTTGACTGGGACTAAAACCATTGAATTCTGCAACTGTGTGGAATGAGATATTGGCTCCTAATACGTTTACTAACACAAGCTATTTAGTTTGAGGCTTAGGGTGAGACTATACATTTTTTCTCTCTTTCAAAAAATCAGTTTTCATCATTTCAGTTAGGTCCCATTTTGCATAATTTTCTGAGCTTGTGATTTCTGTAATTTTCTCAATGGTGAGAGTAGTGGATAGACATAGAAAAGGGACAGATGTAGAGTCTCACATTTCCTGTGTTTGGCACATTACTACTAGTGAGGAGAGGAAGAATTGAGCAACAGCAGGTTTTCTTGATAGGAAGGCCACATTTTCACAATTTTCAATATACAGTTACTGTACATTATATCATGCTGTTGGCAGATGTCTCAAAACCTTGAGCCCCCCCCCCCCAAAAAAAAAACCTTTCCCCCAGCATGACCATATGAACTATCATGCTAATTGCAGCCCAATTTGTAATCTCCCCAACCTTTCACACCACCCGCTATGAACATCTCGTGCTCGTTAATATGCAGAGAGATGGAGGACCTTTTAAATACTCCGCTTGTGGGTTCATTTTTTTTATGCTGGCTGCTGAATTTTTTATATAAACTCATATAAACGTTGTCAGAGCCCCTGCTAGCATTCCTTTCAACCTAGTCTGTATCAGAAAGACGATGAGGTGATGAGCAGATAAAATATAATTCTCCTTATTCTGCATGGTGTTTATGATGTGACAAATAACTAAATGATCAGTAATCCGCCCCTTATCCCATGAACACAGGGAAAGTATAACTCATACTCTTTCTTCATATTTAATATTTGTTCTTGTTCTTGTCTAATACATGTAGAAAGGAGGCTGCATTGTTAGGCTGCTTGCCTATCATTGTTTCTGTCTCAGCCAGACCCGATTTGTGTGTGTCTGTATGCTCTACAAGAATCCACCCCCATCCACCAAAAGCCTTCATCTTATTGAACTTGCCCACATTGCCTGCCACAAAACCAACAGCTGGGTGCTGTTATTCACTTCTTCATAAATACAGTTATCAACTCCTACTGAAGACATCCCATTTTTGGCCTGTCGAAAAGTAATTCATATTTAACCCTATAAAACTTTGCTTTGGTTTGGGAATTGTTTTTGATTTGGAATTTAAATGCCATGTGACACTTGCCCCTGATTTACCAATCAGGGAATTGCACCTTTGTCAAATCTGTCCCCGGTTTACCAATCAGGGAATTGCACCTTTGTCACATCTGTCCCTGGTTTACCAATCAGGAAATTGCGCCTGTTATGGGTTGGGTTCAATTAGAGCCCAACCTTCTCACTGCTTGATCATCATTATTGCTCTTTGATCATAGGTTTCAGTTGCTTCCTTGTTAGAGGTTTAGTTTAAGGAACTTGGTGGTGTTCTGTCATCTGGATTTTCTAAATGTGTAGTCCTGTTTCCTTTCTGACTGTCAGCCCCATATGCTGGGAGTCCAGGGTGTGATATACTAGCCATTATGACCCATTTTCTGGGACTGAGACCTCTTTAGTATGCAAAACGTGTATGGTTGTCCATTTGTACTCTGCTTCTTTCTCTGTTGCCAACTATGGATGATACAACTATAAAACTGAGGCTTAAATTCCTTTGCTGTAAGTATCCTTAGGAATGCTAGTTAATGATAGACAGGATAAAAGATTATGTTAGAGAATGCGTGTAAACCAAGCAAAATGTACAGGCAAAGGGAGCCCATTATTTTTTTTATTTTTATTTTTTTCTGGAATAATGCCTGAAAGCCCTTAATCACAGAATATAGACATTTTGTGTGGTTTTTGGAATTACATACCCAATTTTTCAATCATTTGACAGTCTCTTTCTGAACCATGTCATTTTTTATACCGCATGAAGGAAAAGCAACAACATGTAGACACAACTTTGGTTGACTTGCTTTCTTTATTTCCCAAATGCCCCTACAATCAGTCGGTCAGCTGTAACCATTGAGTAGATCACAAAGCAAAATACTTTCCACGTAGGATTAAACAGTACTGATTTTGATTTGATAAGCAAGAATGCTTTGGCCACATGGTTAGATGGTATGTCTTGGAAAAGTCCAACACATTTTGCAACCCAAATAACACCACCAGTAAAGTAAAAGTTGGTAGTGGCAGCCTTCAGCTGTGGTGCTGTTTCTCTTCAGCAGGAACTATGGCACTTGTAAGGATAGAGAGGATCGGTGCTGCAAGATACCAACTGTTTCTTGACAAAACCCTGATGAGCGCAGGGATCCTATACAGGGTGTGCCCCATACCCCTATGCTCCTTATACAATGGTTTGAAGAAGGATTGATGGACTAGTTATATATGTATAATTTCAAGGCATTGGAACTGACATTCCATGAAGTTAGGCCTGCAGAGAGAATTTATTATCTATGACCATAAACCTCCTGTGAAAATCAGTGTAAAAGTCAGCTTGGTGGTGGCGATGGTGGGCTTTGGGCAAATTCAAGTTAGCGCAGGTCCAAGTGAGAGATTCACTTCAGTTCAATATAACAGGTTGCGGCAAAGTTCTAATTAACAGGCAGCACTGAAGAGACGGGGGCAGCTCCAGTCTGGTTGAGTTTTATGCCGGCTTTTATTTCGAGGATCAAGAACGACTTTGAAGTCCCTGTTTGGATTGTGGCACTTATATGCGTGTCTTTTCTGAAAGTATCTTGGAGCATCAAGAAGGCATCCCTGAGCTGATATTGTTTGCCTCAGCTAAAACAAGGGCTGACAGATGTGGTGGAAGCTGAGCATCTTCATGGCTGTTATTTATGCGGCCTGGGGAAAGATATCAGTAAAAATGAGTGATAGGAAGCAGGAGGGGCATGCCCATGTGTCAGATGGAGAGGTGAGAGAGCTCAGGTCTTTCACAGTTGACTGTATGGCCCCCAGGAGAGTCACAGGTGGCTAAGAAAAATAGACAGCTAAGGGTAGAAACACCAAAGAGACTCATATTCTAGCCCCTGTTCTTGTAGCTGCCAGCTTGGTCCGCTACAAAGAAATCATTCATGCCTTCCTTGTGTTCATTTTTTTACAAAAGCTTTTGAAGACCTTTAGTCTGGTTCCAACCCTGGTTTTTGTCCCCTGCTAATGGGTTATGTCTGTCCAAATCCCAGGGCCATGCAAACAAAATCCTCATTCCTTCCTTTGAAGGTCTGTATGTTGCAGTTGCTGGTGGTGGTGGGTTGAATTGATGCTCATTTGGCCCCATGTTGTTATTGGTGACTCTGAGGTTAAATTAGTGCAGCAATGTAGTCCTATAATCAAGAAGCCATAACTATAAGACCGCAGGGCAAAGGAGGAACCATTCAGGAGACCGATAGAGGGAACCTGGAACAATCAATGTCACGTACATCCATCTGCGGTAAATGGAAGCAAAATTCAGCATTCATCACTGCTAGGCATTTCAATGCAACGGTTGCCATAGGTAACACAGACGGGTGTCTGTTGTTTACCAAAGCACTGCAAAGCGTAAGCAATCCCCAGGGAGAAATGTAGAACAGGTGCATCGGGATTTGTCAGACATCTTGTGATGGAGTCGGGGTGTCAGAATTTCTGACATGCTTCTGGTCAGTTTATTAGCATTGACCTGATGGCACACTGTGGAGCACAATTGAGAAAGAAGGGAAAAATTGCAATGATTTAATGTAAAACCCTTAAAAGGGTATTAATTGAAGCCAGAATTATATCCATCCATTTTCTCTATCCACTTGTCCTGTTCAGGATGACAGGGGGAGCTTATCTTGGAAGCTATAGGCACAATGCAGGATGGGGTGCCATCCCATAATAGTACACATGCACACCTACAGGCAATCTGCTAACTCCATTTCACCTTAGAATGTTTTTGGACCGTGGGGGGAAATCAGAGTACTCAGAGGGATCCCCACAATGACACAGGGAGAACAAGCAAACTCCACACACATGGAACCACGGTGAAGACTCAAACCCTGGTCCCAAAGGTGTGAGACAACAGTGTTAACCACTCCATGTTACTTAAAACTAAAGGTTATATCAGTATTTCTCAAATACAAATAGACAGGTGGACATGGCGTTATGTATTCCGTGACCCACTATGCTGTTTTTGCTATGCTAATTTAAAATCATCTGGTACGTACAGTTCCAGTGTACATGACTAGATGTCCTTTATGCATTTCTGCACCGGGTGTGATGTTCTGCTCATTCACTGCACTTAAAACTCTACGAGCAGATTCCTTTGTTGTTTTACCCTTACTATCAAAACTTCAGTGGCCCCTTAACTATGCCCTGGCTGGGAAAAAGTCCCCCTGACTTTCTGCTATCCCTAAAACAAACACAAGTCAGTCTCAGCCGCAGTACACAAGTCAGTCTATGTCGCAGTACTTGCCCCACACCACTTCCTGGTCGGGTCAGAAAATAGCTTGTGACTGGTTGATGTTAATAACCCAGAGCACTGCTCCAGGAGGTGGGGGGGTCTCTAGTTGTTCCTCCCACACAGTGTTTCAGAATATTTACTGCTCCATCCTCTGAGGATGCATGTGTCTGTCTGTGATAATTCAACCACCACAACTTCCTCTCTGGTTCCCCCCCAGTGAAAAACACAGATGACACTGCAGTGCAGCCCAGTGAAATATTGGCCTTTATTTATTTCTCAGTCAGATCTAACTGCTGCTGCTGTTTGATATATCATTTTTATATTTCAGATGGTTTAGGATTTTATTATTTTTGATATACTTTTTAAACGTGTATGATGTTTTTCTCTGTTGCCTTTCACAGCTTCCCTCTTCCCTTCCCTCTTCTTACAATACCCTGCACATATCAGAATCAGAATCCTTGTAATTGACAAGAACGAAACGTACAATGAATCTGTTTCGGTGGCATGAGATATACAATTAAACATACAATCAAGATAATTCCAAACAAAAAATAGAATGAAAAATACAAAGAAGCAGAAACAGGGATGTTCAAATAAACAGAAAATGTGCAACAATCGGATGTAGGGAACAGGCAGGTTTGGGGTATGTACAGATATCTTATAAAGTCAATAAGAGTGTAAAATTCTTACAGTGGGGTATTAAATATGAACCAATCTGCCAGCGTGCTCCTTATTTAGGAGGGCAGTGGCCTGCGAAAAGATGCTGTTCATGTGGCAATTAGTCCTTGGACTCAGGACAATTATGAGAACAGAGATGCTGGGGAAGAAGGCAGTGACTGGGGTGCAAGGGGTCATACATTATTTCCTTAACCCCATTCCTCATCTTCGATGAGATATCTCATCAATACGCACTCTGACACAGTGCTTGGATGTCCAGTGACACAGGCTCCATGTGCCCCTTCCTCAAAGGCGAAAACAAAGCTACCCAAACAGAACAGCAGGATGACAGTGTCTGCTCTTGGTCAGCATATGAAACTCCCAAAATGTGGTTATTCTCGCTGGTGGGAATTTTACTTACACAAAAATGTTCTGAGGGCAGAAGGAAAAATGGTTTAGAGAGAGAACCAATCAAATTGTACAGAAGGTGGGTCCAAGCAACTAGAGGAAATGGGACCAAGACATGTCATTGGTTGGTCACACCTCCTCTAAAGTTTGATTGGTTATCTCTCAAAACCAGTCATTTTTCTATATTCTCTCAGAACAGTTTTGTGTAAGTAAAACTCCCAGGAGCGTTATTCTCCTGATATTGAGGAATCTCAGATTTACAGCGCCTCTGGGGCAGTTCTGGGAGGGGGGGCAGGTTTTTGGTTTTCAAAATTGTCTTTTGCTTCTTAATTCTGGAAATGTAGTGTAATATTTGAAGGACACTTAGATCAGATGCATCTCGGCCCCGTAACAGAATAACTGGCACCAGTCTGGCCCCATTGAAATGGTCTAGAACCTGCACTATGGTGCCTCTCTGACTCTAACCCTAACTCCAACCTGCATGTGGCTTAACGGAACAACAGAGAGATCCGACACCCCACAGGTCTGTCTCCATGTTTCTCCAGCATCTCACTTATCATGGCTCATCACCACCATCTGCAGTCTGCTGAATTCACATTCGAGATCCTTCAGCTGTAAGCATAAAAACTGGTAAAAAGAAACAAAAATTTCTCTCCTTGAAGAATACCCCCCCCCCATACCAGTGGACTGGCAGCGGAGGGTCGAAGTCTTACATATATGCTTAAAATATGGTGATGACAAGCTGCTCGGAAACGCAGAGGCGCCGATCACTGCTAATCGTTAAGGAATCCCAACGACTTAGTGTGTAATTCTGTCCCCTGCTGTTCCCGCTTTACCAGATGCCAGCCGCTGGTACCATAACACTGTGAGCGTCTGCGGGTACAGCAAGACGGCAGGAGACCGGCCTACTGGCATGTTTAACTGAAAACCAGTTAAAGCAAACGACGGACCCAAACAAACAAGCCACTGAGGGCTTGAACCTTAATAGTGCTGGTGGGAGTTAACGAGCCTGCGCTCTCCATTTTTATGGGGTGAGGCGCTAATTACAGGCTGCCGTGATTCTAATTTGGGTCCTCTCTTTGAATCCCTAGGCTGGGATGGAGCTGAATGTAACCAAGGCAGATGATTCTGTGGGTTAAATGGTGATAGGTTGTGTGTGTGTGGGGGGTGAGTTTAATTAAAAAAGGAAGCCAATCTTATTAATTTGTGCCTTCAGATAAATTTGCAAGAAGCTATGAAGGTGGGATGTGTTGATTTATTTACTTTCCGAGTTGTTTTCATCCAGCATTGACAAAGACGTCAGTGAGATGACACAGGTGTCATTTCTGTTTGATTGATTTATTGCACTGACTTTTTTCCCCGGATTTCCTCATACTGAACTGCAATTAATTGACAAGAATTTCTTCTCTTGGTCGATTGAACTGTCC
>JAODJW010000094.1:14864539-14896981 GCA_026777045.1 Hyperopisus bebe
CCCCCCCCCCCCCCCTCCCCCCCCCCCCCCCCCCAGGCTCCGAGAGCGGCGGAGGTCACATGATCTCGACGGACGACGCCGAGTACCCGCGGGAATACCGGACCCTGGGCGCCGGTGGCTCGCGCCGCTTCTCCAACGTGGGCCTGGTGCACACATCCGAACGGCGCCACACGGTTGTCGCCACTGCCGGTGTGCAGAGTGTGGAGCCCAAGGCGGACGCTGAGCGGAAGAGGGACGCTGTCATGGAGCATCTGAAGAACAAGTACCCTGGGCAGCAGGGGGGCACACACACCCCCTCCTACGGCAGCCTGCGGGTGCCCATGGAGCGGCCCCGGGAACAGGTACCTGAGCCCCCCCCAGCCACCTACACACCTCATTTTACCTGTCATCTAATTATAAAGCTCTTGACCACTCTGCGGGTGGACTGGCTAATGGGGGGGAGCAGGGGGGGTTGGCTTAAAAGCACTGATGGAAACAAGTGAAGCTCCAGAGAATGACTAGGACGAGCTGCTCTTCAAGCTAAGTCTGCGGAGAGGCTGTCCCTGCTCACTCCTCTGCCCTTCACTCTCCTGCTCTCATCCCTCGCTCTTTATCATCCCTCGCTCTATATCTGTGCCTCCCTGAACTGCAGTCCTGTAAAAGTGGCATTTCCACCGCAATCCGCAGAACTGAGGAGAGGCACTCAGAACTGCTTCCCCCCCCCCCTCTCTCTCTCTAAACTCGCTCTCTCTCCATTACCTTTCCCTGAATTCCATATTTCTACCAAGTCGCTGTGTTGTTACCCCACACCATTTCCTTTTTTTCTCTATTTCTCTTGCTTTCTTTGTCTCTCTCATTCCTTCTGTCTCTCTCTTTAGAGTCAAATCCACCATCTTTACAGAAAACCGAGCGATATGGAAGGAGAGACTGAGAGACAGTGACAGAGAGAGAGAGAGAGAGAGAGAGAGAGAGAGAGAGAGAGAGAGTGAGAGACAGGTGGAGTCCGCGGTTGCTTAGCAACCTGTCCCTTATAAGGAAATCAATGATATCACATAGCAGAGGCTGCTCTGGAAAGAAGGAGGGACAGAGTGCGGCGCGCGGAGGGAAAAAGGAGGCAGACAGAGAGGAGAGCTGGACTCGCTGTGCTGAGGGGAGAGCCTCAGCCACGGGCATCTCTGCGCCACGTCGGCGTGGGAGAGTTACCGAACGAGGAGGAGGGGTGCCAGGGGGCGGGGCGGACAGAGGGCTAAGCGTTATGCGGATTAATTAGCAGCAGAACGAGCTGTTGGTTAATCAATGAGGGCAGCGAGGAAGCGGCATGTTAATGAAGTGTGTAAACATTTACGGGGACGCGCTGGCAGCGGAGGCGGCAGAGTGGCGGGTCAGGCCGCAGGGCGGAGCTTGACGAGCAGCCGCACCTGAGCGACGTGTCTTGAGCTGAGCACCTAGCGGAGGGGAGCCGCAAGCAGGTGCCAAGCAGGTGAGGAGACACCCTGGTGGGGGGGTGGTGGGCGGGCACCTGCTTGAGATGCGGGTCACACGGCATTCCCAGAGCTCGTGCTCCCGATTGAATGCCTGGTCCTCACCCCAGCTGTGTGTCTCAGATCACACCTGCAGCAGTGAGACGCTGAGTTCTCTGAGGGGGCTGAGACCGTTAAGAGGGCTGCTGTTGTACCCTTGAGCCACGTACTGTAATCGAGATCCCTGGTTATTGCTCAAAAGCTCTGCATACCGTGGTGGTGACGCTTGCTGAAGGTCAGGGTGCTTAGGGTGAGTGGGACTATTTTGTAATTTAGGTTTGGGTATGTAAAAATCAAGGAGAGGGACTTGGGTGACCCTGGAAGATGTGGAACCTGCTCTGGGACATCATACACAGCAGCAGGCTGCACATGTAAACAAGCTGGTGCTTTTTGTGCTCCAGATATCAGGTTGTCAGGTTGCCTGTGAGACAGCCATTCCATTTTCTGTTTTGCTTCAGCATATGTGATAACAAATCTAAATAATATATAAACAGTGTATATTTACCTACATGATTAACAATTCAGTTACCCACAGCATGGTTACAATCATATACATGTAATTGTTATGATATGTGTGGCCCATGATGGTGTGGTCATGGTTTCTCCTGACTTCCTAGAAGAGGCTGCATGACCTTGTATTGGGGAAGCAGTTAAAAGATGGGCGGAGTGCTGGTTGTGAGAAATGGGTGGATGGTTATGTATGATACATTTGTAAGTAACAAGCTCCTTTCCTTGGTGTCCTTTACCACAATGCAGGTAGCATTCAGAATGTCTAATTTTATACCACCATCATCATTAGTGTATACTGCAAATGCCTGGGGGCAAATGTTTGCTGTGACCGTCCGGGCAGACTAGCGTGGTGTCCAGCGGAGAGACGCAGTTTGGTGGGGGTGGTTTGGGCCTGATACCCGATCAGGTAGGCCATCACTCAGGCAGGCCTCCGGGAAACACGAAGAGCCTGTATGTGGGTCAGCGCCGTGCACAGGCTGCTGTCTGATCCCTGTGTCTCAGGTTTTCCACAGGCTATTGTCAGCATCCTCGCAAGACCGAGCCGTTCCCAACGGGGTGCGTGTGAGAGCCCGTCAGGGGGTGCAGGCCTGCTGCTTTAGGGAAAAAGAATGCAAGGGTGACACGTGTCATGGGATCCAACGGGAAGGTCAAGGATGCAGCACCTCACTTTCAGACTGGGACACAACTGGAGATCCCAGGTCCCTGGAATTGGTGCCGGCCATGATAAATGGAGCGCTCGCTCACCTTGAGCCCACCGCACTCTTCTCCGTCTGTCTCTGCTGCCCCCTCGCTTGGTATCAGTATTTGCCTTCCATATGTCGTCCTCCTGTCGAGTATAGAAAACAGGCCTCCCACCAATCTGGTCGCTAAGGAGAAAACAAATGTTACCGGCCTGATTGTGTTGCTGCACTGGAGGATGGAGATTCCACGCTTTAATTCCATAGGCTGACAGTGTCGCCGTGTCACTTTTAATGGGCTTATCTCCTACCTTGGCCTCTCCGTGCCACAAATATGTAGATCGTTTTGTAAATTTGCATAACAGATGTTTATGTGGTGGAGTATACAGCCCACCTGAGGTTAATTGCCTGCATCAGTGGGTGTTCCCCTATTGGGATCTGAACCTATAACCTTTTGATCATGAGCCTCCTTTGAGAATTTAGCAGGTGCTGTCGTATTTGTGGCCTCATTCTATACGTAATTTAAAATGTGCCGATGCTGATGATTGTAATCAAGATTAAAGATGAGAGCTTTCAAACTCAGATGCCACCCTGAATAGGTTCTCTCCAGTTATATTTAACATCCATAAACACTTACAGTGTTCCAGTACAGTGTCTAGGGGATCCAGCCATCCTTCTGTCTAACCAAGCAGCACAGGGCACCAGGATGGGTAACACACAGGAGGCAGTGCCAGTCCACTGTAGGTGCAATACACACGTACACAATCATATACAGGCTGTTTTGTAAAAATTTCCTTTAAATTCCCTTTAACTTAATTGCATGTTTTTGGACTGTGGGAGGAAACCAGGTGACACCCAAAACTTCATGTACTCAGGACTGAGGGGGGATTTGAACCCCCAGTTTAGGAGGTGTGCAGTAATTGTGTTGCCCACTGAGCCCACCTTTGGAGGCTGGCTCTTTTCCTAGGAAATACAGGGATGAGGCACGAATCAACAGTGAAACAAGAATTCATACCTTACAGGGAAACTGAAGGTGCTAATTTGCCTAAAAAAGTTTTTGGACTGTGAGTGTAAACCCATGCAAGTGTACACAGAGAGCCAGGGCTGGGAATCAAACCCACAACCCTGGCAGTGCAAGATCATAGTGCTACCCACTGCATCCCACTATTCACATTTAAATCCTGACTGATTACGGCCTGTGCCTGTACCTTTCAGTGCATACATTTTATTGCAGGAATGATACAGAGTAACTTTTTTTCACTTTCAGTGGTTGGCAGTTTCGGTGTACTCAGGGGAGGAAGATGAAATGTCACATCAGCTTTCTGAATTGGGAAGGGAACAAAAAACAGTTTGTGAGGGGAAATGCATGCCCTGGACAGGTACCTGGTTGTGGGCAGGTACCCAGCTGCGGACAGGTACCTGGCTGCAGGCTGGAGGTCCTGCTTCGCTTCCCTCCAGGTCATCATTAAATCCAGACTGACTGGTTAAATATTCAATAGGCTTCTCAGATTGATGTGGAGCCTGGGACGATCACTTCTGTGTGCACACCCCTGCTCCTGTTGGTTTCTTTATTACTGCACCAGTGCTGATCCTGAGGGGTACGGGAGGAGAGGGATGCCATGCAGAGAGCTCTGAACACGCCTCGCTGCATCAGGTGGGGGGGTCTGGACTCGCCCTGCCTTTTTTTCCCACACTATGTGTGCCCGCAGTAGATAAAATGACAGGATGCTGCCTAGGAGTCTAGATGCATTTTTTTCAGAATGTGCAGGTTGGCTCCAGATCCATCCAGCTGCCTTTTTTCGGGCCTTTTTTAGGTGGGTTCATGATGGGTACTTCCGGCTGCAGGGTTGACCCAAGGCCGAGGTCTGTCTGTGCAGAGTCTGCTTATCTGCACCTTCTCTGAGTCCTCTCTGGAGAAAAGCTGTCCAGGATAACTAGTAATTTCCATTAGCCTGCATGCACTTAACGGTCGAGGGGGAATCACACTCTGCAGCCTGCCTCACCCCAGGCTCCGGTCAAGGGGGAATCACACTCTGCAGCCTGCCCCAACCCAGGCTCCCGTCGAGGGGGAATGTCACCCTGCGCCCTGCCCCACCCCAGGCTCCCGTTGAGGGGGAACGTCACCCTGCGCCCTGCCTCAACCCAGGCTCCCGTGGAGGGGGAACGTCACCCTGTGCCCTGCCCCACCCCAGGCTCCCGTCAAGGGGGAACGTCACCTTGCGCCCTGCCCCAACCCAGGCTCTGGGTGGCCCCAGTCCCAAATGAACTGATGGATCCTTTTTGCATATGCTGAAGAATGTCACTCCACTGACTTTTAATTAGAAGGAGATGGGCTTGGGACTATCCCATTGACCCTGTGACCCTGACCACAACAAAGCGGTTGAAAGATGTGTGGGTGGATGGATGGATGGATGGATGGATTATCACTTTATTCTGTCTGTCATGAAAGCATGTATGATGCCTTCAGACCTTGAATTGAGGCAAATAACTTCAGCAGTGCCAGCAGCTCTATCTATTAAGAGGTTTCAGAGGAAACAATCCAAAAGCAGCTCCATCTCCACACTCAGCTGTCACAGGTGTCTGAGGAATCACGTATTATGAATTTCTTTCAGTGCCAAAAAATTTTTCATCCAAGATGAACAAACAGCACGTTTTTCAGTTTTTTTTTCTTTTCCTTTGGTTTCTCTCTGTGTCTCTGTTGCGCCACATTGACCTTTAATTGTCTGCTGCAGAATGTCCTTAGAGGAAGTGGTGAAAGATCTCTGTGAGGTACAAGTCTGGGAGCACCGCCAGAGTTTTTAAAGAGAGCAGGCTTTTAAGCTCATTTTCCATCGTTTCATTGAGTGCTGTCATGAACCTAAGGCAACTGAATGTGTTGGGAATAAGGATCGGATGTGATATTATGTATCGGGTTTGAGGGTAACTCCCTTTGCGGAAATAAATTATATCAGCAAACAAATGTCATTTGACTCGTTACCCTGAAACAATCACAATTGTAATTAGCTCTTAATGTTTCTGAAGTATTTTTTGGTAAAGGATGAGTTTAATTAGGTCTTCTGAAATGAGAGTGACAATTTAGTCATCATCTGTCGTACTGTGCCCCCCCCCCCAACCTTCAACGCATGCTCCTCCATCTTCCCCATCGCCCTCTCATTCTTAATCAAAGAAGCCAATACCCGTGTATGACATACATGCGATTCTAATTCCCTCTCCTCCTCCCCCCCCCCCCACCTCTGTTTCCTCTCTCTGCAGCAACAGCCAAACTACTGGAGCTTTAAGGTCAGTGCCATTTGCTGTGGGTGTTGCTGCGTCTGCCGTCTCTGTATGCTGGTCTTGCTTGTGTGTGCGACGGGAATCTACACGAACCCAAGCACTGCACGCCTGTGTTAGCGGGGTTACTGTGCGATGGAATCTACATGAACCTAAGCACTGCACGCCTGTGTTAGCGGGGTTACTGTGTGACGGAATCTACACGAACCTAAGCACTGCACGCCTGTGTTAGCCGGGTTACTGTGCGACGGAATCTACACGAACCCAAGCACTGCACGCCTGTGTTAGCGGGGTTACTGTGCGACGGAATCTACATGAACCTAAGCACTGCACGCCTGTGTTAGCGGGGTTACTGTGCGACGGAATCTACACGAACCTAAGCATTGCACGCCTGTGTTAGCGGGGTTACTGTGTGACGGGAATCTACACGAACCTAAGCACTGCACGCCTGTGTTAGTGGGGTTACTGCTGAACTGAGTATCTGTTAGCTGGTCATCCTCGCTGCGGTCTGGCGAACAAGAACATGAGCTGTTTGCCAAAATCTATGTGTGCTATAGATGTTTATTTTTACATGTGTGTATGTCCATGTTTGTGGTTTTGTCAAGATACTTTTGCAGCGGTTGTGACAGGCTGATGCTGAGGCTGGGAGTAATACAGGCCCTGATCCACAATGTCTGCTAAGCCTCACGTTGTGGTGGACAAACCATACGGCCCATTGACCAGTGATACCTTCTATGAAGAGCTGGAAAATTCAGGTCCAGAAAGTACAAATGCAAACCAAGGTTTTGTTTCAACCAGTCAGTACTCTGTGACTGTGACTCTCTGCACTCAACTGGTTGGTTGAAACAAAATTCTGGTCTGAATTTGTACTTTCTGGACCTGAATTTTCCACCTTAGCTTCTGTGGCATACAAGCATTCTGAGCCCATGTATTACGTGATGTTCTCACTGTGGAGTTCATGCAGATGGCTGCAGTGCTGTGTTAAAAACAGAACTGGGGATTTCAGTCCAAAAAAATACTTTGTATATGCAGAATTTGGTTCCAGATAAGGAGTCCAGGGATTTCACCATTAAAAAACAATAATTAATAAATGAATTTGTGAATTAATACATTAATTCATTCACTCAGTGAATGAATTCATTTATTAATGAATTCATGGTTTATATTAAGTTGAATAGTTAAGTTAAAATCAATTCAGAATTCTTTTTGGATAATGATAGTTGAATCATAATAAGATTCAATCTTATTTGTACTATTATTCGGGGGTGTAAATGAATAATATCAGCATAAGTGGACTGTTTTATTGCGTTATGCACAAATGTCCTTTTGTGTTTATAGTATTGTACAAGGTGCAGGTTATTTAAGAAGTTATTACTAGATGTGATATCAGGATTGGCATTTTGCTGTAGCACTGTTGAGTTTGGCTAGGAAAATTGCTACCATAATCTCCCTCAGGACTGAAACAGGCAACACTCTTACAGTAGCTGGGCTATAGACAAGGACTGAAACAGGCAACACGCTTACAGTAGCTGGGCTATAGACAAGGACTGAAACAGGCAACATGCTTACAGTAGCTGGGCTATAGACAAGGACTGAAACAGGCAACATGCTTACAGTAGCTGGGCTGTAGACATTCGCTGCAAAGGTCCTCTGATCGTGCTCAACATCGACTGGTGATTAACTCAACGTGATATTGATCTCACAGCCTGCATCTGGACTGAATTCCTGGAACGACTGATCATATTTGTTCTCTGTTTTTGGGCATCTACTTCAAAGACTTACAATCCTCCATATCACAAGGATTATATCCAATGAGATCATCAGCAAAATCAGATACAACCCTAAATATAGTATACATCAAACACTAACTATTTCAATATATAGAGAAAATAGAGGAAAATTTTTGGGAATGTGTACCCAGATAGATGATATATATTCATACATTATTGTACAGCTGAAAATAGAGAGGAAATTACTTTAAAATGGTCCTGCTCATGCAGTATTGTTTACTATTAATTTTCTCACTCTGCCCTTGAAATGACAAACTATCCTGTAATTAGTTATTTGTATTAATGCTAAACATATATTAAACGTAGGATTATTTTTACCATGGGACTGTATTTTATATAATTTTTCACATTTCTAGCTCTAACTATAACAACATATATATGTTTTTTTTACAATAGTGCCTCACAATGTTGATATTTTTGGCACCTTATGTAAAGGTTTACATGGCAGAAGCATAGTCAGTCTGATGCTCCCGTAAAGTTTTGTAGATATTGGATGGCCTCCTAATTTCCAGCAGCGCACAGCTGCCACACTGCGCAAGGTCGATTCTGTTCGATTGTGTGCATGACCTGTTCCAAAGCATTGTGGGTAGGTGGTCTGTGTGGGTAAATCTCAGCTCCTGATTAAAAGCTAGTCCCGTTTGAATTTCTGCTGATCTCATCTTATCCTCCCAGTCTTGCATTTCCTTTCTTTCCCACTGGCTGAAAGATTCATTCCAGATGATTGACTCCTCCTCACCTGACCTCTTAGACTTGGATGAACTGAGCAATACATAGAACATACAGATTCTGCTAAGAGGATATGGAGAAATGTGTGTCTGTGGCGCTTAGCACACCAGGATCAAATTAAAAAAAAAAGTTGCATTTAGGCCCCAACTTAACCTAAAATTCGGTGTGTTCTCTGATTGATCTTGGACCACTAAACATTGCAGTCCTCAGGGGCTGGCAGTGGAGGATGTGGTGGAGCTGAAATTTTCTTGGGCACCAGCTGATATGCATGTATGCACACACTTAGGACACCGTGGATGAGTTGGAACAGTATGTTACACAGCAGGAAGTGTGCCATCACTGAGGATTTTTATTTAGTCAAATACACCAGTTAGAACAGGCCAAGAATTCAGAAAAAAAGCATCCAGATGTGACAGCAGGATGAAGAGCCAGATATGATGGGGAAGAGGGTTCTACATGCAATCCACCCCAACGGGTCCAACACCAATTTCAGGCAACCATCTAAGATAAAAAGAGCAGTAAAAAAGTGTGTACAGTCGCAAGCACACTTGTAAAGCATCGTCCTCACACAGAGAATAAAGACAATAGGCTAACAATGAGCAGAACTGTGTATTTGCATAAGCTCATAAGAGATACAAGTTATAATCTATTCAGTCAGGCACCTTGGGGACACAACTGAATGATAAGTTGTGGCATGTGTAAATGGTGCTTAGTGCAGTGGCCTTTGGGGAAGGCAGATGCACTGGTGAAGAGCTGCACCTATGGAAAGATTAGCATTTCTTATTGGCAAACAAAGGACAGCACACTGTCGTGTTGGTGAGATCTCTGCTTAGCCCCTAAGCTGTTAGCGAATCACCAGCAGATTAATGAGAAAGTAAGATAACACAACTGAGGAAGGAGCAAACGGGAGGATTAATCGTGGAATTCTGCCGGTGCTGTCCCCCCCGCAAGGGGGGGGGGGGGGGTGAGGCCTAACCTTTTCTCCTTCATGTCAGTTTGCGATTGACGGGTTTGTCATAACCTGCTGGTGATACCAGGCTATGGCTGTCTTCCACATAGCACGCCAGTTTATTTACATTTATATTTTCACCAGGCACTTTTGCCCAGAGTGAAATACAAGTGAGGCAAATATCACATTGCAGACATTCATACTAACAAGGAGTCAACTAGGCATAAGTGCAGCAAGACTGAGCTTCCAGTGAATGCCCAGGTACAAGTGTATGCAGTTTTGCAGCAGAAGCCACAGAACAGCTATACAACTACACAAATAACTATTACCAAACTAAGAACCTCATTCAAGGGCCAGTGAATATAACATAAGAGCATTCAAAGAACAATCAATATTCCATGAAATATTCCCTGTGTTAAGTGTACTGGGTCATGCTTGCGGAGAACATGTGTCACGTCCATAAAGGAAGGATGAAGTGAAGATGAAGTGAGGCCAGGAGGGGAAAGAAAAAGGAGGAGAGTTAAAAGGGAAGGTTGCTCAGTCTGGTGCACGGCAAAGCAAGACGCTGGTGTTTCTGTTCAACACGCTGAAGCTGAAATGTGACAGGAAAACAGTGGTGTAGCGTAGAGCGCAGACAGAGCACCACTGGCAGCTTCTCCAGGAAAGGTTTTCATCAACGGGCACAATGTCGACAAGGACGGGCGGATGGGGGGGCGGGGACACCTTTGGGATGGTTGTGGAATGAAAGGTGAGCGTTCGTGGCAGTACTGCAGAGGGAAGAGGAGGCCACCAAAAATTAGAATGAAATGCGATGGAGGGAGCGTGTAAAATCATGCAACGCTACTGGAGGGCGTGGCTTCAGCCAGACGCTCGCACCACCCTATGAAGTCCGTACCGTCATTCCATCACGCTATCCTCTATTTCTCACACCGCCCCCCCCACGCACACACCTCATAGAGCGGCTGCTTTCACACAGAAAGCTTTTAGGTTCTCACCCCCGCTTAGGGTGGGGGGCCTCAAATGGCACTTCCTGTCATATTCTTTCCTACTGGCCACTTCCTACCTCCTTCTGTCACCGAGTCTGAATCACAGGCCTGCGCGATGCCCCCTAAACACACAACATAAAAATAGACTCAGTACTATTCACCCAAAATGCAGCTTTTAAATCTATTTTCATTTTGAATTGGAGCGTCACTCACCCGTTTGCGTGTCCTCTCATCACGTGTAGTAGGAACATAATCTGACACTCCGCAATTACACCTCCAGTAAGAAACGTCCGCTATGGACAACACAAAACATCATATGACGTGTTAAAAATGCATGTTTTCTCCACATCCTCCTGAGCACGAACATTGTAAAGAAAAACTAATTAAAATGTTTCATCCTCTAAATTATGTATACATTATATGTAAATTTGCTGTCCCCGTATCAGTACTTATTCTGTGTATTTTCTGTTCCAAGGTGGCGTAACTGTCCAGTTGCACTGCGGCCTGAATCACAGTGTCACTCTCTGTTTCTCCCACTCTGCCCCCCCTGCTTCCCTCTGATGTCATCTAAATCCTTGCCACTCCTGTTGTCGCGTCTCCGATAGCTTGCTGCTGCTCGTCTGATGGCTGTAGCTGTGCTTACCCCGCCTCTCTTTGCTCATATATAATTTAAGCATCACGTCCACTTAAGCTGCTCAGAGGAGGTTCCTGAAACTCATGAACCACGAACGACATTGTTTATGGCATCAAGAGGAAAGAACAGAGGGCCCCAATCAGAAGTCGCCTCCTCTTCTGTCTCCATTATGAGGGAACAGAAGCTTTTTTTCACAGTACTGTATCTAACCTCATTTTGTGCTGTATCTAACCTCATCAAACAGTATTCTAGCTGCTAACCTGGAGGGTACAAGATAATGGACATGCTGGAGTGTATCCCAGGATGCACCTGGTGCAAAGCAGAGGCACAGGGTGGGCACTAGGTGCCGGTCTATCTCAAGGCACACACATGCACACACGCCATGGGCAATGTCGGACTGCAGAGGGGGGTGAGATTCAAACCCCCAACCTGTCAAGCTACTCTGCTGTCCAGACTTCAGTAAATTTCAGTATATTTATGAAAATTAGGTGACAATGTGGATAGCGCATAGTATTTTTTCCAGATTTTGATGTCTTGGTTTTGCCCTCGAGACAGGTTGCTTTGTAGGCAGGGTTCTTGGCAAAACTGACCAGTTCTGACACCGTGCTGTTATCATCTGTGTTGGTCCATAATGGAGAGCTACATGGGGAATTTATCAAATCTTGAAAATATAAGCCAGATATCTGTCGAGTCCCCATATGTGTGGATGTATATGTATATATACATACATATATCACTTCCTGCTCTGCCTGGCTGGTGAGAGACATTCTTCAGGTTCCCAAATATAATCTTGTCCTCAGTTTCCTGGGGAGGGTGGGGGGGGGATTTATTATACTCAGCTAAAACACAGATGGGGTCCCTGTCATCATGTACCAGATCATCTGCACATGTAGAATGTCAAACATACCCAACTGTCATACAAACTAAGTTTGAAAATCAACAGAATTATATAGCAATATTTTACAGACATTTCTTTCAAGCTATTTTTAAAGATTTATCCTTTCTTCTGGCCGGCTTTCTTTTGTTATTTAAAATAACCACTGGATTTTTTATATTACTGCTCCAGTACAATTAGGGGATGCCTGTCATTCACCAGGCACACTTTCACACTAAAGGCAGTTTGGAGACAGCAGGTGTCAGAGGTGCGTTTGTTGGACCCACGCAAACTTCACACTCCATCAAGCCAAGGGCTGGAGACAAATGGACAGGTCTGGAGGCTGCAGTGCTTCCCACTGAACCAGTACGGCAGTTCTGTGCTGTGAAGTTTAATTCAATTTGCTGATAATGACATACCAGATGTACACAAGAGATAATAAACACCATTTTAGTGAAGGTTTTAACTTGTGCATGTTCATGTAATGCCATTCATAAAAGTTCTTGTGTTGTTAAAAGGGAGACATTGTCTGAGTCGTTAAGTGTGTTTTGCCTTGTGTTTGAGGACGGTAAAGCTCATGGAGCGGGTGCTGCCAGGCTGTCATCTTCGTTACATCTTCCTCATTTCATTTCCAGCCCTACCTTTGTATTTCCTGAGTCAGGAAACGATGTCGCAGTGGAATGATGTCACAGTGTGGGATGACATGGCGGCTCTGTGGGTAGTACTGTTGCCTCCAGGGTTGTGGGTTAAAATCCCACCCCTGCTCCATGTGTGTGAAGTGTGTTTATTTCTGCATTGTGTAGTATATTCTGGTTTCCTTCCTAAGTCCAAACAAATGCAGTTAGGCTAATTGGTATCTCAAAATTTCCCATATTGTGTAAGCGTGTGTGTGTGTGCCACGTGATGGGGTGGCATTCCATGCAAGCCGTACTCTTGCCTTCTCTCTTATGCTGTCAGAGATAGGCTCTAGACCCCCTTCAGGCCTAAGCTGGATAGGCAGTTTGAAGATGGGTGGATGTTATCACAACGCATCACTGTCACAGTAGATGACTGGTGTGTGTATGAAAAACACGGGATAGGACAAGATAGCACAGCTGACAAATAATAATGTAAGGAAAAATGGGAATTTTATCAGTGCAGGTGAAATAATGGATCTATAGACATGTCAACTGACATTTTTATGGCAACATTATGCATGTTGAAGCCTGTTTACATGATGTGGAATGTAAACAGCTTAGTCCGACAACTGTCCTGGTGTGGTCGTAGATGACCGAGCTATATACACATATGGTGGACATATGGTGTATGGTGATATGTTGTGTGTGTTTACAAATACAGTATGATATTTACAGGGAATTCACACATATAAGATGATGGATAGGGTGAATTTAGAGATGAGTGGAGAATAAAGGTAATACATAGTATGCATTTACAAACAACGTGGTGTATTGTGGCTTATATGGTGTACATACAGACTCATATTTCATGTGTTAATCAAAAAAAGATTATATTAATGTGTATCTACAAATATGGAGACATATGACATGTAGGGTGTATTTAGACTTTTCACACAGTGTAGTGTACTCAGTATCACATACAGTAAGCAGGATATTATTGTGAATGTGCACTTTTGGTGACTTGGGCAGTCAAAGAAAATATCTGAAGCTTTAGTCTTAGTAGCCTGTGTGTAGTTGTTCAGAAAAAATAACAATTTAATATTAGAATACATTGGTACCTCAGTTCTCGAAAGCATTAGAACTCGAATTTTTAAAAGTCGAACCAACCAGTTCGAAAAAAAATTACCTAGAACTCGATCTGAATCTCAGAAGTCAAACCGTGAACCCCGGCCTAAGATAACTTGTATGCATGGGGAAATGAATCACGCGGGTACCACTGTATATGGAAATGAACATTAACACAATATAAAATAAGAATTTCTTCTGTTCTCCCAAGTGTTACTTGCACATATCAGCCCTAACATTAAAACCACTGAGACATGTAGTGAAAAGCAATGATTATCTTGTTACAGTGGCACCTGTCAAGGGTACCATTGTAAATTAGGCAAGTGATCAGTCAGTTCTTGAAGTTGACATGTCTCCAAATTCCCCAGATCTCACTATGGTCGAGCATCGCTGGGATGTGCTTGCTGGACAAACAAGTCCGATCCACCCACCTCACAACTTACAGGACTTAAAGGATCTGCTGCTAGCGTCTTGCTGCCAGATATCACAGGATAGCTTCAGAGGTCTTGTGGAGTCCATGCCTCGATGGGGCAGAGCTGTTTTGGTGGCACGGGAAGAACCTATACAATATTAGTCAAATGGTTTTAATGTTATGGCTGATTGGTGTATATAGTGTTGGATAGCTGTAAGAACACAGCTTCAGTTCCTAAACCTCTACTCAGTGCCACCCCAGCCAGTAAATAATTTGATGAGGTGTTGATTAGCCAAACACGGTACGTTAGAGTCAAGAGATCCGTGGATATGTTAAATGGTTATTGCAAATCCTGTAGTGACATCCGCAGAGGTCTTGGAATGGCTAATGTAATACACTTTGACAGACATAAAATCATATTTTCACACGAAGATGAAGATCATTTGCACATTATTTTATTTGACTGGCTAAAACTTTTGCACAGTGCTGTATATCATGCATGAAAGTGACATAAGGTGTATTTAGACAGTTTGGAGCATTACACTGTTATTCAGTTTGTGGCCTAATAATGAGGATGAGGGTGGACTTTACCAATTAGAGTGCTCACTGGAACGGTATGCCAGGACCGCAGGGAGGTAATGTCTGTGAAATTGGAAGAGGAACAGCCTAGATTACATAGGGTGTGGTGGAGAAGCTGGGGGAGGATTACAGATAGGCACAGCTGGTCCCTCACTCACTGCCCATTCCAGGGTCTGTAGAGCAGAAGAGCAGAGCTGAAAACAGCCAGGCTGTGGCAGATCCAGAGGACTGATCTGTTTGGGCAAGGGCAGCCGACACAGTCAGTGGGGCCCACCTATCCTGCTTCTCAGGGGCGGGGGCACAGTTCACCTAGGCACACTGACATGGGGCAGACTGACCCGTATTTGCCTTTTGTAAGGTCTAAGGCTGCCCGCGAGTGATTATCAGACGCGGCAGGATAAATGCGAGGCTGCCAGCTAAGGTAAGGGGTTGTGCCCCACTTCTGTTTCCTGCATGGCTGCTTCCTGACCAATTCTGTTCTGAAGTGGGTGGTCATTAGAAATGAATATGACCGGGAAACACGCGCAGACAGCAGCTGAGCTCGCTGAAGGTAATGGGACATGAAGTCCTGCCCCAGCCGGCTGTCTCTAGCTACCTGCTACTGTCAGTTCTTTTCTGACTACTTGTGGTCAGTGTAGTTGCCTACCTGCCTCTTCTGTAAATCCAGTTATTGGACAGACGTTTCTGATTGACTGCAGGGTGCCATAGAGTTTTCATGTCACAATGCTATATATTATTATTGTTGTTGTTGTTGTTGTTGTTATTATTATTATAAAGAAATAATATAAAACAATATAAAATATAATCATAGTTGTTGCTATTATTATTAATATAGTATTAGTAGTACTGTATGTGGCTTCTTGAATTATATACTGTCTCTCTATGAAAATGCATGAAAAATAAGCACTGTTTAAAGCTGTTCAAGCAGAGAAAAACAAAACATGCATATAATTAATTCTACATCTGACATTGTTTTTTTTACTTGGGGTTAGATGTTTTACAAGATGCAAAATCAGAATCAAATAATTCCAAGCAATAATTGTTTCTGCGTATAAATGGGCTGTGTATAGTATTTACACTGTTGTTCAACTGAGCCTGAGGCAAAGGGCACAAGTTAAGGGAAATGTAAAGTTTATGCAGCAGGCTAACCATTGAGGCATAGGTGGGTCATTGCACACAGGCCTGTAAGTCAAATCATTGCTTAGTGGTTGTTAAATAAAATACAGCTGCTTCATCCATGCATTCTCTGTAGCACACACAGCCTGGGTAAACTCTGGACAGGGCATTTATCCATGGGAGAGTCTACGTAACTTGCAAGAGGCCTGTAGCTCACCCCCAGAGGGACTCCTTGTGCAAAAGTACATTCTGCACCACAGACAAAAGGCTTGTATAAGTCTGTGATGCAGTATCAATCTGGCAGCTTCATGACACTGTGACGTGAAAGCAGCAGAGGGTCCTCAACAAGACCATGTAGCTGAAACGGGCACTCCATCAGGACTACTGCCTGCAATGCCAGTGTCAAGGTTCTGAGCAATGACAGGGAATTACTCTATTATCTGGGATGGATAAAAAGAATTGTTTACCCCTTTGATAATAACATCTGCATTTAGCAACCACCCATGCAGAGCTAAGTAATATGATGTATAGGGGCGGGTGGGGGCATTTTTGGTGCTAGTGCAGGCAATCATTATCCCCCACCCCAGGGGAATAAAGACCTGTTTTTCACATAGATTTCCACATGTGATTTGGGCCTCATCCTTTTCTTCTCTAGCCAGTCCCTTCCCCGAGCAACTGGATGGCTCTTCCTGTGCTCCCAATGCAGGGTAGAGAGGTCTTCAAATGGGAGTAATTCTCGAACAGCATGCGTTATGCTTCCCCACCCCCCTGATCCTCCTTGAGCACATGCACTAGGCCTGCATGGCGAGCATCTGGATGTGACTCGGACAGCTGCTTCAGTGCTACCAGCAGCTAGGGAGCCCCAAACTCTTTCAATCCCCTCAGTGTGCCAGATGAATAACTTCTCTCCAGTAGAGTTTAACACCTCCATCCTCAGCCATCTGGGATTTGTCATGGGAAGCAACAGCCAGGCACTAGCATCATCTGTGTCTTGCCATTTTTTTAAAAGATTTTCTGACTGAAACACTGGAAGTTGTCTTTTTTAGCCACTTTTCCACAGTCCTCTGTCTCTTGTACATAAAAAATAGCCATTACAACACTGGAGAAGGTCAAGAGGGTTGCAGAGGGGTGGGAAATTTCAGGGATGTTCCATTCCATGGGAAGTTAAGGTGGGGGATTTTGGAAATATTCCAAGTTGGAAACTTTCCATGGGAATTACCGGGAATATATGGGACTTAACAGAAAAATCCCAGAATTTTGCAGCTAAGAATAATGCATCCCTCCCATTAACACCCATGGCTTATGGTTGCAGCCCTGGCTTCTGTGTCTCACTGATGAGTATTCTCTCTGTTGCGCAGCCAAAGTAGCGACGTCTTTGCTTATGCTTCACTACTCAGGTGGGGGGACCACCAGCCTGACTCTAAAATGGAGGACACTGGTGCCCTAAAACATGGACTAAGGCTCAAAAAGGAAGACACCCATGAAAAGTTGTTGGGGGTGTTATATCATTCACATACTACAGAACGGTATATCTCATTATCTTGAGAGAACGGCATGAAAAAGCACGGCTGTTCTTGGCTTCCGTAGTATGTGACAGCATGTTTTTCATGGTTTTTATGCAACCAGGGATGGTAGAGAATGTGTTGTTGACTGAGGGATGGGTAGGGGGTAGGGAAAAATGAGGACAAGGGGGCTAAAAGGTGGATATCCAACATCAGACCAGAAAGAGCTGGACTGTCCAGACAAAATCTATTCAGCGTGCCTAAATTGATGTATACCTAAACAATGAAGTATCTGTTCTACAATAGGTAAAACTGTCTAAAACTGAATTCTCAATACTGCTGATTGATTATACCTGGGGTCCTCAATCCTGGCCACAGTGGGTGGGCCATATGTTCTTAAGGCTAAATTAATTCAATCACTATCTTAAAGGAGCATTTTCAGGCTTTTCGTACTTTGAAAAGTGACATACACACCGGTTTGTTAGAATCTGTACTGGGGATTCCACATTTAACCATTCTGGGTCTTTTTAAATGTTAAATGTGGCAGGTTTCTGTCTGTTTTCCTGTTTTAGATCATTCACATTTTGCCCCTGTGTGATGTTAGTTCTCCATCCTTGTATACCCATGAACATTATTTACCGAAGGACAAAGCAAATGATGCTAAATTTGCAATAGAACTGTACTGAACACACAAAAGGCAATGTATATGGCATTACCACTCAAGCAAGTTTTGTTTTGAGTGTAGTTTTGATTTCGGTTTTTAGTCTTTGCATTGCAAGGGCAATACTAACGCTGTAATGTTAGAGTCCATTACAGCACTACAGTGGGTTTATTTTTCTGTTGAAAAGTATAAATCAGTAGAGGGATATGAAAACACTTTGAAAGCAATAAATATACTATGGAACACTGTGAAGTTGGTAATCAGGAAACTAAGGTAATATAGCAGCCCTAGGACCTTGCCTAGAGTAAGCCATTGCCAAGATGGATGACTATTCAATGAATGGGCACCTTAGGGAGGCTGCTGGCAAAGGACCCACCACGCACTGCATGCAGCAGCTGTATCCTCCCCGGCTGTGTGACAGGGTGACAAAGATAAAACCCTAACCCTAACCTTAACCTTAACCCTAACCCACCACGCACTGCATGCAGCAGCTGTGTCCTCCAGAACTCCCCGGCTGTGTGACAGGGTGACAAAGATAAAAGCCACTTTTCACAAAAACATCATTCAGTCACATCTCAGTCAGTCTCTCAAAACCATACTGGAAAAATCCTTAATGGTCTGATGCTGCGTTCCATTGACCTCAGAGATTGGAACTTGGAACTGGGAATGAAGTCACATATGAGTTTCAAAAAGCAAGATTTCTTACTTAGCCGGTTATATTATCGGATTAATTTACCCCTTTATCTTCCTTCACTTACATTTAGTCCAGACTACCTTAAATCCGACAAGTTGTGTAGCTATGCAAGAAATTCTGCTTTCCTGGTTGTAGCCTGGTTAATTGTTAGCCATTGTTAGCAATATCAGTGGATAACAACACATTACGTGTTATTCTGTGCATAAAAACACCATAGCAGCACGTCCACAGATAGCGGTTGGATGATACTGTGTATACGACCGATTTAATGAACCACAAATAAAACATAAGTGCTAATAAACAGTGTAAAACTACAGCTTTAACTTCTGTTGACAAAGGGTGCAGCCATCTTCGATTCTCTGGTCGGGGTTGTGTTGATTTCTCCAAGTTCACGAGTCGGAATTACAACTTCAGAGGATGTTCCAGCTGAAATTTCCGATTAGAACTCAGAATTTCTGAGATACGAGTGCACTTTACATTATCCCTGCATAAAACCAAGCCAGAGGTGACAGTGGCAAGGAGAAACTCCCTAGAAGGAAGAAATCAGGCAGAGGAAGTCAAATGAGCAAGATGCCAAGTCCCAGTTCACACTATCCCCATTTCAAGATCTGAGTCTAAGCGGGGGGCAGGCAGGTGATGGCAAGCAGGTGCTGGTGCTTCGTCTGATGATTCTGAGGACGAGCAGTGATACGGCAGCAGGGCATACAGGTGAGACATCACAGGCGGAAGTGCAAAGTCAACAAATTCATCACCCAAAGGCTACAGTACTTGTTGTCAAGCATGGTGTTAGTAGCTCTTTCTTCTCAGTGGGGACATCCACCCTGGTCAGGATGGAGTGGAAAATGAATACTAATATCGAGATAATTCTGCAGAAAAACTTGCTGCCCTCCACAAAAGAGCTGAAGCTGAATAATTTTGCATTTCAACATGACAAGGATGTGAAGCACATAGCCGAATCAAGCAGGACATGGCCGATAAGCTTCAGGTCCTGCAGAGGCCGAGTCGGTCATATAGAAAATCCGCGCACTGACCTAAAGCAGATTGTACACAAGGGGTCCTCTTGCAATTTGGGTACATTTCTTTCATTTTCTGCTATTCTTCTGCATGGAATAATGAGAAAAATAGTAAAATCCTGGTGTGCTAAATTTATGGAGGGTCACTTCTGCTATCAGAGAGGTAGAACACTCTGGGTATATAAATTTATGCCAGATTTTATTGGGAGGTCAAATTTTTATTACATACTATTTTTCTGTCTTTATAACAAAAATTTAGACTTCTAAATTTAATTTTGTAAGCATAGTTTACAATTATTTTTTTTGTTTTGAAAATTTTACAGCCCTGCCTGGTGCCCTATATTACCTGGGATAGACACTGGGTACTAGTGCTAGATTAGGTGTTGGGTGGTGTTTAATTATAATGGCTTAAATTGATGGATGTACTGCTGTTGGTCTGTTACCTTAGGCTTCAACTGTCTCTCACATGACTGCAGTGAGGAGTGTTAGATTTCAAAGTCAAAGTTTCAAAGTTTTATTTGTCACAAAGTTATACTCAGTACAGTATGCAGTGAAATACATTGTTGTCCCAAACTGTGAAACAGTGGACATATGTATGAACGAAATAAGTATCAAAGGAACTTAAGTATAAAGAGACCAGACATAGGGCATTAAACAATAGATATCAAACAATAAAGTGCAGGGTGGTGTATGTAGGAAGGTGATCAGAAGGTCATTGGTTCAAATCCTGTGGCTGGCAGAGTGATGTTATTGTTGGGCCCTTAAGCAAGGCCCTTAATCCCAGTTGCTCTAGGGTTGACCCTGTTCACTGATTCTCACTTTGGACAAAATAAGACAATGTAATGCAATACATATAGTTAAAGTGTGAAAGTCTGTGTTCATAAGGTTTCTGTGTCTACAATGTAAATCCAGGAGTGCATTGTGGTGATGGGTGATTAATGTGTGAGGAGTGAAGCGAATAAACCATGACATGTACATCCCCACGTATCCCTGTACATATAGACGTCTGTCACCTTTGGCAACATTTGCAGGGATGAAGGTAGATTTGGTTAAACAACAAAAGAGCAACAAATCGCAGTTTTCTTCCAGTTACGGGGGGCTGATGACAGCAAGCGCGCATTCGAAGCGAGGCACCACGCACTCTGGGAGCTCATTACTGCATGCTCGGAGCTGGAAAATTCCCTGACTGTAGGGATCTCTGAGCCAGCTCGCTGAACGCAGAGCCGCTGGGGGGAAAGCCTGGGAGCAGCTTGGCTCCGCTACACCATCATGACAGCCTCTCGTGGCACCTCCATCTGCCCCCCCCCCCCGTCCCCTGGCTTGTCTGCAACTGGATGATTAAAACACAGCTGCCCACCTACGCCTTTAATTGCTGCGCTCCACGTCACTCTCTATATGTGCCTCTCACTCACCGCATGAAAACAAACAGCTCCCGCGGCTCTGGGGGGATTATGTCATCGCATGTGCTCTCATGTGCCTCACATCTGATTGGCTGGCAGATCTCTACACTTCATTGAAGGCCGCTGATGTTCTCAGTGGTGCCGTTTTCACGTCCTTGTCATCCCTGCTTTACATAATCGAAATATCGCCATCATTTGTTTTGTATAAGCGTGAACAGGTTAAATTTAGACATGGTCTGCAGTATCTCGCTATTATTATTTAATATTGTTCATCTATGGTTAATTCATATTAGCATCCATTCCAAGCAAATGCTTTTATTCAACTTGTGAAGCACAATCTATTTGTTTTGCTGAAACGAGTGCATGGTGGTGAGGTAGTTAGTGATGTAGCGTCACACCTCCTGCTCCTCGGCATGTCTGCAGTTTGGATGTCCTCCCTGTGTCTCTCTGGGTTTCCTCCAGCTGCCTTGGTTTCCATCCCGTGATGGTCTAACTGTCCCCCTGAATAGGCTCCAGGTTCACTGTGACCCCAGGCTAGATGATTTGTTGGAAGATGGTCGAATGGGCAAAGTGATCGTGTTGATGGTGACAGAGCCGTAATTTGAACCCCTACACTGTCGTCCACCTTCCTTGCAGAGCCGGAGCCCACGACACTCTCATTCCACCCAGTCTGGCCTGGCTGACCAGGCCGCCAAATTGTCCTACGCCTCGGCTGAATCCCTGGAGACCATGTCAGAGGCCGAGATCCCATTGGGCTTCAACCGCATGAACCGGTTACGGCAGAGTCTGCCGCTTTCACGCTCTGCTAGCCAGACTAAGCTGCGGTCACCAGGTTGGGACCCCCCACAACACTGAATGCCTACATTTATGCAAAGTCATGTTTTCAAGTGTGTTGACTGTTCCTATGCTTTTCCCCTGTCTCTAGGTGTCCTCTTCCTGCAATTCGGGGATGAGACGCGGCGGGTGCATATCACCCACGAGCTGAGCAGCCTGGATACTCTGCACGCACTCATTGCCCACATGTTTCCCCAGAAGCTCACCATGGGCATGCTCAAATCCTCCAACACAGCCATCCTCATCAAGGATGAGGCACGCAACATCTTCTATGAGTTGGAGGACGTGCGAGACATCCAGGATCGCAGCATCATCAAGATCTACCGCAAGGAGCCCATCTACGCTGCATACCCTACCGCCCACTTAGCCAATGGGGATCTGAGGGTGAGTGGGAGGGGTGGGGCCCATTATCATTAGCCATAAAGCACCTATCAGAGTCTAAAATGTAATGGCTGAAGGAAAAGTAATGATGGTTGTTGGGCAGAGAATTTGGTCTCTGTGTTCAAATCTTCATTTTTGTTGACTCCAGCTTCCATGAGCTTCAGAGTGTTTTCATCACTGTTATACTTAACCTCTCATTTCATTCGAATTCCCATACAAATATCACTATACCATGAGCAACAGATCGTTTCATAGTGGTTTTCTTCCTTGTTTAATTACTTCACAGCTCTTATTTATTGTTGCTTGCTAAGTATTATGATACATTTAATAATCCTATTTTGGCATTAAATTGTGTTTACGAAACTGAGCTACTGTGACAGTTCATTATGTATCACTGGGTAACCAAATTAGTTTATTAACCAAATTATTCCAAACCAACAACCTGTTTGTGTCATCCACATTAGCGAGTGCTTGTAGTGCATGCCAAAACTCCTCCCTGAATCCGCATCTCTCTCGGATTCCCCCTTACTCCCATGCGTATCTGATGCCGGCCCAAAGCAAACTTCACTCAACCCAAAGATAAGGAGATCCACTTTCATTCTTTCACATGGCCCAAGTCGAGCTATTAAGTGTTTCCCCCCCCTCCATCCATGTAAACTGTCTATACTTGAAAGAGAATCCAAGACACCCCCTAGCAATTGAGCACTTTTGCTGTCTTCATTTGTGGCTCCCAGCATCCTTCTCTATGTGTTTCTGCTGATACATGAGAATTACTGAAAGCCCTCTGATGGGGGGGGGTGATTTAAGTGCAGTAATAATCATGTGCAATCTTATTAGGCAGTTTAAACCAAGACTATGGGAGCACTCGCAGCATAATGGGGGTGGAGAAAGAATTACAGAATTGAGAGAAGGAGAAAGTGGGGGAGAGAAGAGGTATTTGCCCATGAAAAGCAGGGGCTTGCCGCAGCCGGGGGTGTGAAAGACCAGGGTGGGTGTCCATATGGAGAATGTGAATGAAAGAAAATTCCTTTGCAGAACAGGCAAAGTTGTGGTTCCAGCTTTCCTCTTGTTCCCCTGTGGGGATGGAACTTGCTGTCCATTTGCACACTGATTCTCTTGTCTCCTTTGCTGTCCCTGTTCATTCAATGATAAAGCCCCTTCATGCCGGGATAATGCCCCCTCATTCTGTGATAATGACCCTTCATTCTATGGCAATGCCCCTCATTTTGTGATAATGCCCCCTCATTCTGTGATAATGCCCCCTCATACTATGATAATGCCCCCTCATGCTGTGATAATGCCCCTCATTCTGTAATAATGCCCCATCCTTCTGTGATAATGCCCCTTAGTTCCGTGATAATGCCTCCTCATTCTGCGATAATACCCCTTCATTATGTGATAATGCCACTTCATTCTGTGATAATGCCCCGTCATTCTGTGATAATGTCCCATCATTCTGTGATAATACCTCTTAATTATGTGATAATGCCCCCTCATTCTATGATAATGCCCCTGCATTCTGTTATAATGACCCTCTATTATGTGATAATGTCCCATCCTTCTGTGATAATGCCCCGTCATTCTGTGATAATACCCCTTAATTATGTGATAATGCCCTTGCATTCTGTGATAATGTCCTCTGTATCTCCCCTTCCAGAGGGAGATGGCATTCGCCTCCCGGGAGTCGTCGCCAACCCGCCGTCTTAACAATGCCCCACCTTCATCCTCGCCCCCTTCGGGCTCACCCTCCCGCTCCCGCCTCTCCTATAGTGTCGGCCGCCCCCCCTCCTTTGCTGGGCCTGGTCATGCACCCCCGCATCCCCACCACCCACTGGTGGCACACGCCCAGGCCGGCCTCTCACCCTCCCCAAGCGCCATCCTGGAACGGCGTGATGTCAAGCCGGACGAGGAGGTATCCACCAAGAACATGGTGCTGCTGAAGAACGAGGGCCTATACGCCGAGCCCTATGGCCTGGTGCATGAGGGCCGCCTCAGCATCGCCTCTGCCCAGTCATTGGCCGTCGGCGACCCTTTCACCTTTCCCGTGCCGGGGGCGCTGTACCGCCGCGGCTCCGTGCGTTCGCTCAGCACCTATTCCACTGCAGCCCTGCAGGGGGAGGTAGAGGAGGCTCTCTACAAGTCTGGGGGCCCGCTGTACCCTGAAGCATACGCCACCCTGGGGATGGGCTTCCGCATGCCGCCCTCATCCCCACAGAAAATCCCCGATGTGCGGGACCGAGACTCCTATTCGGGCTCGCCCAGCCGAGGGTCCCCTGTGCGCCAGGGCCTGCGGAAGGACTCCAGCTCCTCCTCCGTGTTTGCGGAGAGCCCCAAGTCTCGCACGGGGTCCAGCTCTGATGCACTCTGTGGGGCCCTGGTGCCTGCAGGGGAAGCGGCCCGAGGAACGCCAGGGTACAGCTCGCCCCTTCCAGGCAATGAGGTGGACACACGGTAAGGGGCCCTGACCATATTAGCATATCCGGGTCATTCACACTGTTGCGTCTGAGTGCTCAGGCTGAACACACCCATCTTCCACCTGCTTAACCTGAGCTGGATCTTTGGTAGCCAGTGTCTCCATGTCCTACCGGTGATTGTCCAAAGACTTGCTATTTAGGTAAAATAGTGTCTACAAATTATTCATGCCTAGTCTGAGATTATCTATGTCCTGTCTTGGACTGGCATCCCATTCGGGGTACCCTATGCCTTGTGCTCTGTGCATTCTTCATTTGGCTACAGGATCAGTGCTTTCCTGATTTGGATAAGCGTCTATAAAACATGGCTGCATTGCGAGTAACTTGGTTTGCAAGCGTTTTCCAAGACGAGCAAAAATTTTCAATAAATTTTAACTTGATAAACGAGCGAGGTGTTGCAATAAGAGTATTATGTATACACTTTGTCTGCCTAGCGTCACCTAATCACAACTAAGCCGGTGGTGGTTCTCTCTCTCTCGCTGCGGGATTGTGGGTAATCGTTTCCCATGTTTGATCCCAGTCGGCGTCCTTCACTCGTATAGTCAAAATTTTGTAGAAAAGCACACCCGAATAAGGGCATAGCAGTGCGAGCGATGAATCTGTTTAATGATAATGCAATGTCCATGTTTCCACGAAATCAAAAAGGAGGCAAAAATGGATGTTACTGGATAGGTTCCTTGTTAATGTTGCACAAAAAGAAAAAGATTCCAGTGAGCCAACAGATAGCAGTGGTTCCGTTAGTTATAGTGAAAGTTGTCCTACAAAAAAACTTCCTCTTTTCCCCTCTCTCATCTCCCTCACACCATCCACGATTCTTTTCAAAGGTAAAGAGCACATTAATTTGTTTTATCTATTTTTACTTTATATTTTGTATTAATCCTTTTTATATGAATATTTTTGGGTTGTGGAACGAATCATCTGAGTTTTCATTATTTCTTATGGGAAAATTCACTTTGATATACGAGTGCTTTGGATTACAAGGACATTTCCGGAACAAATTATGGTTGCAATGCAAGGTTTTACTGTATATGATTTTATAAATAATTCTGTTAAAAGTATGAGGATGTATTCATTCTCAGTTTATGTCATTCCACTGACTTTGCCTGGGTTATTTGCTTTCCAGGCATCCAGCGTAGTGGCTGCAAACAGTCTTACAAGCTGTACTGCATACGCAGTTGTGCTTTCTACCCAAGGTGTATCCACTGATTTCAGGAATCGTGTTTCAGTCTCTGCCGCTTACATTACAGTAAAGTCCAGCTGAAAGTAACCTTAGCTTGTAAATGTTTTTGGATGTGTATTGGCCAGGGAGCGGATGGAGGCGATGGAGAAACAGATCGCCAGCCTCACTGGTCTAGTGCAGAGTGTGCTGACAAGGGGTCCGGACAGTGACAGCACGTAAGTTTGTCATAGACTCTGTCAGCACAAGAACAAGGAATTTGTTATGAACTAAATAAAGACCTAAGTAGCCTTTTCAGTCCCAAGAAGCCTTTAAATGCCATCAGCTTGCTTCAGGTGAAATGTGGGTTTGTCAGTGACCCACACTGTAGTGCACTCATGGGAATTTTACTTACACAAAAATGTTATGAGAGCAGAAGGAAAAATGATTGGTTCAGAGAGATTGAGAGATAACCAATCAGATTGTAGAGGAGGTGGCTCTGAGCAAATAGAGAAAGCAGAACATCTGATTGGTTGGTCCCACCTCCTCTAGTTGTTTGGACCCACCTACTCTGCAATCTGATTGGTTATCTCCCTGAACCAATCATTTTTCCTTCTGCCCTTAGAACATTTTTGCGTAAGTAAAACTCCCATGAGCAGTGCTGCTGTGCAGCTGATGCAGGGAGAATCTGCTTGTCGTGTGCTTTCTTGTATGGAGGAAACGTACTCATGAATAGTGTTAACTTAATTTATTAAAAACTTTTCAGTCCTCCGTTCACAATACACATGTGCACCTATCACACCGAGCCCATTGCCCGTATGTGTTTATGTAAATAAGTACGTATACCAAATTAACACACATAACGTAACATGGTTAACAGGAAAGTTTCAAGTTCCTTCTTACCTACAACTCGTTCGTGAACAGGTAATTTACCCTCCACCTCACCCATGTGATATGTCATGTGACTGACAAATATGGCTTCTACACATGCCTGTGATTGTTTGTATGAATGAATAGCCCAGCGAAAGCTCTTCCTCCAGCATATCCAGATGGTGAGGACCTCACTGCTTTCTGCTTCCCTTCCAGTGAGAAGACTGAATCCACTAGTGACTGTTCAGGCACAGGAAGTAAGTGCCATCCCTGCTCTCCATCTACATTCCAGCTTTGTCTCATGATGTGTTTTAAAGAGCAAAGCATTTCTTTTTGCTCAGTTTTTATTGGGAGGGAATCATCACATGCTGCTTAACTGATAGGAGCCATTAGCATTTTCAAACCATTGTCTGGAGGCTGTCCTAAGTTTTCCATGCATCTCTGTTTACCATGAATCCTTATTCATAAATATGGCCCCTTGAAGTGGTTTCAGAGAGCTGTTTGAAATGGAGTTTTTGACTGAGGGAGGTGTCATATATTGGAAGGGGGAACTTTCACTGTGCTTCCTTTGGTCCTCTGGCCTCTGATTGGCTCTGCTCCCTTTTTTTAGACCCGAGACATAAAAGCTTGACGTAAGTGAATCTGTGCAGACTTCTTCTCACAGCCTGGGCAGTTGAAGCTCTGCCTAGACAGATTTTTAAACAAAGTTGCCTTTCTTCTGGCACTTCACAAGAGATCAGCGAGCAGGGAGAGTTTCGGTGTGGATAGCAGCAGCACCCTGTCCGGAAATTCTTGACAAGCACACGTAGAGCTGTCTCGATAGAGAGACAAGCTTTTATTTTTTGTTTTGGTTTTTGTAACAAGCCGATTCCTTCTTTGTTTCAGCTGGACGCCTTAAAAAGCGGAGAGGTATCTATTTCCTTTGTTCATGCTCCAGTCTGTCTAAGTGCAGTTGTCTCTTTTGATGGCTGTCCTGATTTGTGCCTATTCATCTGTATGTTTCCCTTTCACTCCTGTTTGTCTTTGGGAGGAAGGCTGTGCTCTTTCTCACTGTGCTATGGGACATGAACAGAGCAGACTGCTGATGCTCAGGGGGTGATTTGTAGACCACTCCAGTGTCTGAGAGGCAAGGTCTTAAGGCAGGCACCCCCCCCACACCCTTCATCATCCTACTTTCAACATCCATATAGAAATCAGCCCTTGTGAGCCTCTTTTAGTGAAAAATGGGACTCCTGTTCTCCTGTGTGCTTCAGAAAGCCATTTGTTAGACTTGTAAAAGTCGATTTGGGCATCAAATGGATACTAGCACTTGTGTTTGTCTGTTTTTGTCTCTAGTTGTGGTTTTAATCTTAAATTTATGTCTATCGCTACTCATCCGATGATGGTATGACCCCCCCTCCCTCACCACCACCATGCCAAACCATGGGGCTGTCTTCCACAGTTCACATACTTTCTCTTACTCTGGGTGCATATTGTGAGCCCCTGTCTGCTCATGCCCCACTTGTACTTCCATGCTCTCCCTTGTGAGCGTAGAAATGCCTTCCTTGTCAAGGCATTCTCCTTGATCTGTTTGTGTTGATTTGTGGTCTTGACTCTGTAGATCAGGTATCTCCAACTCCGGTCCTGGAGAACTACTGTCCAGTAGGTTTTGTCCTACCTGGCTTCTGATGAGCCACACCTGTTCCTGGTATTTACCTGAAAACAGGTGTGGCTCATCGGAAGCTAGGCAGGATAGAAAACCTACTGGACAGTAGCTCTCCAGGACTGGAGTTAGAAAGCCCTGCTGTAGATCCTGCGTGACATGATGTGGTATTGAATGAAAGCCGACCAGGTGTCTTTCAACAACCCAACTAACAATAATATCTCACTGTGTATACTACCTAGTCCCAGTGGCTTTCCCGAAGACTGTCCTGAGATTAACTGTTGGTTATGGCTTAATATATAAGGGGTTTGGTGCATTCTGTCTGTGTGTTTGTCTGTTTGTAACCCTTTACCATACGTGTTAGCTTAAGGATAGCATTGGTTTCATGTCCGGTGATCCCTGTCCTGTCTTCTTCCCGCCAGCTCTAACACCCTCCGCTCCCTTGGCCTTGATGCCACCTCCTCCAGCCAGCGCCACGCAGGCGACCACAGTCTCTCGTCTGCAGATGCAGCTGCACCTGCACGACCTGCAACAGAATGCCACCGAGCTGCGCGACCAGCTGTCCCAGCTGCGCAAGATGCAGGTCAGAGATCACCTGCTGCCGCACGGCAATCGTCAAAATATTTATTCCACTTAAAGGAGGGCTACCTTAGCTTTTTATAGCTAATCAAATTGTAGGTGGTGTATTTGCATTTAATTATAGTTATTTCATGATAACAGCAGGTAGAAAGAAATCTTCTCTTGTAAACAGGATGTTTCCCACACATTTGTCCCTGGATAAATATAGCTTGAGACAGAAAAGAATAAAGTTGGGTCAATTAAGCAGCAGTTTCACAATTCCCTGGGAATCCAAAGGTGCCTGTTGAAATGAGAAGCGGTCCACCTCCAGGAATGCCATGGGAGGAAGGGATTGGTGGGAAGCATCAGATGTGCAAAATGACAAAAGAGACTACACTGATATCTGGCTGGAATCTGACACTGCAGTCAGGAGCTTTTAATTGAACAGATGGTGAGTGGCTCAGTGAGTTAGGATAGTGTGGCTGTGATTGGAAGGCCAGTGGTTTAGACCTCTGGGTCGGCCAAATGACTTTACTGTTGGGCATTTGAGGAAGGACCCATTGCTCCAAGGACTGGCTGGTTCTGTTTTTTCAATTGTACATTGCTTTGGGTAAAAACATTTGCCAAACAAACAAAATATTCTTTTAAATTTAAAAAATCTTGCAACCATGATGCAGAGATGGGGCCATCACACCTGCTCTGAGTCTGACAACTTGTGTCAGAAAGGTGGAAATGTTGATGGGACCAGGGGGACGATTTGGTAGTTCAAGGAACTTCAGTAGAGCAGTTGATGTTTCAGAACTTCATCTGTGGCTCCAGGTTAGAGGCATCAGTTGCATGTCTGCACAGGAAGCAGGCAGAGGATAAGGGCCAATGCAAGTGAATCAGGGTTCAAATCAGTGTTTGCTATCGCAGTGCCAAAGATTAAAGCGTGCTTGACATCCGGAGATGAGAAAAATGCAAGATTTTTATCAGATGTTTTTATCTGCAGCAAGTGAAATGGCTTGCATGTTTCTGTTTAATCTAGTTCTACAGTTGGGTATTTTTCCTGAATTCAGACTGAATGCCTTTCATTTGACCTAGCTACTTTAAAGCCCCATGCCCAGATTATTAGCCGTGTGAGTGCCACAGTATTAATTGCTGTTTTCACAGTTATTGCTGTTCTGTGGAAAAGCTTGTGTTTACATATCATGAATAATTCATGGGAGCAGTAAATACTGCAAAGGGAGGAGCAGATTCGGTGCATAAGAGGGGTGGGAAGGGAAGTTGGGCTGGCAAGCCGCTCGATGAGAAACGTGGGTTTTTTTACCGCAACTGTCTTCCAGTTGGGTGTCGGCAGCCAAGCTTTGCCCCATCCTTAGATTTCCGCTCTTTCTTTTTTATCAGCCTCCTCTCTCTCTGTCCGGCCCGCTGGGCTCACGAACGGTCAGGCTGTCAGCTCCTGCTACACTCATGGCCCAGCTGCTGGCTAGGCAGGAGGCCCAAGTCCCTTCACCAACAACTTCCTGTCTGGCAGGATATTCGCTCTGCACCAGCTGGGCTCCAGGGGAGCGGCTAGTGTTGGGAGAAAAGGCCAACCAGCTGCCGGCTGATTTTAGTTAAGAAACACACCAGTCAGGGGTCAAAGGACACACGGCCCTTCTATGCATCACACCTTAAAAACTTAATGTTTATTAATAGGTAACACTCTTGCCTACGTGCACCTGTGTCCGTGTACTGTGAGGTTGCACAATGTGCTCTCATTATGAGTCATTATACGCTGCTTTAGGAAGGGACCATGCAGAGTGGAAATATGCCGTGTGACGTATGCATCAGGATGCACAGGCAGTTCGGCACAAGCACCCCCAGAAAAACACAAGGACAAAGACAGTCATGCTCCAGTTAAGGAGATGCTGTCCTGTGACTGGAAGCAGGCCATTACAAGGTGGAGCAGGCTGAGTCAGCTTTGCATTTTGACCATCTTACAGAGAGGCAGGACCTACAGTATGTACACAAAAGCACATGGACTCACACATACCTGCACACATATTTTCAGTCCCAAATATTATTGCTATCATATCACCCCAACTGTATATGAAAATACAAACATGTTATTGTATTTATATTTTACTACATAAGGCTCTGCTGTGCTGTTCTTATATACTGTAGTGCATAATCTTTATGAATGTTAGCTGTTAGCTGTACAATCACGTGTACTTGATGTACGCTCACACGCTCTATCGGTATAGATAGAAGTGATCTAATTGTCCTTAAATGTATGTGCACACTCAGCTCCAGAACCAGGACTCCGTGCGATCACTGCTGAAGCGGACAGAGACAGAGATCAGCGCAAGGCTGACAGATGCCCTCCGTAAGCAGGAGGACCCCCTGCAGAGACAGCGACTCCTGGTGGAGGAGGAGAGACTCAAGTACCTCAACGAGGAGGAACTTGTCATCCAACAGCTACAGTGCGTTGAGAATCCCAACAGAAACAGAAATACAGAGACATTCTGGGTTTCCTCTACTGTGCAAAGCAGAAGTACTTCTTTTCCAGTTTTGCTGTATGAATTAAATTTACATATCATTTCAGTTCATCCTTCATATATCTGGCACATATTACAGATTCAAATTGTTCAAATGTCCTTGAACAGTGCCTGACCTAGGATATTGGTTTAGTTTCCAAACCACATCCTGTAAAACTTCTTAGATGTATCACTTACAATTTATTTTGGATTCCCCATATTAGGTGGTACAGTCTCCGATAGCTTTCTGTGTGTGGTTGCAGTGATTTGGAGAAGTCAGTGGAGGAGATCCAGAAGGACTCATCGGTGAACCAGAAACTCGTGACAGTGCAAGAGCTGGAAGAAAAGACTGCAGCACTGAGGAAACTGGGAGAGACCCTCACAGAGCTAAAGAGTGAGTCACGATGCAGTTGGGAACCTACTGAGATGATGTATGAGGAGACTCTCACAGGGTCTATTGGCACGCTGCAATAGACTGAAATCCTGCCATACCTTGAGTTGAATCGAGATTTGTTCAGTCAAACAGTTACTCTGAGACACCCTGGGGTGTGCTGGGATACATTAAAATACTGTCATTCTTAGGGATGATCTGAAACACATATCCCAAGGAAAGCAGTGATCCACTCAGAAAGGCTGAGTCACACATGCATGGCAAATTACAAGAAATACTGAATTATACTAATGCTATGCACAAGTGACATGATTAAATGGAACATATGCACTTTGTTTTTACATTTCCTGCTCTGTAGACCAATTCCCCAGCCTGCAGAGTAAGATGCGTGTAGTGCTGAGGGTGGAGGTAGAGGCTGTCAAGTTCCTTAAGGAAGAGCCACACAGGCTGGACGCACTGCTGAAGCGATGCAAGACCATCACTGACACACTGGCCACGCTGCGCAGGTATAGCAGGCGGCTGTGGGTGGCCTCGGGGAGTGGACACTTTGGGAGCTGTAGGCAATCTTTTTTTGGGGGGGGGGGGGGGGGGGTTGCTCTTTTTG
>JAODJW010000094.1:14901826-14921962 GCA_026777045.1 Hyperopisus bebe
TGAATTTTAAATGGTGTGTAGACTTTTTATCTGCATTTCATATGGTGCTCTGCCCCTTGTCAGAGGGTGAATGGTTTTCCTCTTATTTTTGGATCCGCTCACCGCATTTCCCCCCACCATCCACTAGGTGTTTCAAAGAAACCCAGTCAAAGTCAAAGTGTCCCCTCCCCACTCCCTGCCCAACACCTTGCTCAAGACCCGTGCCCCCCCTTCCAGCTTGGACCTGAGGTCCTCAGGGCCCCTGAGAAGGAAGGTAAACAAAAAAACCATGAGGCCTTTCTGGAGCACAGCTCCCGAGGTCCCTGTCTCTATCTTCCCCTGCTTGGGCTGTCCCCTCTCAATCATCACACTTAGACACAACTAATCTTAAAGCTGGTGGACCATGGGGGATTCCAGTCAGAGTCACGCCACCTGGCTTCCTGTGGCAGCACGCACTTCTGGCTTGTGCACATCTGGTTTGAAGTGATGTGTGTGTGTTTTTTTCTTTCCAATTATAGCCATTGAAGCTGCTGGGTGAATGTGGGACTTCTGCCTTTGTTCACATCAAGCAGTGCCTGTGGCTGTAATTGGCACGAGCTGTTACAGAAAGGGAATCCCCAGATGATGCGCCATCCTAGCTGGAAATGTGGCAGCAGTCACAGAACCTCTCTGGTCCAGGATGTTTCTGTGCCGAGTTCTCCCTCGACACTTATTACCTCACCTAACTGTCTAGGATTCCACCAGCTAACCACCCTAGTGATGCTGTAGTTCATCCTACATAACAGCCAGAACCTCTTCCTGAGTTCTAACTAATTTAGGCACTAGTCACTGTATTCACCAGTTACTGGAAATTTTGCTTTTCCTGGAACTTAAAGGACTCGCTTCCATAGGATTGCAGAGTGATGTGTCTCCTGTTGTATGCTTGTGATGGGTGGAGGCTCATTAAATGTCTGAGGAAATCGATATCTCCCATATCCTGTCTTTGAGTGCCAGACTGGGGCCCGGCTTGATGAGGTAAGGTCATGGGAATTGAGTGTGGCGTCAATGGCCGGGACAATGCGTGTGAGGAGTTGCAGCTGCTCTTGCGTGCAGTGTGCTGCATGCTGCCATGTGGGTTGCACTGACAGCATGCATCAGTGACCTGCAGAGGCTGTGCCTCACTGTGTCATCCAGTTATCTGCAGCATCTCTGGACCCCTCTGGCCTACAGTTGGAGTTGGGCCAATGCCCAAGTGAGCGAAGACTTAGTGCTCCTATATTAGCTACACAGGTACGACTCTCACCTGGTCTGCCCTCCTGCTATCATAACAATGTCTTATACGCTATTTTGTTCCATCAAACACAGGACAGGGTGCCAATGCTAGTTTAATGTTGTCTTTATGAGTACCAAAGCTTACAGTATCAAATGAACAAGAGCCAAATCCTTCATGAACATCAAAATTCAGAAGTGCACATTACGTTACGTTACATGAACTATTATGTTAATTTATCTGTTAGTGCAGCTGTAAACAAGCCAGGTCTGATAAAAAAGATACTAAGAATGCAAGAACAGGAGACAGGATGTCTTTGTTCAGAGTGCTGCTGAATCACAGGACTATTCTGTGCTCAGCCAAAATTCATGCAGAACGTCTGCAAAATTACACAGCCAATTTCTGTGCTGCCCCACTGAAAGGAAAGAAATAGTTCATGAATGAACTCTGAAGTGAATGATCAATACTTGACTTAGTTGGTATACCTGGCTGTTATACCTGTATAGTAGTCCTGGAAACAGCATGATTGGCACTGTGTGGCTCAGTGGGCTAGGCGTCTGTACCTGGTATTGGTAGGTCAGTGGTTTTAGTCCACCTTGGCACATCTGTGTAACCTTGAGCAAGGCCCTTGACCCCCAGCTCCCTGGGCACTTCTATGGGTGGCTGCCTACCATAGCCAGCTTGCACTCACCTACTGAGAGCATGATGGGGGAGGTGTAAAGACAGGGATCAATAAAGTATCAATTATTATTGACTGTTTTGGCTTGTGATTAATATTTATTAAATTAATATTAGTGATGATAGTTTTGTAGTTATTCCTTATGGATTATTTCTTACATGGTTCACCAGAGTAATCTTCTGATTTTATTGACAGGTCACACCAACCAGTCTTTCATCCAGTCAGATCCCTCAGATTGTGCTAACTGACTGGTCTTCTGCCCCATCCTCCCCTTCTAAGAGGTCAGGCACAGAAAGGGAGGATGGTGGATATGTACTCAGAGCTATGCAGGACACAGCCAGAGGAAAAGAGTCCAGAAGCATTGTGAGCCCTCAGCAGGCATCTAGTGTCATTGTAGATGGCCTTGGACACGGAGCTCAGGCACCAAGCGTTACAATGGGGCCAGTGGTAGCCACAGCTTTGCCCCGTTGTCAACGGCCCCGTGTGCCCCAACCTCAGAAGAGGCCCCAGAATTGGGAGTTGAGGATCCAAGAGTCCTTTGAGGAAACAGAGACTGAAAATGATAAGGAAGAGCTGGCCCTACTCCTCACACACCAAGAATTAAGGGTGCTATCCAGTAGTGAGGCCAAAGATCTCACTAAGCAAGGATGGCAAGGCTTACAGACACTGACCCTTCCAGTCCAACCCCAAGACAATACATCTGACCTCAAGGCACAAGGAAAAAATACCTACAGACCAAATCTAGACAGTACCCCTTTAGTTCTGCTTTTCAGAGAATGTTTGGAAGTTGAAGAGGCCTTTCGACAACTAGAAGCACTATTAGATGAGGAGAATCCCACTGAAAATGGAAATTTTGAGTCTGACATAAAGTCTGACCAAGCATGTCATGTGGGCAAACCAATACCTAAACCCAGACTTACCAGACCAATGGATCCTTGCAGGGCATGTTCAAACCCCAGGATCGCACTTCCCAGAGAGAAGCAGGAAGCATTGAAGGAAGCAGTGAAGTGGGGGCTTCAGACAGGACAGAGGACCCTGAAGTTTTCCCACGATGTTGAAAAAGGTATAAATGGGTCAGCTAAACAGCTGGACAAAGCTAAACCGAAATCACACACCGGTGTCTGTGAATCTGGATCTGGTGCTTTAGTCAGTGCCATGCCAAGCGTAGCTGGAGAGGAACAGTCCAGGAAGGTCCGAGCACAGGCTTTGCGCTGCAATACCTACCAGCGGCTGGACAGCCTGGAGGAATCCATCCGTGAGCTGGAGAGCACGCTGCAGGAGTTCAGCAGCAAACCTTCCCTGGCCGATTCCATCGCCACAGACTCCTTGGCAAACCTAAGTGCATCAGCAGTGAGTAGGAATGTTCTAGAACCACTTGCTGAGATCACAAAGACAGAAACCACTTCTCCCCAGGCCTCCCCACAAAGAAAGCCTGCAGTTCCACCTAAGCCCATGGAGCTCCCAGCACAGATGACTAAGGTCCACTCACCAATTCTTATTTTCTTTTGTTTTCTTACGGTTGCCTGTTTTTCATCCCATGATTGGCTCTGTCCGCGGAGTTGGGGATCTTCCATTTCTCTGATTTTCTCTTGTCTCGTACATATTTCTTCCTGAGGGACAAACACACTATTTTTTTTTTTACTAGCCGCAGTGCTATCTTGAAGTGATGGATTTCCTGTAACTTCTTTCTGAAACTACATCTTTAAAGAACTGCACATCTGTGCGTGAATTTCCACCTTTCTCCAATACTTTAGACAATTTCTGTACTCAGGTAAGATATTCCTGTAAAGCTGCAGTGTGTCTTACTGCTTTGCTGGTGTGTCTCCATCCTTGGAAAGGGCACCACGGGCTGTTTGTCAATAAACTCTTCTCTTTCTACTCTTCCCTTTCATGGGATAAGGTGTCCTGATTTTATTCCTTCATACACTCAGAAGTTTTTCTATCAAGCATCCATCTATCAAGCATCCCTCACCTTACCAGTTATTCGTGGTCATGGTGTAGAGGATTTGTGATTTATTGTAGCTTATAGATTTATTGTGGCTTATTGTAAATATCAGCCTTTACTGTTTAGGAGGCTGTGTTATTTGCATGATGTTCTCTGAGGCTTATGTATAAAGGAAGGCCATTAAGACATATATACATATGGGCATATAAATGCAGAGATTCAGCAGGTTGTGTTGGGGCAGCTGTCAGATCCATTGTCTACTGAAAAACAGTGAACAGTGGGGGGGTGCTATTTGTGCAGAACTATAGAACAGCCACAATAGGAAATTTATTCAGAAAATATATGCATTTTCCTGCCCTTCAAGATGCATTCAAATATAAATCCCTTCTTTACATAATGTTAAAATCAGGTTAGAGTCAAATACTTGAAGTTAATATGACATTTTTTAAGCCAGTATTGATGATGGCTTTCTGCTATTGATGTCAATGTTCAAAGTAACAGTGCCATGCAAATGTCTTTGGCAGTCTAAAGAAATGTTTAAAGCTATTTATCTGGATAATAGGTGCACATTTGCTCAGAACAAAAAACAATTAAACATTACAACATATGCAAATTAAGAATATCAAAATAAAAACTAGTATCAATTTCTTCTGTTCTCCAAAAAGTCACTGATATCTAGTTGGATGGCTAGATGAACAACACTTCCATTCCCAAACCTCTCCTCAGGGGCACCTCAGCCATTCCATGTGTTTATTAAATTTTACCACCAGCTCAATTAATTAAATAAATTAGTTTATGACAAAGTCAATGAGGTATTGACTAGCTATACCAGGTGTGCCCAGTGGTCAAATCAAAAAATACATGGGTGCATTGAATGGTGGCTGGAAATAATGGGCTGATTTTAGTAGACGTTTTGAAATGGCTACTAACACACTTTTACAGGTATAATAGCATAGTTTTACACCAACATAAAGATGATTTAAACTTCATTTTTTTGGCTGCCTAAGACTGTATATTTCAGCAAAAAATAATTACTTTAAGACGAGTCATGATTTTAGTGGAAGGAAAGAAGAGCGTGACCATATTTCCCCATATTTGTGAAGTCAACAAAGTGTGAAAGGTTTCTGAATGTCGTAATCAAAGTATCTATACATCACCCTGTCCATTTATGTTCATGAAAAAAATAACTTTGGTGGTATTTCTTGGAACATAAATGTCCAGGCCTGGTTTAGCTATTTATTTATTCCCCTTTCTTAGTTAAGTTGATAAAACATTAAGAAACTTCTCTAGGAACAATAAACTGTAAAAACATGCTACGATATATGTATTAAAGTGATATATGCGGGTGACCCTGAGCTGTACTCAGAGAGTATTGCACTTCTGGGTGTAAGGCTACTTTTACAGTATTAATAAACCACTGCTACTGTATTGTTAAGGTTTGCTTTTCTAATGTGATTATTTTTTTGGCATCACAATCCACGGCCTTGAGTGATGCTTTAATTAGGAACAGAGTCATCGGTTTTGATGCCACTTCCTGCAATCGTTTCTGCACTCTGTCGTCATAGAGTCAACAAGAATTCTATAAAAGAATTTTTCACTTTGGTCCATTGCCCATTTCTCCCCCACCCCCTTCAGAATGGATTGTAAAAAGAGTGGGATTTAAAGATAGTACCAGCTACATAACAGAGCCTTAAGGACTCACGTCCAAACATTTCTGTTTCAGTGAAGATACGTCTGGTGAGAGTAAAATAAAAAGTGTTTTGTTTCAGTAGTTTCCAGCCCTCTAACTAGCCATTATGTAATATGTCAAATAAATATCCAGAGCTTTTTGGTTGAGATAAACTCAGTGAACTGAGCCAAAAAAGATAAGATAACGATAAACCTTTTAAAACCCCCTAGTGTTCATGCTTTGTATTAATATTGGAATTACTTGTATGGTTTGTCATAAGATTAGCTAGCTTTGCGGCGGCTAATTTTAAGTTAGCTAACCCTGCGACCATTTTTTACATTACTATCCCTCAGGTACTTCCCCATCCTGGTTAAAATGACACAAATCCAGCCTGGTTCCACTTGGTACTGCATGTTTCAGACTAGTAGTTCCTGACTTGGCCTTGTTCTTTCTTGATATGACTAAGGGGGAAATAATGATGCTAATATTAATGTGCGGGGTGGCCATAACGGCAAGTGGCAGTATGATTTGCGTGAGCTCACTTCCTCACGTGGCCTCCCCTTTTACTGCAGACCGGCAGTGGCTTCTCCCCCAGCTCTGGCAAAGGCCCCCACCCCACCGCCACCTCACGCCTCAAGCACTTGCAGCAGAGCAATCCAGAGAAGGGCAAGCCGGCCAAGCAGCGAGAGGACTTCCTCAAGGTCCAGGGCCAGCCGCAGGTATTTCACTTCTAACGGCCCTTCCACCTTCCACCCTGCTGCTGTCACCGGCGTTTTACCTGTCGCACCCTTGCTGATTCCTCTGCCCCACTCCAAAACCCTCTGTTGCCCGTGGTGCTACCCGTTCACGTCAGACTGCAGAAGGACGATGTTCTGCGCTAGTGAGCGTTCGTCACGTATGTTGGCGGCGTGCTGGCACAACGAAGGTGCTCACGTTCACTAGGTGGTCGCTCGTTGACAGTGCCCAGCGCTACCCAGTGACGTACACGTTGTGCCAAACTCCTTCCAAACCAACAGGAGTCAAAGCGACGGCAGTTGGGTGATCTACTATTGTGACGGATGTTTAATGAGGGAGGACTGGTCAACTTTTGGGGCTCCTCTACTATGCCAAGTAAGCTGAATGCTGCCAAGTGTGGGGCCCTGGATTCCTGGCCCTCTACCCGATCCGTTCCTTTGCCACGTTTCCATGTGCTCTGTTGCTACGTTACCTCTGATCTCCCTGACTACCATACTGCACCATCACCTAATCCCGAGCCCTTGCTAGTTACAATAATCTCGGGAATTTAATTTCAAATTCACATTACTGATACAGCCTTGGAAAAAAAAATAGGCAGATAAATATGTAAGTGTTTTGCACCCTGTTTGACCACTACTGCATGCAGCCTCTGCTGAATGCCTCAGGCTTCCTGTTCCTCAGTCAATAAGGCCTGGGGCTTCTGTCTGGAGATTAATCTTACATTCCAGACTCAAGAAGTAACTGTATAATGCATGGTTAAGGGGAAAAGGGGAATAAATAGGTAAGAATGGTTATAAGGTTGGCAGGGAAACCTAAGGGATGCTGGCAGGCAGAGAGTAAATGAGAGTTAAATTATGATTGTAGGCAAAGAGAGGGAGGAGTGCTTGACAGACAGAGCGAAATAAGTGGGTGAAAGAGGAGAATGCAGTGATGGAGGTGGATGTGGAGCACTGATGATGGTAATTAAGTGGGGTGGTCCCTCTGGCTGGGTTTCTGGTCTGATCTATGTTGAGGGCCTTATCAGCTGAAGCAGCCTCGCTAAGTCACAGCCCTTAACCAATCTAACCTAAAACCAGAGAGGCTTGGAAAATGTGGGGTCAGGATGGGGGGGTGTCTCCGCTTCCCCTCATTGAGCATCTGTGTCAGTTGGGCCCCTCTGTATGCCTAATACCTGATGATTTCCCAGAATAATTCATACTGCTGCAGATACTGTCATCTCTTCACAGATATAGTGCTGTTGATACCCTCTGAAATTCCCTTAGGTGGCTGGGGTAATTTTGTCCAAGAGCACTTATGCAATCAGATAGAAAGAATGGACCCTCCTGAAAAAAATGGCCTTGACATTGTCAACATAATTACAGAGGAAGCTCCAAGTCATCCCCCAGCATCAAAACAGCAGTACTTTCCTGCATTACAACAAGTAGCATCATAAATCACTGGGTACAAATATTGTACCACAATCTCTAAATTATGGTAAACAGTATTACAGAAATGGCATAATAGCACATCAGGATGATGCTTTCTATGGTGCTCAGAGGGAATTTTTCTGTGACTGGGCAGCAAGGGGAGTAATAGTTAAAGGTTAGTTCCAGGAAGAGTCACACTTTAGAAAGTTACGCAATTTTGCAGCTAGAGTATATTCAGGTGTTTGTGCTTTATCCAAGAAGACATGGAGCAGCCATAAAATCTTTAATTTCCCACACATGCTTTTAAGACACGTTGAATTTGTGCATGTACACAGCTGCTAGAGCTTTTCTCACATCCGTGTATTAATGACGTTCCATTAGTCTGGAAGACCACTGCTGGCAGACAAATCAATGCTTTAGCTAAACTCTGTGGGTAAGATTTCCAAGATTTATGGTCTGGTGCACCAGTCCCCTAAGAGAAAATGATTGGAAATGGTGCAGCATGTAGAGCAACATAAAGGAAAAATGCAGTAGGTGGAAGAAGGTGCTTTGCCTACATGAAAGGACGGATCTAATCGTGGTTCCTGTCTGAGCTGCCTCATCCAGCTGCTAACGGTGTCGTAGCTTGAACATGACCACCACAGCTTAATTCTGCTTTAATTTAGCCAGGTGTATTAAAGCATCCCACTGCACAATCTCCTCTCGCGGCTTCAGAGTGGCCATACATGGCATGTTACCTACAATGCACTGGGAAAGCGACTGGTTGGCAGAGAACCTCTACAAGGATGCCGTCAAGTCACGTTGAATTTGAGGCTTGTGCCGGGCAGCTGGGACTGGTGTGGAATTGGAAATGATGTAACTTGGGTGAGAATCAAATGAAAGGATCAGAATTCCTAGGGAGACACATCTGTATGTGCGGCAAGAAGCTTGGGCTGAGCTCCAAGTCTCCGTTTAGGTCATTAGCGGTAAATGGTAGAACCTGTATTTACTGGTGACTCTTTGCTGTTGTTCAGTGTGAACTGAAAAATGTTGACTAAGAGAAGGCAGAGGGTGATGTAGCCTTCGCCATGTGATATAATATCCGTCCTGCGGTGTGTTCTCATTCTGCTTTGGGATGTTTGATTATTGCTGCAATACATCATTAACTTCTGTACTTTGCTGGGTGATTGTAATGGAGGCTAATGGAAAAGCAAGAAATTATAGCAGTCCAGATATCTGCAGTTCACTGGATCTCACTGTAAAGTCCCCGGCACAGTTTCGGGCCCTCCTTTGGTCCGACCAAGTAGGTCAGAGAGCAGGGTGGTGGGGGCCACTGGGGCAGAACGCTGTCCCCTCTGGCTCTGTCCCCTTGGGAGCATTGAATTGCCATGACGATACTAGCTACTGTTGGACTGAAAAATCTGAAGACTCATTTTTTGGTACGATTCCCTTTAGCTAACACCCCCATCCTTCCCTAGACTGCATGTTTAAATATGTGCCCCTCCTCCCCATCGCCCCCTGGATCTTTTCTTCTTTCATCGAGCACACAGTGGACTTTCTGCCCCCGTCCTTCTGCAAATGCCTTTCTGACTTAAATGCTCCTGCTGCATGAACGGCTCAGCACCCCCCAGGGCGAGGCTGCCCACAGAGATCTCTGCACACCATTGCAAGATGCTGCCAGGTATCTAGTGACCGCTGGAAAGCATCCAGTTATTGCCGGGATGCGAAGGCTGAACCATCACCCAAGGGAGGACGGCTGAAGTGAACCTTTGGATATCTTCCCCTCTCACGTAGATGCATATCTCCCTGCCTTCAGCCTGTCTGGGGTTTCCCTGTCCCCTGTACACTGCAGCCTGCTCCCGTCTCCATACTCTACATATCCATCAGCTCTCCCTTCTGGGTTCATTAACAGAGCATCCAAGCCCGTCATCATCTCACTGCTGCCTCCTGCATCTCGGCTCTGTGCTGTCCCCCGCCCCCACATTGCCTTTACTGGCCCCCTCCCGCTTTACTTCACTCTGATACTGAGCTTGGAGAGTGTCTTGTCAGGCAGACTTAGCGATACGAGGTATCGGGGGCCTGGGGGTAGAAGCAGCCGCCTGTGTGTTCGCCATGTGTGACTCTGCCATGCTAAATAGGACACATGCTTAGAGAGAGAGAGGACTGAAGGGATGTGGGGCTGGTCACCCTTCTGGGAGCCGGACTATTCTGGAAGCTGAAATCTGCTTCTTTCTGTGTCATTTCACACTAACACTGTGCCTAATGCATGTCCTCAGTACACACTGATCACTCCTCTTTAAGGGGTATTTTTAGCACATGATGTATGAAATTTCTTCAGTATAGCTAACTTCAAGAACTAGACAGCTCTATTTTTAAATGAAAATAAATGTATTTTTCCCCTGAACTATGCTTTTTAATATTAGCTGGAACAAGCTGGAAGACAGGGCATAGCCGCCATGATTACACGATGGCATAGTGTGCATTTAGGCGTTGCCTGACCTTACTGCTATCTTAATTTACCGCATCGTAGACACTGCAGTCCATCTGAAAATGCAGGAATATTTGGTTGGGGGGGTGATGTCTGCAGCAGAAGACACTACAGCACAAAGGTTGCATTTTCTATCCTCTTGCTCTCTTGGGTGTTAATCCAACATTAATCTTGGAAACTTAGCAACGGCATGTCTTTTGTTTCCTGCAGACAGGCGGGTGTAAACATCAACAGCTTTCTTAACAAGGCATACGTGGAGCCACCTGGCTTGAAAAAGCAGCTTGTAAACTTAGCACTGTTGTTTCCTCTGATGTACTATATTGCTTTCTCACTCCGGAGCTTTATTTCTAGTTGTTGATGTTGGGATGGAGAAGAAAAGTCAAGCCATTGCTCTCCGGACGGAACATGTGGCCTTTTGTGTGCTGAATATTAGCAGCCTGTGGTGGGAGATTTTCAGTGGCTCTGCTGAGTCTCTCAGCATCCTCTGCAAGGCACTGAGGATCTCAGACAAAAAACAAGATTATTGTCGGCAAAGCTCCAATTTAAATTTACAAAAAAATATTTATGTTTATACATTTGTAAAATGCCCCTTTTTCATGCTAGTTTTTTTTTTTGTATGACAATGCTAATTTGCATAGAGTATGCTGTGCCTGAACTGGATTGTTATTACAAAGATAACCACTTTAAATAATAACTGTTTATATAACACCTTTTGTGCATCGATATGCAGCTCCAAGTACATCAAAAACATAAATGCAAAATTGTAATAAGGGCACAAACTGGCAAAGAAAAGACTACAATGAATTAAGTCAAACGATGCAAGTTTTTCTTTAGAAAGTACAAAACCTTATATATGACAATAATGGGGAGAAAAGAGAAGCTAATGGAGAGGAAGATTTAAATATGTGTAGAGGTTACCTGGTGGCATGAAACCAAGAAGCTCACTGCACACATTTTCATTTTTTTGCTTTGTTCTGGGAACTTTGCAGAAGCCCATTATCAGGGGAAATGTAAGTGGCTGCTTAGAGAACACATTTAATAATATAGTTACATTGTTAGATTATTTAGAGCTTTTGTGATGTCTGTATACAGTGAGCCAGCATTGTGAAACCAATACAGGTGTGATGTGTTACTTTGTGTTCTTGTTTACTGACAGGCCACGGCAAGAATATAGTCTTCCTTGGCAACTGCCAAATCGTGCATTATAGTAGTCTAGGTGATGGAAAACAACATGTCAATTTCTTAGCATCTTGCTGTGAGCAAAGTAGCTGGATGCTGTATTTCCCAGGTGAAAAGGGAAGTCTTCGATGCATAACAAACTTGGTGTTTAAAGCCCCCAGATTTCACACCTGTGTTTTTATCTCTGTAGCTAGAATTTGTCTTGTCCATGTTCAGTTTAACAAGGTTTAAGTGTGTTCAAGTTCTGAGGACGGTGAAGCAGCTCATTAAAATATTTTCTACACTGGGATCTTTTAATATGTCATTTGCAAAGCTGTGGAAGAATGCTCAGTGGTCTTTTAGATTGCAGGAATTACTCTGGGTTCAAAAAGAAGGTCCAGATGTAGTCGTGAGCTGCTGCACCTGAATATATTCAGTAATGCATCCACATAAGTAACCAGGTAACAGCTTCACCCTGGAGCTCTGCATCTGTCTCTCAACTGCTGCAGGCCCCTCCTCTCTAGCGCTGCATAAATCATTTGCAGCTCTAGTTGCTGTTTGTCTAAGCACATGCAGATTAACTGCCTTGTTCTAGCTTAGCAGGAAGTGTAAACAGGCCGGTACTGTTTGGATGGCTTCTGTCTGTTTTCCCGAGATTGCAGTGAGCCTCATCCACAAGTCATCCTCTTGACTGGTGCACATGGTATAAACAATGACCTTGTCCTCCTCTTGCCTCCTTTGCCACATTGCCTGCTTCTCCATTAATCTCATGTAGCGCTCAGTACTGTCTGTACAACCCGCTCAGCCATTTCCCATCACATCTTTCCTACTTGTAGCTGACCAACTTCGTGAAAATCCCTGGCTCTCTTTGGCTTCTGTTTTAATATTTTGCCGAGCAGATGGAGTTAAAGCTTCTGCTTCAGAAAGCTTTTAGGAAACTCTTTAGAGCAGACAAGCATGCCCAGGAACAGGATTTCTCAGTGTTAATCCGGGAAGAGTGCCGTCACAGTGCTGACTTTACTGTTATTGCCTATTTGATGCTCAAGGGCCATGGAGATTTCGATCTTTTACACTTTGAGCTGCCGTTTCCAATTCCTCATTTTATTCTTGTACCATAAATTGGGCTGGTTAAGATGTCAGAGAACTCCTCTCAAAATTGGGCCCCTGGGGGTGGAAGGGAGCTGTATGTATTTAGGTGGTTGAGTTTATGGACCTGCCTTTCTTTGTCCAGAATGAAGAAGAGTTTTTGCTGAATTAACGGGGTGTGATGAATAACCATTGAAACTCAAAGAATATTCTTACACAGATTTTATCCTCTTATGGGAAACAACATGTTCTGAGCTCATATCGTGGGATCAGAGTTCCTGGATGATTCTGGAACATAGATGCTGCACCAAATCATAATGAGATGCCTAACATTGTACATAACAGAAAGAAGGACTTATTTAATTGTATAGCACTTAAAGTGTTCACTGTTCAGTAAAATTTATCTTAGATATTAAATATTTTCCTTTAATTGCTGTCAGAGGAATAAAAAATGCAGAAAAGCCTCAAATCTTCGGTACTTGGGCTTCCACAGTCTAAAAACATGTAGACTGATCAACTGGTGTGTCTGAATTGCCCACACGGCATGTCTGCATTCAAGGACCTGGTAGTCCATGGTGTGCTTCCTCAAATGGTGTCCACTCTTCCTGAGACCCTGTACCAGATATGCCCCTAAAATGTCTATAGATTCAACAAGATTAATAATGGGATGGTGCAGAAATTTACTTATCTTGTGTGAAGTTGTCCTTGGAGGTACTTGGAGTTGATATAAACAAATGTTTCTTTGAAATCCTACAGAGACAGAAATGTTTTAGGTCTGTGTGTTTTGATCATGAAAAAAATTAGATAAATATGAGTCAGTGTAGTTTTCACATTGTATTAATTAAAATTTCACTCAGAGAAAGCCCATATAATGTCAAGCTGCATTTTTTTCTTACTGGGCTTTCATACAGTGCTGTCTCAGGACTGTGTCAGAAGGTGCAATCTACACTCGTTTTAACTCTGATATAAGTCTGCCATATAGTCCTCCTCAGCATCAGGTATACCATAAAAACTAAGGGTGCAGCCCAGGGGCACAGTAGTAGAGTAGGTGCCCATTTCAAGCAAATAACTCAGATCATTAAATGTGTGCAGTGGCAAATAGGAAATGGCACAACTGCACACAAGTCCTCACTAACAGCCCTGAGGCAGCCGAGCATGGTGAGCAGAGGGACGACAAACTCACCAATCACATGATATCATACTGGAAACAAAGATCTCCACTGGCCTGGAAATGATTCCATCACACTCATGCCTCTTTGCTGATTCCTTTGCATGTGCCACCTCACCATGCACCCTGCCCAGAGCAGCCCAGGAGCAGAAATCAGTCATCTGTCCTTTAATTCTTTCTTAGGAATAGATGGAGCTAAATACAGTCACGCATTTCATTTCCGGAGTTATCATTTTTGTGAAAGGCGTTTTTAGAACCACAAGATGTTACATCTTGCCGGTATGAAATACATCCCCCCCCCCCTTAATCTAGCCAGGCTAGTGTACCGTTACTGCAATAATAACATTACTGCATTAGTGTGATGGCAGCTCGTCATGTGAAGCCGCAATGGGAGGCTAATTGTCAGTGGTGTCATGCTGTTAAAGTTAATTCTTATCAGTGGCCACCCACATATTTACACATATTAGTATAGGCCGGATTTAATTCTAGAACACATAAATCTCAGAGAATCACACTTGGTTTAAACTGAATTATGTCCCATTAAAGCTATTCCTGTGAGAATGACATCATCAACACAGGACACCTATCTACCAAGACGCACATCCACGTTTGCAGGCGGTGAGAAACACAATGAAACAGAACAACAACCTGCTGAACCAGCAGAGCACAAGATCATGATGTGGTTGTACATGATTCCACAAATACACACACACACACACACACATATATACATACATATATGTAGTCTTAGGCAGTCAACGAAAATGCTTAAGGCCATTTATCTGGGTAGTTCGCATACATTTGTTCAGAAAAAAACATCCTAAATTTAGTATATATGGAATTAACAGTAACACAGCTTTCAGCACTAGTTAAATTACTTAGCTAGTTAAAATAAGCCAGTGAGGTATTGATTAGCCAAACAGTGTGTTAGTGGTTGAGTCAAAAAATAGATTGGTATATTGGATGGTTGTTACAAATGCTGGGGTAATTTGAGGTATTCAAATGGTTTGGCTGCCAGCATTTTCATTTCATAATTTGCATTTCTGTATTAAATGGATCCTAAATCTGACCTTCATTTAGGTCTCATTTAATAATAATAAAAAACATTTCACATGCCGGGTTGCATGAATGCTACATGTCTCCAGCAAACGTCACGGCTGGACAGATACGTCTAAAGCCAAAGGTTAATGACACACTATCTGTAGCAGAGATGTGTTTGAACTTGAGAACTTCAGCATAAAGTCAGCGGTGAATCATGGTCTATATCTTAAGGGCTGGAACATGCTGAATGCTGACATGATCTTCCTGGGTGTGGGTGGCCTTCAGTAACCCTGACCTGTGACGCCTCCCTCTGCTTGCTCCTAGAGTCACTGTAGTAACACTTACACATTTGTATAGCTGGAGGGGGACCTGCTTTTGCATGCATGTAGAGAGCAGGGAGGGAGCAAAAACATGGACTCCTGGGTAGGGAGCTGAGAGTGAACAAAGACGTGGACTGTCCAGGAGTTCCTGAGGACTGGGTTGAGAAGCACTGGCTTAAGCAATGACAAATAGCCTCAGTCAGTGTTTAGGTCATTTGCAGAAGTGTGTACTAAAAGTAACAAGATGGAGATTCATAACAGGCAAAATGGTGCCTTTGTGTACATCAGTCTGTAACAGTCTGTAGGATTGCCCAAACCAGGCAAGAGAGCATGAAGTAGATTTAAATCTTGCCGAGCCTTGAATCTTGTCTAGGTATTGATAAACTTCCATGAATCTCACCCACCATCCATGCGCTGGCTGTCTTCTCCCTCGTCACACATTAAAAGCAGGGATAGGGCCGCTTCTTTGTGTATCGTCTTGTTTTGCCAGAACATTGCAGTGTGTTTGGAGATAGATGAAGTGCTGATCGCTGGTACAACAGAAAATAATGTCTTGTGTTTCCCTCCCCTCATTTTCTTCCCACTCCCTGGTAAGTGTCTGCACTTCAGTATGAATGTGACCTTAAATTGTCAGAGGCTGCTGCAGTGACAGCAAGCTCCCAGAACAGTACTCCCTCTACAGGCCAACTTTAGCATTACAACGTATGCTTGTAATGTTCATTTTCACGTCAGCACTGATAGCCACTGGAAAAATTGTGAAAATGAATCTGATGCCAGTACTGTCCTTTAGTGTGCAGTAGTTGCATGCAGAGTTGTGAATGTTATTCGGGTCTTTAAGAAATGTTTTTGTTTGGCTCTCAGAAAGGTTTAAGGTACACATGGCTAGCTTCATGCATGTGGTTTCTTATTGATTAATTCCTCTGTTTATTCTTTTTGTTTTGTTTTGTTTTCTCTTTCCTTATTTCCTCCTCCCCTCACCCCCTGGCCCTTTCACTCGCCTGCCTGCCTGTCTGCCTGTCTCTTCACACCCGCCACACCTGGTGACCCCCCTGACCCCCCTGCGCCTCCCCGTCTGTCTGCTGCCCTGCACGTGGGCCCAGCAGTGAACTCTCTACCCACTCTCTTGCTTCCTCCAAACCCTCTTCGTCCCAAGCCCAGCTTTATCTGGCTTCTGAGCGCTCACTGCCCTCCCTTCGCTGACCCTGAGGTCCCGCCCATCTGCGCCTCGTACTCTGCCCCCCAGAGCCGCTCTGCTCCAGTGCACGCTGTGTGCCTGCAGTCACGTTCTTCCAGTGTCTTGGACTCAGGGGAAGAACTACAACCCCATTATGCCGTGGCGATCTCTCCGACTCTAAGACTATAGCTTCTCTTTTTTGTTTCAGTATTCTTCTCTAAACCCTGCCCCCAAATTGCTCCCTCTTCTTCTTCTTCTTCTTCCTCCTGTTCCTCTTCTTCTCCTGCCCTGGGAACTGTGCCTCTAGGCTCTGGGCAGCAGCAGCAGCAGCAGCAGTAGACTCTCGGAGCCGCTCTTCATCTCTGGCACCAGGACCATCAGCTTCTTGGGCTGCTCACTGCCCTCAGCCCCACCGTCCTCCAACAGCCTCTTCGCCCTGCGCATGAAGAGGTTCCCCCAGGAGGGGGCGCTGTCCTCCTCCTTGCCAGCCTCCATCCTCCCAACCAAAGCCCCCAAAGTCTCAGTCTCCAGCCTGAGCTCTGAGGCCCTCTTCCTCCCCCACCTCCTGCCAGAACATAGTTAAAGGACAACATTCCCCTCCCTGCCCTGGCTCCACCCTCTTGTTGCTACCCAACGGGCAGTCCGACACCTCTGCCTCTCCAACCTTTGCCACCCCTTCATGCTCACCATCTACCCCTTCACCATCAGCTTCACACACCCCCTGCACACTGAACCGCAGCCATGACAACCCCCCAGGACCATAGCAATGAGATCCTATCATGAACCCCCTAATGAATGGCACCTGCTGTGACAATGGAGATATGATGGAAGATTCAGGAGTTTCAGTCCAAGCTCCATGACGTGCCAAGATAAAAAAAAAACTCAAAAACTCAAGATAAAAGCACAAAGATTTATCCATCTCACCCCATCTTCATCCCCACTTCTTTCAAGGCAAGAGTGTGACACTGGGACCAAAATGGATGACCTGAACCTTTTTTCATTCCTTTGTCCCTTTGGGTGCTACTCACTGGATGCACATTGTTCCAGATGATGATGTTGACTTGTACACAAAACAACAGGAGCCAGTTAAAGAAGAGTCACCTTATCACAGCAATCTATTTTGCTAATTCTCAAAGAGAATGAAAAATCATCAGCATAATTGCAGAGGCTCAGAACACTGCATACGCCCCATTTGCTATGTTTCATTCATCCCCTTTGCACAACGCACTCTGTCTTGTCGCTCTCTGCTCTATGAATTGTGCTGGGTCCCTTGTCTCTTACTGCCATCCTGATTAGGGTGGATTGGAAAACTCAAAGGGGAAATTCAGATCCCATCCACTGATGCCAAATTTCTGGGGAAAAGATCTGCAGGTCATTTACTAAGTATGTTATATAATTCTGATTAGAACATATTCAAGACAGAAGTGCAATAATGTGGTGGAATGGCGCTTAGCATGTGTGTAACATTTTGCTGTCTCTTTTCAGTAAAACAGTAATCAATGCAAAAAAAGAGTGAATTTTAACCTTTTTATTGCTTGTGTCCAACCCATAGAAATACTGGTGCTAGACTACGTTTGTATCACGTCTTTGGCAGAGATTCTCAGTTCAGTCAATGGATTTCTCCTGCCTGTTTTCACGTAATGTTTGAAGCTATTTAAAAATACAGCCTGCACACTGATTGTTCTGTGGGGAAGGATGCGGTTGGAATAACTACAGGGGATTAAAAAAGTCCAGACTGTGTTAATTATATTCCAGCATATTTGGAAATCTTGACTGTCATGTGGTCAGTTCAATATTTTGTGGCATCATTGGGGACTGGGCAGTTTTAGTGGCATATCATGCTCACCAAAGCACTGTCTCATCTGAATTCTGCCAGCAACAAAGCAGAGAGCTGCAGAAGAACTGCTAGGTTAATGAAACCATTCGTAGATGGTTCCTTCCATTGTTAATTGTTACTTTTGCTGGCAAATATTACTTACCTAAAGGCCCAAATCAGCCTGAGCAGAAATATTACTAGTACATTTTTATTCTTTCCCTGTTCTCTGCTGCTTCTATGGGACCACTGACTCTCAGAATGGAAAGGCGGATTTCTGTAGATTCCTGAAGGATGGATGGGTAGGAGCTCGCTGCTGGTCACCAAAAGTTGGGATGTCACATTGTTGGGTTCCTTATTAGCATTGTCCTTTAGCTTTCACACTGAATGAGAAACAACTTTCTCACACTTTATCAAAAAGTACCTAAAGCTTTCAGTCCATTTCACTGAAATGTTTATAAAAACATAACATAGATCCATCTTTGGATTAGAGTAGGAAAGGAATGTAAACCTAAGGGAAATTAAGGCACATTCTTTTGATGTTTTTTTGACAATGTGAAAGCACATTACTGATTTGTGATTTTTTTTTTTAGCAATGTGATTAATTTGCGAAGTAGATCACAGTACCTGCAGCTCTCAGTAAATCTATTTTTGTTGGAAACAGTTCATTACAATTTTATCATTTCCAACTAGATCCCAGCTATAAATGGCTTATAGCCAAGGTCAGATTCTCTCATTATCAGGTTGTACAGTAGATTTACTGCACATAAAATGTGTAATGGTATCTTCCTATAGTTTGATGAAAAATGCAGATTGTCACCCAGAGCTATAGCCTCTTTCTACCGTACATTACCATAAAATCACTGTGCTCAATGTTGCTACAATTTGTTTAGTTAGCAGATGCTTTTATCAAAAGTGACATACGCTTGAAAGCAGAGTCAGACAGTCCCTGGGGTGATTGGGGGTTATGGGTCGTTGCAAAGAACTAGTCATGTTTTAGTAGAGGACTGTTTCAATCCATTGACCTCTGCTCCCCTTGTTAGTCATGGTTACTGTTTCGGAGACTTCATGTCCACTGTGTTGATGTGAGACGGTACGGCCTGTACAGGACAAAGGGTACCAACAAAATCAGACTGACTCTAATGACTTTAATATTGTATAAAAAGCATGCACTTAATATATTCAATGCCTCACAGTGAGTGATATTAAGTTTTGCGCCCCCTTGTGGGTGCTGGTGGCATTGTAATAGGACTCTTCAGGCTGGTTGATTGGGGGAGGAGGGTGCAAGGCAATACAAGCAAGGTGGCTTTGTAGAGCTGACTGTAGCACAAATTATACAAATTATACAGTGAAGGCGTAATTCTCATATACTTGTGAAACCTGGAAAGTGAATCCATGAATAATTAGTTTAAGAAATATGATAAAAAATCAGATTGTGGGTTTCCACTTATGTCATGCTGCTGTTGCTGAATTGCAATAAGTTGGCCCTCTCTGAGTTCCAGAGGCAAGATTTGACTGTTACCCTCCAAAAGTCAGCAAAATTCACATAAAAAAATGTTAGACTGCTGTGGCTCCCCCTGGCTCTGTGAGGTTTTGGGGATGTCTAAACTAACCTAAACAATAAGAAAATGTACTTGTCCTCTCCCCCAAAGAAGCACACATAGGAAATATTATGGCACCAGTGTGTATCTGAATATTGCTTTTTCTGTATGTTATTTTGTTTTTAGAAATTAAAGAGTATTGACTGAAAAAGCCTCAATACCTTAGATGTCATGCACTGGTTCAGGGACAGGAGCCATTCTGGAGCCTGTCTGGCCCAGTATGGCTTTTCCTTGCTGACCAAGCACAGGAAAGATTTAATATAAAGAGCTGATACAAAAAATACAGAAAACATACAAGAGTATATAACATATAAATATAACACAAGTCCTGTTTGTGTATGAAACTAATATATAGTGTGAAAGTGTGAAATACATAGAATAAATATTATGTAATGTAAAATTAAAATCCTCATCTTTTGCTTTTTTTATATTCAAAGCTTTTTTGTACAGTTTTTTTAATCGGGATGGTATACCATATTAACAGATACTTTAACTCACAACCAAGACCTCTTCAGTAGTGAGTGGACTAACGTTTTTGTATCTAGTCTCAAATAATTGTGTTTGTGTGTGTCGGGCCGACCCTAATGGGTCAAACCCGCATTCGTATGGAGAAAGCTTTTCTGTGTCTGGGTTCATTTGGGGTAAT
>JAODJW010000094.1:14940458-14951720 GCA_026777045.1 Hyperopisus bebe
GTAAACAAGGCGATGGAGGTTTGGAGATGAGAGATGAACAAGGCGATGGAGAATTGGAGATGGGAGATGAACAAGGCGATGGAGGTTTGGAGATGGGAGATGAACAAGGCGATGGAGGTTTGGGGATGAGAGATGAACAAGGCGATGGAGGTTTGGAGATGGGAGATGAACAAGGCGATGGAGGTTTGTAGATGGGAGATGAACAAGGCGATGGAGGTTTGTAGATGGGAGATGAACAAGGCGATGGTACAAGATGTGAACTTGATGTGCAAGAGTGAACTGACAAAGTAGTCACCAGTTTTGGCAACATTCCCTTTGCCGTTCAAAGTACAAACAAGGTTTAAACAGGAAAGGCCATTATTCTTTAGTTATTTTAATTACTATTTCTAACAGCAGAGTCTCTCATTCATAAACAAATAGGGGAGTTGACCTTAATAACGAGCATTGTTAAGTTTCACAGTTGAGAACAATTAATATGATGCCAGCAGGTAGCTAGCAGAAACAAGGTGTCCGTACGTTTCTATGGCGGTGCAGATCTCCCCGGCGCTCATGCCCCCTTTGCGCAGGGTGATGGCAAGGTTCTTGGCCCGGTTCGGCTCAATGAGAGACACCTTGCTGGGAACCTTCTGGGACACCTTCTTCTTCAGGGTGCTCAGCTCCATTGGGGAACCCTGGGCCTTGGTCTTAAACTGCTCTTCAAAAATATACATGTCCAGCTCCTACCACGGGCAAGTAGAGGCACAGGAGAGATAATGTCAAGCTGCCATATTCCAGAACAAGGTAGAGCAATGATGGCAGATAGAAGAGGGCTGTGAAAGGCAGTGAGAGAACGGGCCTTACCCCAAGCACCTTCTCGTCATCCAGCTCATTGAAGACGGTGCCGGTCACCTGAGTGGGCTTGAGGGCCTGCCAGTTTAGCAGAGGCATGCGGTACTTAGTTTGGATGGTCTTCTTACACTTAGTTCCTGTGAAGGTTGTGAGGGAGAACAGATACTAAAGGTATCTAACGTCAGCTTTATTCTGATGCTTACATCAGACTGTGTACGAGAGTTAGAACATCACCGAAAGGAAATTATGCCGCACCTACCTGGAGTGCTAGGAAGACCTCCCGGAGGTGGCGGAGGTGGAGGGCCACATCCAAGTGGAGGTGGCGGAGTGCTACCCAGTGGTGGAGGTGGGGGCGGAGGCGGGATGCTTGAATTCGGCAGGGGGGGTGCAGGAGGTGGAGTAGGACCCTGTATATGGAGTCCTTCTGCTCCAGGAAGGGGAGGCGGTGGAGGAGGAGGTGGGGCTGCTAGACTGTCAGTCAGGGTCATGGGTGCTGGTGAATCTTTAGAAAACAAAAACAAGGCATAATACTTTTACATAAAATTAATTTGATATAATTAATATGATTAATAGACGCTGACCGATGCCCAATAAAATCAATGACATTTGTACAGGTATTGAGTATTTCTGTTGTTTGAAGTCTTAAATAATGCATGCAATCGTCTGTGGTGTTAATTATTTCAAACTGTGTACAGGACCTCATAAAACAATCTGAACAATGAATGTAGTTGGTGGCTGACCTGTTTCAGTGGTGGGCGGAGCCTGGCCAGTGTGAGAGGCAGGCTCAGGAGCAGACTGAGTTATGGTGACAGGCACCAAGTGGATGGCCAGCTTCCCGGAGGCTGAGCGCTCCAAGCGGATCAGCCCTTTGTCCTGCAGCTCCTGGACCTTCATCTCCAGATCTGAGGAGATCTGGGAGGATTGTTTGTGGTCCCTTTCGCGGTCCTTCTCCCTCTCCCGGTCGAGCTCCCTCTCACGTTCACGTTGCTGCAGGAATGTAACTTGCGCACACGACTCGCGGAGACTTTCCTATAAATCACAAACAACAGACCTACTGGTGTATCGTGCATATTCAATGACATGGTGAGCCATCGTTTGATGAAACACTGCATTTCCTAGACCATGTACTATTAACATGGTAACAGGATTAAAAAGAGTTATGCGCACTGAAATCTGCTGAGCTCAGCCTTTACCTTTAGCATCTCTACCTCCTTGGTAGCCTGGATGAGCTGCTTCTCCAGCTCTGCCACTTTTTCCATGGCCTCCACCTCACTCTTTTGCATCGTGGTGCTGAGCTAAAATGCAGGAAGCCTTATACAATCAGCCGGGCTTGAAGGTCCTATGAAACGCAGCATGACAGACCTCAGGATCTCTACACGCCTGCACACCCATGAATCTATCTATGTCACCTGGGCATTGACATCCTGAAGTTCCTCCATGTGCTCCAGCAGAGTGTTCTTGGCCTCGGCATCCTCCAGCAGTGCTCCCACGTCAAACACGTTGTCCAGGTAGGCCTGGATCTGCACCAGCAGCTTGTCACTCTCTGTGAATTTCAGCTTCTGCTTGGGGACAGAGAGATAAACATACAAGTAGATCATCTGCAGAAGTACTCTGGATTCATAGAACATGGTGTCAGATTCTTCTATAGCTTCTGCAATCCTACAGTTGGGATATCATACCATAGATGTTGACACGGGCGCTCACCTCCAAGTACTCATCTAAGCCATGGTTGGTGAACTCATACTGCAGGTGCACACGGAAGTTCATGTTCTCCACTGAGTGAACAACAATGTTGATGAACTGCATACATGCAACCTGTATGGGAACGGGGGGAAGGCACTTACAATCACTGCAGCATGTCACAAAATTGTTTGTGGGAATGGACACTCCTTGGCGGGGTCAATCAGATGGTGACCATGCTCTTTCAGTCCAGCCATAACATACCCCCAGTGATTACCTGTGATCTTGTGTCCCTTGACCCCGGGGAAGGTGCCCAAGCCCTAACAACTTGCTCTTTCTCTTCCTCTTTTCCCCTTGTGCTGATGTCAAAATGGCTTTGTTTTCATTCCTCTGCTTCTCCCTACCCTTTCCTCCCATCCCTCTAACACATATACCTATATATACATGTTTCACAAGAGCAGGTCTTACAATATTCCTATAATTTAAGTCATGCCTGTCGTCTTAACCACTGATTCTTAATGTCTTGCCTTTTGTTAATGTTTGCTTCCTTAAAAATTGGCTGGCTTTACATTTCTTACCATGAAGTCTATGTTGCTGTCTTCATTTGTGAAATACTCCATCAGCTTCTCGAAGCGGTTCTTCTCACCGCATACCTGAAAAAGATATAAAACCGGCATGCAATTACCAAGGTGGTCACAAGGTGGCAGCAAATCCCAGGTACAACTGCTTATGAAATCCCAAACGCATAATGCGCACTCATGGGTCATGAAATTTTGATTCCAATGCTGTTTTTCATTTTGTAATGCTGCAGCACAAACAATCTAATTCCATCTGTGATGGTTTTAAGATGGAACCTGGAAGATCCTGGGAAACATCAGAATTCCTTGTTATCATCCCTTTATCAAGCCTGGCCAAGAAACTGATGGGGTTAAATTATTATATGGTTTGCGTGTATTTACACACAGTCACGTTACAGTGTATGTCACTGGCATGCAGCGGGATGAATGGTTATGTTAGTGATGGTGGGAGATGGGTAAGGGGATGAAATCTCCTTCACAAGGTCCTGAATAAGCCTCAGGGTTTAACACAGCAGAGGAAACACCCCCACATCCATCTTTACAGAAGTGTCTGCCCTGCCTCATCCATACAGCCACATCACACTCTAAATAATGCAGCGTTTCCACCCTCCAGCCAGTACCCAAACAATATCCACATGGCACTGCAGCGAGAAACAGACGCCACACTCGCCACACTGACTAGGCCCCACCCAGAAGCCTGGCACCAAGCCCCCACCCACTACCACTGCTGAAGAAACCACCAGGCTTGAGACCCACCCCTGGAGCAGTACGGCCAGCAATCCTGGCTGAGCCACGGTGGCTGGCTGAGGGTGGAGGCAGCGCCATTGCTGGCTGTGGGGCATCATCTGCCTATAGGGCATCATTTGCCACTGCCTGTAGTTTGACGGTTCCTGTAATTGACAGCTAACTGAAGACTTTGGGGGGATTGAAGTAATTTAAAGAATGAATGAGGTAAAACCCTACATTAAGTTTCCTTCCAGCATTAGGAAATGTCATGACACGTCAAGACAAAAGCTGTCACATGCAAAATGTTTTGTCTGACAAAAGAGGCAATAGGTTTTGGATGCCTACTGTCTCTCTGAAGAAGTTTTTAGGTAGCTGCAGTATGTGTACATGGAAAGACATACAAGTCCCGGCTTCCCTGATCATTCCGGACATAATTAATTTATAGCATTCCCTGCTAGCAGGAGTTCCCAGCGGAACCATGGTGGAGATCACTCAAAAGTGTGGTCAGATGTCAAGTTCTATGCATGTGGCGCATTTTTGAGGGCTGTGCAGTTTGTAGCAGCTGTCTGGACAGCCGGAGCAGCCGCTAGTTGTAGAAATGCGGCTTCCGTGGTCCATGCAGAACCACAGAAACGAGGAAGGAGACAAGCCTACTCTGAAAATACAAGCAAGCAAGAATGGTGACAGAGCAGGTGATGCAAGGAGAAAAACTATGAACAGTAAACCATAGTGCTTGCAATGGGTGGATTGCATCAATGTCTCAAAGGGGGTGCAGTGATTTGAGGAATCCAGTCCCCAGCACCCTACTCCCTGAGAAAGGGTGCAGGGTTTAGAAGAGGGGTCCAAACTGGGCTGCGAGGTGAATGAAAAGCTTCCTGACCTCTTTGAAGTTATCGAAGGCTCTGAGGATGATGTCATGTCCTCCCCTCACTAGGCACACTGCAGCCAGCAGCTCGAGCACAAGAGCCTTTGTCCTGCAGGGCACATGAGACCAATCACACTGCAGCAGGTCAAGGGAAGTGGAAAATGTGCTCCCAGTAATGGTAATAGCGAGACACTGCAGGCAGTGGCGAGACGAAAACTGAGAATCCAGGAGTTAGGGGATTTCCTTAATGAAAAAGGGAAGAGAGTGTCATACTGCTGAAGTAGGAGGAACAGAAAGTTGACTGTAGACAGGCGGAAGAGAGTGGTACAGCTAGATAAAGGTATCAGATCACCCCAGTTTTGACCAAGAGGCCTTGGAGCCTTACTATCTGAAATCATTCTCCACAAAACTCTGTAAAATACACAAACGTACCCTAGATGATTCCTCCAGTAGAGGAAATGAGGGCACACAGAGAGAAGAGAAGAGGGTGGTCTGGGGAAGCACCAAGGGGTTTCCTCTGGCAGGAGCATGCGCTTCGCCTCACCTTGGACTCTTGTTGTTGAGGCTGAGTGTGATCTCGTTGACGCACCGCGGGTGGGTCATCACCAGGTTGAAGCCAGACTGCGGAGAGATCCCAGTGCTGTCAGAAAGGCTTTATGTTCACAGATAACAGACTCCACTCTTCAATCAGTATAGCGAAAGTTCAATTCCCACATGGGCACTCAATCTTAGTTATACCCTTAAAAATTACAAGCAGAGCACCTCAGTGTTTTTCAGTACAATCTGACGCCAATGTCAGAAGTGTGAGATTGTGTTTCTTTAACCTTGGCAAAGCACAGCCACATTTACTGATTTGTTGGCAAACTGTTTACTTGTTCAGGGGATCAAGATAAACCAAAAAGGAAAGGGAGAGTGACAGAGTGCGTCTCTCAAAACCCAGCTACACATTGTCCATAGTAAAACCCAGGTCCCAGATACACATTGTCCAGCCTGGTTAGCATACCAGCTGCTACTGAGTGAACTGTTAATTAGTGTGATTCGAATCTCATTAAATCAGGCGTGCCACTTGAAGGCCCATATCATGGTAAACAACATTTGTGCTTCTTGACAGGAACATAGAACATACAGATATTTCTTGTTTATTAGGGCTCGTTGAATTAATAACAGCATTCATTGTTTCAAGAGAGAAATGATTAGTCAATAATTCCTGGCAATTTTTGAGTGAATTTATTTGAACATAAAGGTTCAACTAGCCCAAACAAATAAAGTTAATCTAAAGAGAATACCAGTGATTGATGGATCAGGTATAATAAGCAACTGGTGGCCACACAAAGAGTTACTGGTCAACAGGAAGACACGCCCCACAGCACCTGATAATTCATTATAGCACGCAAGCACATGATGCAGACATGGACATCATCCTTCTGGCCGATGATGCGTGAGCTCCTCAGGGTCCTCCTGCTGTGCAGGGAGCTGAAGCTGCCAAAAAAGGTAGAGATATAGAGGAAGACAGAGGGAAAGAAGGACAGATGGGGCCACAGAGACAGATTAGTGAGTGAGTTCAGTGTAACATGGGCAAATAACCCATATGGGCATAAATGTAAGTGGATCAATTATATTAAGATTCTATTTGATCTACACTGTTTTGAAGGTCTTGTCAAGCCACATGGATCCTCAGATAAGATCTCTTTAACTGTCCCCTTAATGCCACGTCAGCTCTCTGTCTCAGAAATGCTGATCCAAATAAAAATCTATGAAGGCCTCACATAGTTTAAATATCTTTGCAGTAGGTTTCGGTGCTAATGGAATGCGGATCATCTGTATTATTTGTGCAGCAATGTCTATATGAAGAGTAGCAGGTTCTCCATTCAGATTCCCATCATAAACCTGAGCACCAGCGCGCACGCACGCACACACACACACACACACACACACACAGGCATGCACGCACGCACACACCCGCATACCTGTCTAAATGGGGACCGTCCATTCATTTCTATGGGGAAAAACCCTAATCCCAATCACCCTTAACCCCTACCCAGCCCTAACCTTAACCATAAGTAATCAACCAAAATATAAGACTTCTGCCGTTTTTACATTTTTGATTACATTCACAGATTTGTATAAATTTAAGGTTATCCTTGTGGGGACCTTGAGAAAATCTCCCCAAATGTAAGGAAGTATGAGGTTTTATCACACACACACACACACACACACACACACACACACACAGATTTGTAATTATATCTTTGTGGAGACTCTCCATTAAGATCTATACGGAAAACTCTAATCCCAATATGATAACCTTAACCATAAGTAACCAAAGAAAATTTAGTATTAGTATTTAGTATTTTAGTATTTTGACTGCATTCACAAACCTTTGTGGGGTCCTGAAAAAATGGTCCCCACAGAGTCAAAATATCAGGATTTTATTACATTGTGTGGAACATTGGCTGTCTGTTTAACTTATACAATTTCATCAATTACATATTACCAGTTATTTGAATTTTTGCTTCCTTAAAATACTTTGAATAAGTGGTATAGTAGGAAACTGTCAGTTTGCTCGGGCCCTAGGTGTGATGGTGCAATGGAGCGATCAGACTTCTCCATCATAGTAACATTCCAAGGCAGTGCAGCATACAGACCCCTGCTAGAGAGCCAAGACTGAGCAAGCCTTTACTCATTAGGAATGCATACTCTATAGCCCTCCGATTCTCCTCACCAGAACCAAAGCATGGGCAGGTTTCACGGCAGGGTGGGGGGGACACTCACCGGATGGCCAGAGTACGCGTGGCCTTGGGGGCACTGTGGGTGGGGGAGCTGGTGGCACTCTTGGATAGCACCTCTGTCATTTTTTCTCCTCTGTCCTCTGGGAGAGTCCCATTATCTGCACTGTCCATGTCACGCCTGCAGCATGTCAACATAGTGGTGAAAACTGCTAGACTGTCATGTTCTGCATGACAAGGCCTCTATTGCTGCACACACCCATCTAATCATGCCGGTGTGTATGATAGTTAAAACATGGCATGACCCTGCATGGGGTTAACCCTACTGAGACCAGTACTTACGTGACAGCAGACTGGGCACAGGACAGGTAATCCACTAACACATCCAGACCTCTGTTCTCTTCATTGAGAAACTCCTTGGCCCAGCTAAGGGAGAGAGAATCCACGGTAAGACATCATACACGGCCGGGAAAGATTCTTCAGAATAAACTAACATGTAACATGTTTTCTTTGTATGCATGATGTGATATTTAGTATTCCTTTGTGGTTCCAGTCTCCACTGAGGTTTGAGTTAATCTGTAGAAGCCAGTAGCTGTCAGATTAGAACATGGAAAACCAACTTAAAAACCATCTCATTGGTGCAAGGCAGCAATCTGATGCATTGAGTGTTCCAGGAGGTCTTCACCCGATGTGATTGGTCCGCAGAGAAATCTCCAGCTCCCTCAGGACTTGGGTAGACTCCTGGGCGCGCCTTTTAAACTGACAGAACAGATGTGAGTTATTTGGATTGTCACATTTTCTTTTAAAAAGTTCTAAAGGACATTTACAGAAATACAAGTCAAAAGATATAGTTTCAAAGGAAATAGGGAAGTTTGCAGTACTAATTCTGCAAAAAGTTTTTTTTTTAAATAAAGTAATAGTATTATAGTCATATCTGTTTCTCTCCATATTAACCAGCTAAAAAAATCACAATCAGGATTTTGATTAGCTGGAGATCAGCTTGATATTACTGCATGAAAGACATAAAACTCATTCTTACAAAATACAGTTTGCAACTAAATATTTTCTTTAAGGGTATCCTTAGAATAATTTATAACACAGTTGAAATGCAAATTTCCAAAACTCACTCGGTCTAAGGGATACATTTTTGAGAAAATGTATATTAATTTAGTGAATTTTGGAAATTTAATGAAAAGTCTTTATTGGATTACAATACTTTAACAAATGATGAAGAAGAGTGACTTTAGGTCATTGGTGATCTTATCTCAAAAACAACAAACAGACTGAGTATGTTTTGGAAATTTGCTCTTCTGTTTACTTGTTGATATACATCACCACAATCTGCTATTATTTAAGCAGGTAAGCTTAACTAAAAATAGCACAATAGAGTTTACTGGTCTCTACCCAAAGCAAGTCTAAAAAACACTCAGGAGACCAATTTGCGGGAGAGTTATTTTAAACCTGTCGGACCAAAGAGTAACATCAACTAATTAACTTCCAGAGCAAAATCTCTATTATGAGTCCATTATGTGTTTTTTGCAGTCAGTATGGTCTGGATCATTCGAGGTATTGAAATAACTTTTGAAATTGCTATTGATACCCAGAGCATATTTAGAATGGTAGTCTTTAACATGGGGGAATTTTCCCATAGGTGTTGAGCAAGGAGGGAGACCTACCTTCCGAATGACTCCTTGGTCCAGGTAGCTTTTCAGTTTTAGCAGGTATGTCGAGGGGGGGTTCTTCACCTGGAAACGTTCCTGTTGCCGAGGGCAGATAACCACAAATGTGTAGTCAGCTGAAGTAGTATTGCCATTTCATGGAGACATTGTGTTTGTCGCTTTATTATTATTTGTTGAAAAATGATTTTTTTTTTACATTGATGTGTCAGCAATGAAGTGGTAAGCTATTCACTCTGATACTGGAATAAACATATGTGTTTATTTCTCCCGTTTGTTTATTTAGCTATTCAGCCCATCTCAGAAATGACCATAGCATGAGGTCAGGCATAATAGGAAGCCTCACAGCCCCTCTGCAGTCATAAATATTCAGCTGTGTGCAAATGCAATCATCTTCTTGAGAGCTAAAGTTGAGGAAACACTAGCCAAAATATTGTCCGCATGTGTTTCCACGGTGACAGTGCATATGTGACACTACTGTCTGTCCCACAGGTAGTCAGCTGGCTTACTGCTGTTACCATGACAATTTAAAATATTTATGAGGCACACAGCATGAGGCAGGCCTCGTGGCAACCACAAGGGTACTTGCACAAGGATGCATACGTTGGCAACGTGGGCAGACATGCTGACACTCAAGCGACGAATGCACGATGGCATGGTGCGTCACGTATCGATTACAGGCAGCTCCGCAAACTGCTGTTTGAGCTCAGTCCCATTTCTTGTGGGCATCTTCTGCTCCTCACCTGGTCGCAGACGAGTTCCCACTTCTTTTCATTGTCATACTGGCAAAGGAGCTTCACCTTGTCTGGTGGCAGGTTCATTGAGTTCTGGATTGGGAAACGGAATACCGTCATCAGTCATCACAGGCATACGCTATGGATTACTTGGTTTTATGGTTTATAACAGGCGGACCGCGGGCCGGATCCGGACCCAGAAAATGTCCCATACAGACCTGGACCGATAGCCAAAACATTAAGTTATTATTTAAAACCTGGCAGGACACTTCTATTTTAACAGGCGCAGCGTTTGCAGTCTTTTCAGTAGTGGTTTAGCAGTAGAACCGAACAGTTTCCCACGCTAATGAATGTCAAACACCTTTAACCACCAAGCAAGATGTAGTTTGGCTTAAGCAGCCCTTTGTCTGCGCTAATGTGCCATTAGTGTTATTAGCAGCAGCGAAGCTAACACCCTCAACCAAAAAGCCGTAATGTTCCTTACAGAGTGACTGGTCTGTCCTGAAATCATACAGCTGAAAAGTTTTCCAATACAGTATGTATTATATAACATTTTGGATAAATAGACGTAATTTATTGTTGATTTCATGTTTGTTGAAGTTTCTGCTTTTTATGTATAATGTTATCTGTTATATAAATAAACTCATGTGAAACAAAAAATGTACGTTTTCATGGCTGCCAAATCTCAAGCATCTGGCATGACACTCACGTTGGAAATCTTATGGCAAATCTATATTAATCCATTAAATCTATATTATTCCATTATAAAACCTAAAATTAGCTATGTCAAAGGTGTATCTACACGGCTAAATACAAAAGCAGACTATTTACAAGGTAAGAACTGTTACATGTGTGTGCAGACATCTCGAATTCAAAATCTCACTCCAGCCAGCTGGCCGAAGTTCTATGTCACGTGACAATAAATATTGTCAAAACCTTTTTGAATTGTACTGAATTAATTTGATTTGACAGTCAGGTACTGATTACATGCAATGCTGATACAACTAATAGGCTACTTAAATATATATCACACTATATAGTTAGACATTATCATCTTCCGGACCTTTGCTTCAAGAAATTTTCTTGAACTGGACCTCTTTCAATTTTAGTTGAATACCCCTGGTTTATAACCTTGATAATTTAACTGGACATTTTCATAATTTATTTTGGTCATGGCAAGAAAGTCTAAACAAAATACTTGAAAAGCACATTCTGATGAAAGCCTTGTACTAAAACGTCTGTATCACACTCATGGTGAATTCTTAATTAACAAGATCACAAAAATACCCCAATTCAGACCAGATTATTCTTAATCTGGGCCGGTATGCATAAAACTTCTCAGAGTAAAATTTCACTCTTAAATGCGTTACAGTTCTAAGAGTGACATGATTTTGCTCCTACTCCCAGACTTAAGAATAAGTGGCATGCATAAACATTCTTAAGTGTTAA
>JAODJW010000094.1:14954423-14965114 GCA_026777045.1 Hyperopisus bebe
ATTGGTTGATTAGATAATTGCATTAATGAGAAATTGAACAGGTGTTCCTAATAATCCTTTAGGTGAGTGTATATGCTTTTACATAAAACTATATTCTTCTCAATGGTACTTACAGGTTTTTGCAGGTTAACTCCTTAACCAATAGAATGCTACAGTGAGTTGAGGTTATTGACCTATATTTCTCCATACACTATCAGAGAACTGGGTTTTAGAAATGACCTTTATTATTCATTAGTTTTTTTTTTTATTATAAGTTACTACAAAATGTACGTTAGTGCTATTAATAACGGGATTTATGCGTTTGTATTATATGATTTGGTAGGATGCCTCTTTCTGCAGCAGAATTGAGATTAGATATTTTGGAAACACTTAAAGCTGTCATATAAATGCATTATAGATACCTTCATAATGCATTATATTGCATTTATGAGATATTATAAACATGGCTATAACTAGGCATAATACATTACAGCCATGGTTATTGTGCATTATGAATGCTCTATGAAGCTTTCATCACTGTCATCATTTTTCATTATCTTCCACGCTAAAACCTCTTGATAATTCTGCCTCATATTTTTTGGTCCTGTTGAATTAAAGTTTATGTCCCATCATAAGTCAGTTACACCTATAACTATAATTTAAACAAGCAATATAACCAATATGGTAACTGTTGTTAACGCTGTTACTGAGGTGTCAACCCTGCTACACCCCTTGTATAAATACCCCTGTTATATCCCTTAGTATAAAATTCTAATATCATTTTAAAAAAATGAAAAGACAATTGTACAATTAACAAGTTAAGTGAGACCAGTTATCCACCCAAAGAAATTTAGGAATTATTTTGTTTTGGCCCTTTCTTAAAAGATGAACAGGGGTCATGAAACAGGCATGGATGTTGATTATTTGGAATAGTATATTTAAAAACAAGATTGGCGGAAATGTCACGGCAGTTCTTTTGGAAAGGTAAGGATCACTGAATCCAAAAAGCTGCTTAAAGGATTTTAAAACAGATATTTGAAAATAAAACATTGAGTGGGAAATGGCACATATTCGTATAATCACTCAGATATTAACAGCATCCACAAATAATTGGGTGAATAAAAAATACTGCAAAGTTTGGTGACAACAGTGAGCAATTAATACTGTCAAGCCCTGCATCCCTTCCCCCTCGTTCTCTCCCCTGAGTGACTCTAATGAGCCACACCTGTTACTTGTTTAATCTTACATCTCCTTACAGCCCTCCTGTGGATCATCCCAGGTGCCTCTCCTCTCCTCCCTCACATGCCCTGTATAATGCGTCGTTCAGTCCTGCCATCCCCAGTCCACACATTGATGTCACTACGTGCCTGTGTTCCTCAGTGTGGCCTGTACTTAGTGTTCCTGCCCGATCCTCCCTACTCCATTTTGACCCCTACTAGTCTGTTTCCTTTGCCCTGTCTGTGTTGTAGTTTTCTTTAATAAAGCCTCTTTTGGTTTTCCTCCAGGTCTGCCTTCACCTCCGTCCTTGCCCTCGATGTGATATAGGTTGCGTTCGATTTCAATGCGCCGCTTACAGCGCTGGCTTAAAGCAATGCATCGTGGTTAGATTTTTTTGTCCGACTTCAGCTGGCGCTACAAAACGGCAATACACGTCACCATGTCACATGGTACAAAAACTTCGCGAGAGCAAGACGACTTAAGACAGATCGTGCGCCTCCGTGACGACATAATTTTGCCCTTATTGGCTGAAGATTTTAGTCACACGCATGACGTTTGTATCCCAGGCAGTTTCGATGTGTTATCTTTCTCCCGAAAAGCACGTAAAGCAGTGACAACTGAAGGTTTTCAATTAATTATCATGGTAAAATAAAGTTTTAATAAATTAAATAAATGCTCTAATAGTACACGTTAGTTACTGTAATGTTGGGACTAATGACAACAACCAGAAACAGCTGATCACACGGGGATTCCACACACGAGGGGGCGTGGCACACGGAAGGAGCGGACGATCAGGGCAGGACGCATTGTTTGGATACATTTATTTTCTTACTTTAAAAATTACTGTTTTGTGCGTGGGGTTAGTGTTGTGCTTAGATGTGTTTAGTATAGTATATGCTTTTCTTGTTTTGTCCGGTTCATTTTGTGTTTAAATGCTAAAAAACATATTTCGGTGTACTTTTTGGGGGCCAGGAACCAATTAATTGGTTTTCCATTATTTCTTATTTCTTTTTAGGATTCGATCCGGAGTTCTGCACGGATTAATTTCGAGTTCTGAGGTACCACGCGTACTGTATTTGATTTTTTTCCCTGGCAGCTATCTTTTTACACAGGGCCACTATATACACAATGGTTTATTTTTTCACTGCTAACAGTTTGGATCAGGAGTTGGTTATTGTAAAAGAAGTATAGAAGCTGTCCGACTTGGCTGCAGTCACTTAATTTATACTCCATCCCTGCAGCCGCCGGCAGATCTCGCTCCTAGTCACGTCGGCTGCAGACGAACGCACCCATACTTACCGAACTGAGATGGGGGGCGGAAAAACTATATAATATAATCACATTATATACTAAACAGAAAGGAACTTGCCTGTCACTCATTCAACAGAAATCAGAAAAATGGCAAATGAGACGTTCGCTGGTGCTATATTGAAAGGAGCCAGGTAAGATGATCATGCCGGTTGGCATGAATCATTTAACGCGTTCAACTGGGGTTACGTACCCGCAGTATGCGATCACCACGGAGCACAAGGCTGTGCAGTTCATTAGCTAGCTGTACAGTATGGCCAACGTTGTGCTGATGACTCTCGCATCATCGCTGCGAAGCTATCCTATTAGAGGATAACCCCATCCATCTATCTGTCCGTCTACCTATCTATCTAACATTGTTTGTCAAATTATGTCTTACTTCGAGGACGTAAACTATCGTTTCCAAAAGTGAATTAATTAACTATTTCACCGACAGGAAGCTCATGCACAGCTTTCAGCGCCCAGGCTGCGAGCCGGAGCGCCGGACGAGCGACGCCGCCTGTACCGCAGTCTCCTTGCCAGGTGGAGGGGAGTCTCACTGCGACACTGCAGCGCTCCGTGCCAGTCAGGCGTATGAATGAACGCTGCCGCAGCCTGCATCTCCCCATTAACTTCCCGTCCGGCGAACCCGGTTCATCAGCGCGCTGCAGATTGCCCTATATTATACAGTATTCCGGTTTACTGGATCGCGAGAGACAGGCTGCACTTACGCCGCCTCCGGCTCCATCTCCCTAAATTTTCCAGCACCCCGGCAGCGCTAATTATAGGTCGTTAAGTGCCAGCTGCTATTTGAAAGTGGGTTAGGTGACAGGGGACTTAAAGGCAAAATACGTCACTTCAGAATACTGCCCCACTGAGATCACCAAGCCCTCGACATTTTGGTTAACTTACGGTATTTATCCATTTACTTATAGCTTTTCAACCAAAAACAGCAAGACAAATGTTATCTAAGCCTTTCAAGCAAAGTACTTTTTTGGGAGACCGACACAAGTTCTCATGGGACTTTCATCTTCAGCTCTTCTGTGCCAGACCAGGTTTTTATTTTTCGGTCATCCGATTATAGATTGATATATTAATGTAATTCCCCAGGCGGCCAGCACAAACTAGAATATATAATTATAAGGTCTGACCTTCCAATTCTCACCTCTTTTTTATTCTCTAGTGCAACAATTAAACTCTACACAATTTAACCGATTCACGACGTTGTCATAATCCTCTAACGAAGGTAAGAAACAAATTACCTGTTACAGTGCAAAAATCACATTCTCACACAATTATATTCCAAGGTTCTTTAGAAATGTTGCTCAGGTGTAATGTGACAATAATATCTCACTGTCAACATCACATTGCATGTGGACTGTAGAACAATTCACAGGAAATGTTATTAGAACTATAAGGCTGGACCTGCTGCCAACTAATCAGCAGCAATAAGCATAGGTGCAAGAGTAAAGCGCTTTATGATTCTGTTTAGCATTCATAAACACTTTTCCAGTATGGGTCACAGTGAGCAGGGCAAAAAGCAGGGGCTACCGTGGAAGAGACAGCAAGGAATTAACACACACACACACACAGACCTGTACTCTTATCTTTGTGGGGACTCTCCATCCATTTCTATGGGCAAAACCTTAATCCAGCAATGACAACCTTAACCCTGACCCAGCCCTAACCATATAAGTAAATAAACAAATACAAGTCTTTTGGCATTTTTAATTTTTTGATTGCATTCACAGATCTTTATAAAACTGAATTTCTCCCAATGGGGACAGAAAACACACACACACACACACACACAAATTGGTCTATAGCTATATAAATGGGGACCGTCCAATCATTTCTATGGGAAAAACCCTAATCCCAATCCCGACACCCTTAACCCCTACCCATCGATGTCCCCAAATGAAGGGAAAATTCAGGTTCTACTATACTTTGGGGACAATTTGGTCCTCAAATGTGATCTAGGCAAACCCACACACACACACACACACAAGTAAGTTTAGAGACAGAACTAAGGACATGCAAACTCCTCACACACAGCTGTGGGTGAGAATATAACCCACAACCCTACAGATGTGAAACTGCAGTGCTACCCACAGAGACACTGTGCCAGACTACAATATAATTATCATCAATAATTACTGTAATGTCCCAAAACAAGCTCATATGAAGTAGAAATCTGCACGTCATACCTGAACCGCAATCCTGAACACTGCTGAATACAGCATAATGTGAATTCTGTCATTACAAATCAGTCACACCAAGCACGTCAATACCCTGCACTCTCTAACCCCACGCACAAAAAAGAACCATGGAAGACTAGCCCTGCCTAATCAATGACAAGCCGTAATTATTGCTCAATCGATATGGTGTGATTGGAGTTGCCAGATTGACCGTGAGAGGCATCTATTTATCAAAGATGTTCCTATGGTTTCACAGAAAGCAGACGTAGATTATACCCTATGCCGACTGACACCTCTATTGAAAGAGCCAGTGCCAGTCACACAGCCTCTGATGCCGATGTGAGTCTTTTGGAGTCATCTGAGGACCTCGTGAGTATGCAGAGATGGGGTGACCTCTGACCAATTCACTGTAAGCAGACATGCTCCTGTACACCCACAAGTGATGCGGCTCATTTCCTGTCAGATGCTATGAGGGGGGGCTTATTTACAGTTAATGCTGCAACACATAAAGGAAATGCACATTCTGCACTAGGATGTCTCTAAATGAAATTGATAGAAGGCTGGGACGGCAAACACAGAGATAGCTGCATGAAACTAAGACAGGTTCCATCATTGCTTTGACACTGTCAGGACCTTCTGAGAAGATAGTTTTTTGCTCAGTATTTCAAGCAAGTCCAATATGAGGCTTGGGCAGTCTGAGGCAGACATTTTGCTTTTCAGATTAATTTGTCATACTCTCTCTTTAAGAGGGGCCTTGGCTCAGATGGACTGATCATAAAGCATAACATATTGATTGGGAACTGACCTCTCTCATTGGCCAAGGACACTTACATAAACACTTCTCTGCACTTTGACATGCATAATTGAACACAAATATCAATATTTATCCATGCATAGCTGGAAACATGCTGCAGACCAGACCCTTTGACTATGTTATAGTGCTATATTTATACTTCATAATCTCTGATTATAAATGTTAGCTTCTGAAAATATGAAAACTATGCTTAAATGGGATAAATTTAAAGTTTACTTATTTGAATTACTTTTCAGCTTGCATTTTTTTCCTCAGAAGGAAATGACCAGGGTCCGTCGGCAGCACTCTCTCTGGGTTTTGAACCAGTAACCTTTTCATCACAGATCAACATCGTTATTCAATAGCATACCAGGCAAAATGCTCCGTTTACATTTGCAGTCACAGAGTAACTAGTCACCACAAGTGGACAGTAAGTGATTAAATGGCGAGCGATATCGCTGACTGACCCATCCATCAAAGCACAATCAGTGTTAACAGATACCCCTGAGGTCAGAATCACAGGCTGGAGCTGCAGTTGGAATTCATAATTCATAGGCTTGGAAGATATCACAATATTATCATTGTGATATCAACAGCCTTGACGCAGTATATTAACTTTGCTTTGAAGCAATAATCTGATGCTGCCTTTTAACTGCACACACTTAGGCTACGTTCACACTACCATGCTGAAGTGACTCAAATCGGATTTTTTGCCTTAATGTGACACAGATCTGATCTTTTCAGGCCTGTGTGGACATGCAAATCTGATCTTTTCAAATCAGATTTGTGTCATTTTCATATGCAGTACTAAATCTGATACGTATCCGATTCGCGGCCATGCAACCTGAATGTGAACGCTCAGATCAGAATTCATGTGGCTTTTTGCTTATACGCATGTGCTGACATCATCAGCCTGCACCGGCAGTGGAGGAAGGTAGAAATGGAGGAGAGCTTTGATAACAGAAAACAGAAGAAGCTAGATTCCTGACTTTTTTTCCCCTTTTCGACCTGCTCATGTACAGCTGCTTCACTGCTTGTCGTCCTCCAGAGCAAAGTGCGATACATGCGTGATCTACTATCCATCCATCCATCCATTTTCCAACCCGCTTATCCTACTGGGTCGCGGGGGGTCTGGAGCCTATCCCGGAAGCAATGGGCACGAGGCAGGGAACAACCCTGGACGGGGGGCCAGCCCATCGCACGGCACACGCACACACCATTCACTCAACCGGAGTACCCGGAGGAAACCCCACGACGACACGGGGAGAACATGCAAACTGCGTGACCTACTAACATGTGCATTTTTAATGCCATGAGTCGTCCCACAGATATGATGTATTTTGTTGTTGGTGACACAATTGACCCATGTAAAAACGTATCAATGTGCACATGCGTGACATTTCAGAGGACCGATGTGTTCACATTACAGGCAGATACAGGTCACTTGCAGTTATGAATGTGAACCGTCAAGATAGACAAATCCGATCTGAGCAAAAAATCGGAACTGAACGATGTGGCTGGCAGTGTGAACGTAGCCTTATTCAAGGGCAGATGTGGACATTACAGGTCCAGAAAGTAAAAATCCAGACCAAGGTTTTGTTTCAACCACCCAGTTGAGTATAAAGAGTCACAGTCACAGAGTACATAGTTGGTTGGTTGAAACAAAATCTTGGTCTGGATTTTTACTTTCTGGACCTGAAATGTCCACCTCTGTTCAAAGGTACCAAGAAACCCCACTATATGCTGTTGGGAAATGTAGCCAAAATATTGACCTATAAGAGGAGATCTCACTTCAATAATTAATGTAGCAACTAGCCTAACGAGTTCTACAGCGAAGATGAGTGATTGGTGTGTGAAGAAGATTAATGTATGCATCAGTTTTTGGTTTTAAGCTCAACAGGGAAGGGGACCTAGGATGTTTAAATGAATTCACTTGTTGCATTTGCCCAGATATTTAAAAGACAGCAGCACCACAAATCCTTAATCTAATCTCAAAGTTCATCATCTAGCTGAATTTTTTAAGATAAGCAAGGCCGCTTCACTCTCAGGTTCAGATGCAGCCAACCATTATTGGGGTGTTGTTGAAATGCACCAAATACTAAGATGGGTCTAACATGGAAGAAATGCACAAATGCAATCATACATTTTCACACAGTGGGCAAAGCTTCTTTTTTTATATACACGGAAAATGTGACTATGCGGTCCCAGGCTACAAATACTCACCATCCTGCATTCGTTTTTGCTTAGAGGTAAAAGCAGCTAATAGAAAAGAGAAAGCCTCATGTACTGCTATTGGCTGGATCTGCTGAGGCCATGCTCTCTTTGTTTTAATATTTTCTTAAGCTATTAAGATTAGAACCTTGACATACAGTATGTATCTAATAAACACTGTGCTAAAGTCTTAGGCAGTCAAAGAAAATGATATTTAAATGATCTTCATATCACCTCAGTATTTGCACTTACCATTCAAAACCTCCATGCACTTGACTGTTCACTTGCCTTGTTTGGCTAATCAATACCTTATTGAGTTATTTCTCCAATTAAATCAAGTAATTGAGTTTTAGTGAAATTTAACAAATACCTAGAATGGCGGGGGTGCCCCTAAGGAGGGTAGGGAACTTCTACAAGATATCAGTAACATTTTGGAGAAAAGTAGAAATATCTAAAGAAATAAATTCTTTAGTTTTCATTGTTTTACTGTTAATTTTCATGTTAAATTGAGCTTTTTCCCCCCCCAAGAAATATACTTAAAATTACTACCAAGATAAATAGCTTTAAACATTTTGTTTGACTTTGCACAGTACTGTACATATAGAACTTACTTGGTAAGTGAAATAACATCTGTAGCCTGTTGCTTTACAAATGCAGAAGCGATTAGCTTCAATCCATATATTTAGATATTATTTTCATCAGCAAAATTAGAGTGCACATTTTATTTTTTTGTTTGTTGAAATGTGTTTCAATGGCTGTTTGGAATGTGATTTTCAACACAATAGTACTGTCTGTAATGAGGTATAAAAATGGCCTATCAGAACTTTGCAAAACAGCATGGCTCAGTTCATGCCTGTAAACCACCTTGTACTTGGTGAATTATTTAGTTTCTAACAGAAATTTTGAATGGTTGCATAAGTAAAGAGAAGATACACAATGAATTCAATGTTCTTCATTAAAGACACTTAACCTGACCACTTGAGAAACACAAGATTACACCTGAGAAACTTCAAATGCAGAAGAAACCAGAAACATTTAGTTTTGAGAACATCAAGGCAGACTAACACAGCAGATTGCTGCGACCTCAGCCAATATTTATACCTCCCAGATATCAGACTCTTTGTCTAATTAAATTCTTTTTAACCGGTTTGTGGCAAAGTTAGCACAAGAAGCTCAGGGGTGAGACCACAGAAACTGTATATGCAGAGACACCGCCTCGTGCTCCAGGAGAAACAATCGTCACACCCTCCTGAGTAATGAGGCAGCGCGTGTAAGGCCAGACTCTAGACAAAACTTATAATTAATACACCAAAACACCTTCAAGGCAGCAACTTTTTAATGGAATTATTTACATGAAGAGCGTTAACACCAGAACCGACTAGCTATAAGCAGTAGATGTATATGTCTATGGCCCTGAATTATCTGCATTGTGGAGAAAGTTAAATGATCACCTGTTTTCTTGCTAGGGGGGCCTCCCACATAAAACGTTTGGCCCCTTACGAGGTAGAGCTGGACATAGCTAACATTTAAGATGAGAGGGGATAAAACTTCTTACTCTAATCCAGTATAGGGCTGAGGTGAGCCTCAGATAGCATGAGGAATGAGACAAGGGAGACCCCAGAGGGGGATGTCAGCCCATTCCAGGTCAGACATCGACACACTAAGAAACACTCCTTCACCTAATCCCATGTTTGCAGGAAGAAAGAGGAGCACCTGATAGAATCGCACATAAACAACAGCAGAATGACCAAATTTCACCCAGCAAGCTAGAGGGGGTGGAAACAGACCCTCAGACCTTCAGTCCTGGAAGTGTGAGGCCATAGTGCTCACCACAGAGCTACTGTTCTGCCCTATAGACTAAAGCAAATGTATTTCTGGCCCCCATTGTTATTCCCAGAATTCGCTTACAGCTACATGGATACAGAAGCATAACCATGAAAATATCTGTACGAGTCCATCCCTTAAAATGTACCCAAGGCACCTATACTTACATCCCCTTTATTTACATGCATTTGGACCCTTGCCTGCAAATGAGGGATATTGCAGTGGGCAGGTGCCATGTGCTACATCATCAGGGAGGGGACAAATCCTGGAAATTCAGAAAGGGGAACTTTTTAATGGAGCCAACTTCCCCCCCAGTTGAGAGGCAGCAGGGGAAATATCAATAAGGCCTTCGGTCATTCAGAAATAACCATGTGCACACACATGCACATAGAGACCAGCTCGAGCAAGTCACAAGTTTTTCTTCAGTGATTGCTCAATGGGGACCACCTTGACTTCCCCATCTTAATCAGACCATTCAGATCCTTTAAGGAGATGGCACAGTGAAACCAAAAAAGCATCATGCAGGGCTTTCTGAAGGGCATTGCGGTATTGCAGCCAGTCTTGCAACCTGCCAAAGGCTTAAGCTATGAAACCTCAACTGTATGGTTTCACACCACCACCTCACTTCATTTATCGGCTGTGTGAAAAGTCATCCAAATATGCCTTTTTTTTAAACATATCATCCAGGATGAACAAAAGTCACACCCTCATTACATCATGTGTCTGTATGTCGTCTTTTCACCCTTGTGGCAACTGTCTGACTTTTGTTGTTAAAAAAAAAACAAGCTGCTGCATATCTTAAATTCTTTCCTGGCTGCCTCTTTCAAGAAAACATACCTGGACATGGCAATTTGCATTCAACATAAGAAAACTTAACAGTATGGAAGGAGATATCAAAATAGGCAAGTGGAGGCCAATGAATTTCCTGCCGAATAGCTCCCTCTGTCTTGGGGATTTCCACCAAGACACCTAGTAGAATTTACATCCCATGTAACATCCTGTGTAATATAATAAAACATGTCAGTGAAACCATTAATATTTAGCTAAGGACATGGTTATAATCAATAAAACATGTCACTATCGAGCTGAATATAGTGGTACCTCGGTTATCGAACTCACTAGAACTCGAATTTCTTGAAAGTCGAACAAACCAGTTTGACCTAGAACTCGATCTGAATATC
>JAODJW010000094.1:14993274-15009576 GCA_026777045.1 Hyperopisus bebe
TGAATATGTGTATACATGGAAGAAATTATCGGCCAATATTAGGCTGAATCATATGACCATCAGTAGGTTATTTTTTGCAAGCCATGTTCTTCAACTTTTCTTCCCCATTTCTCCTTTTTCAAAGATGTGAAATAGAGCTTTTTGGACATTTTTGGCACTTCCTTAAGTCTGTTTATTGTTAGAATGTGTCCTTTCCAAAGTGAGTTAAATTGCTTGTCATCAGGATTGTATTATGGTAATTCAAGCTGATGTAAAATCATGTAATGTGAGCATTCTACCAAGCAAATCACTTGACTTTAGTACAAGAGCAAGATATCTATTTCCAGTGCAGACACTTCCCTAGGTGATATGCAAGTTCCCTTTTTAAAAGCCTATACAGAACATGCAAAAAAAGTGTACTGCCCATGGCAATAATTTCCCATCTTATCCATCCATTTCATATCTATTCATGAAGTACAGAGTCCAGACAGGCCTGCAGCCTATTCCAGGCAACATAGGGCGTAAGGCAGCGGAACTGTCTTCTGTTAAGCAAACTAGTGAACTGATAACCGTGTGCATGTCCTGACCAAAATGGCTGACGTTTCATGGCTGTAGGCTTTGTAGTATTTGATCACTAAGTATGTGTGAAGCACTTCTTTGTAAAGTCTGATGTTTTCCTTGTTGTGATGAGGGTGGAGTCTTTGTTTATATATCCATGAAAAGTTATGCAGCATAAATAGTTTTCCACAGTTTCACTGGTCTAGATTGTAGGATAATACAGCTTTTTGGCCAAACAGCCAGTTATCAGATTTCAAGAATGATCCACATATATTTGTGTAATATAAATAAAAGATTTGGTTATAGAACATACAAGTCAAGTCAAGAGTTGGGTACAACAGGACAAATGCATATTAACATCTTGGGAGGTAGTTTTTTTGTTTATGTTTTGTAATAGTTTACAAACATTACAGAAAACTGACATGATTCAAAACATTTTTAAGTGACTGAATTTTAATTAGTAAATTAATCCATGTAAAATGTGATATTTACTAAACTACGCTGACCCACCGGAGTATGACCTTCCCACCTGAGTATCACGCTTAGAAATGACAACTTTCAAAAGTCAGAATTATATTTTTTAATTAGATATATGAATTTTTTAAATTTATTGCACATCTGAGTTACCTGCTTAAACATAGTGCAACCGACACATATATTTTTATATATGTATAGAGACAGAGAGAGGAAGACAAGTACCATGTAGCGTAAAAAGAAGATACAAACAAAGCTCATTGTTTTACAAACAGAAAAAAAGGGGGAAAAGCTTTTCAACGATAGAAGAAGCTGCCTGCAGCTGTAGGAGAAACAGCACAGTGGTTGAGAAGAAGCAGATTTTGGTCGTCCCCCCTCCCATGGAGGATGCTACTGGAATGGAAACTCTTATTAAGGAAAGGACATTGGGGTGCAAGACTGACAAGGGCTGATTCAGGCTTGGTGCAAACCTGCTTGAAATGTGAAGTTGTCTCCCCATAACCCAAAGTAGTAAATGGCCCAGTCCTGTTACATTTTGGCATGGATAACGTCTCACACGTTAATTTATAGCAGTGGTTCTCAATCCTGCTACTGGCGCCCCCCATGCCAGAATGTTTTCATTCCAACTCATCTGCTTTCAACCTGCCAAATTCATTCTCAGCCTATTAAGGAGCACATAAGCCTGATTAAGATAGGGTTGGAATGAAAACATTCTGGCAACGGGTGGGGGGCAGGAACGGGATTGGGAACCACTGATTTACAGTGACAACGCCACCTGCATCCTGTGAATAAAGGACAAATCAATTTCCAATTCCACAGTTTGATTAAGGCAGTATTGTTCTCATAGTTTTTTGATAACCAGAATTGTATTAAATGGCTTTCTTCGATTTTAAGCCTTGGGAGAATTAAACTGTATCTGGAAATTGGCAAAAGTTCAACGTCTAATCACTTCTTATCTGTTCAGAAAATTGGCATTTGAAGGAATTTTAGTTAAATATAACAAATAAATATGTAACAATTTTAGAATTGTTCGGAGACCACTATATAAATGAATGCTAGAAGAAATACAAATAAAATTTAAAACCAGATTATTACTGTTAGTAGAATTATTATACTCCTGTATAAAATATGAACCCCTTTCATCGAAAAGTGGAATTAGTGGTATTCTTGGAGCAAACGTGTGAGCCGTACTGGGCCAATTGGAGCTGGCAGTACCACGATTATAGTGATTAGTACAACTCATCTGCAATGGGCATTAATGGAATGTTTTGACGGTGTAATTAATCAATCAGATATCTGTCATTAATTACTCCCTGCAGATTAAAGTGTCAAGGCATTTAGAGAAGTTCCGGAAAGAATAAATAAACATCAAGATCCTCAACAGGAAAGAACGACAGATGTTTTGGTCCTTGTGTTAAAACTAAATTTTCAGGCCGAGGAATATTTAAAAGTCTGTGAATAATGAGAAAATCTACACATGTAAGAGCAATACTGCCAACAGGGGGTGCTATAATTTTTAAATCCATGCTTGATGAATCCTAACAGAATTGTATTGCAAATATAATGAATGATATTTTTGGTTTAGGCAAATCAAATACAAATATAGTGCTTTGTAATGACAAACAAAAAAGGTACAAGAAAATTATTTCCACTATATGACACAACAAAAGCGTTTATATAAATAATTGTAATAGTTCAGCAGTTGTCAGACTGGGTAAAAACTGGTGAGGTGTGGATTCAGATTGTATTTATCTTTACATGTGTTACCAGTGTAATGTCAGTCAGTGAGAGGCTGAATTTCCATTTGAATTGGCAAAATGAGTGTGTGTGCAAGTGTGTGTCTGTGTGTGCGCACAGTTTCAAGCATCCACAGTATCAGACATAACCAGTCAAAACCCTTCCAACAGTCATTCCAATAAACCAGTGTTTCCCAATCCAGTCCTCGGGAACCCACAGCCAGTCCACGTTTTTGCTCCCTCCAAGCTCCCTAGCAGAGTGTCCACATTTTTGCTCCCCTGGGAGCTGAGAGGAAGCAAAAACATGGACTATCTTTGGGTTCCCGAGGACCAGATAGGGAAACACTGCAATTCACTGTTTAAAAGGTTAAAGTAACATACTATGACAGCAGATGAAGGCCTGTGGAAAGTAATGTTCTTGTTAGTCAGGCTGCAGAGAGGTAGGTTTTACTGCCTTTGCTTTGTTGCAGTCAATAGCGCATACTACAATGGAGTAGACCTAGTGTTACACGTAATAAACGGCTACTACAAGTGTCCTTTACGATGGACGTGGTATCCTTCTTGCTGATTAAACTTCAGACAAGCAACAGAAAGTAGTTTAAAAAGCTTTAAAACAAAGGAAAAACTGAAGTTGTTTGATATAACATACTTTTGGTTGGTCAATTTTTAATTTGCTTTCATATTGTCCGTATATTTTTTCTCTTCTGATTCAGTGCCTTTTAACTCTTAACTGTGTGTTGCATGATGTGTCCTTATGCTCAACATCTGTTGGGGTTCCCACTTTCACATGCTCTGTGGGGTCAATAGCTATGAGGGAAGAAATGTGAGGCTGAAGCTAAAGACCTTCAGATGGTTCTCTTTGTGCAGAGCCCCCATCATGAGGAACACAAAGAACTGCTTAGCGTGGAATCCTTCAGCACAGCAGACACACTCATTGCTGTGCTTCCTCTTGACTCAGAACCAACAAGTATCAACAACAAATTCCTGATCTGACAGCATATACCCCGGGTCCTGCCCGACAGTCAGTCCTGGTGGCCCTCTGTGATTGCTGCTGGGTGCCGGGTCTCCTTAGACGAGGTGACTGGGTAGTTCCAAGACAGCACGGGTATGGTGGAAGCCCTCGTCTGACCCTGTGATGACCTCCTGTCCCTGTTGCTGATGTGTGATGTTCAAGTAGGCATTCATCAACTGCATTATCTCAGTCGGCTGTGGAAGAGACATAGGTGGTTAGACGTAGAATATTTGACTAGTGTCCAACTCAGCAAGCCTTTACCACATTTAAAGCAAGGTGACACGTGTTTCTTGGGCCCCTACAGTAAACACAATGTACCCTCCTTCAGAGGTGGCAATTTCAGGTCCAGAAAGTAAAAATCCAGACCATGACTTACTTTCAACCAACCAGTTGAGCATAAAGAGTCACAGTCACAGAGTACTCAACTGGGTTGGATGAAACAAAATCTTGGTCTGGACTTGTACAATGAAAGACACACTTGTCTCCTATGAGACAGCGGTGACATTTGGCCATGCAAGTGAAGAGCAAGATCCCTCAGTTTGACAGGATCCAGAATCAGCAGCGATTTTTTTCAGGAAAGCATTTTCTAATATGCTTTATATTTCCTTGATTATATTTATGGAACAAAATGCATTAATGTTGGTAAACACTGAGATAATAGCAGGGAATGTGATGCGTTGTGGATATTGCTTATTAAGAAGCATCCAGTTTTCCATCGTCCCATGAGTACAAAATGTATAGCAGACTATATTTGTGATTTCCTCAAGTGTAAATAAAATAATAATATTATTATTATTATTATTATTATTATTATTAACAACAACAACAAAACAACAACAACAACAACAACAACAACAATAATAATAATAATAATAATAAATACAATCCTTAAGCTTTTTGTGGCATATGAAATAGATATGCCTGTTCAAAGTGTTTTGGTTCAATAGGACATTTGGATCAACAAATGCAACAGGGACCTAAATGAGTTCCATGAAACACACATAAGCTGACATGAAATGTATAGATAATTACAGGGTAATTATTTTATTGGACTGTATTACTCACTACCCAAGACATAACTATAGTCTGAAATTGAACTAGAGTATTAGCAGTGTAAAAGTATTGCTAAGTACTGGGGAATGTTTCAGAGCCTTTTCACATACAAGCACTCCCTGATCTGTCTGGCAACACTGGTATCTAGTGACAAGTACCTTGCTGGTCTCAAACAGAAGATCCCGATCCCCGGCAGTGACCTTGAAGGTGCTGCTATCAGATGCTCCATAGGAGCAGATCTGGCTGAAGGGGAGGGACTCCATGGCCTCCGCCTCCCCCTGCCTGTACAGCGACAGAGACGTCGCCCCCACTCCCAGCCATAGCTTCTGACAGAAACTGCCCGTTGAGCTCTGAGCATCCCGGAAGAGGAAAAAGCAGTCAGGGCTGTCCACCGCTCGTCAGAACAGCTCACACATACACAGGCATGTCAGGTGACGGGACTCACGATGTAGAAGTCGATGTCGTAGAGCGTGCAGCCGAACCCAGGCCATCGCCTGGCGATGCTGAGGTAGGCGGCCATGCTGTCCAACTGGCTATACCCGACCAGGCCCTTCCAGTGCTCCAGGATGGCCCCCATCACTGCGGTCCCCTCCTCCTTCAACCGGCCTCGCAACCGCAGGTCTTGCTCTGCCTTCTGCTTATGGGCAGAGCTTGACGTGTGGCTCCATAGCGCCCCCGCTAGGAAGCTGCCGCGGAAGCGTGGTGGCCGGCCAGGAGGGGGGGCCTGGGATGTGGCTGTGGTGTCAGGAGGTGGCTGGGCGGTCTTTAGGGTGAGCAGTACGCGTGCCTCCACCACGTGGCCAGGGAACAGCTCATCCAGCGCAGGGCAGGGGGAGTGGGTGCTGAAGTCCCCGAAGAGGCTCTGTAGGCGGAGAGCGGCCAAGGTCTGCAGGTCCGCCTCGGGGGCGGGGAGCTGACCCCGCACCACCATCTCATGGCACTGGCGTAGCACAGGGACACGCTCAGTCAGCATGGGGCGTGACTTTTACCGTGTTTGAACCCCTAGGGCTCCAATTAATGTGACACCGGGGCATCTCAGAAAGTTTAATTCTCTCAGATGTTAGACCTTTGAGCATTGAAGGTGGCCCATTCAGTGGGCTGCTGGTTTTCTACAAAGTCGGATTGACTCTGGCTACAGGTCATTAAAGCTACACTGCAATGTACTGTAAACCTCCTGGTCTCAGAAATGATTAATTGACCAACAAACATTAATCATATCTAATGCCTGTCGCAAATGTCTTTGATTAATAACAAGTAATCTGAATCTTAAATGATAAATCATCTATTTGCCATTTATACAAATATGAATACAGGTACATCAGAATTCTTCTCTTTGCCTACCCCATCATGCTCTCCATAGCTTGGTGGTCACAGTACAGGGTCAGCCAATGTGTGGTGTCCTTGGAGCTGGGGGGGGGTTAAGGGCCTTGCTCAAGGGCCAATGTGACTGTTCTGCTGAGGCTGGGGCTTCTGATCACAGGCACAGAGACTTAGCCCGCTGAGCCACTTACCACCCCCATCCTTGTGTGTGGAGTTTGCATGTTTGCTCTTTGTTGTGAGTTACAGTAGGTAAACTGGTGTCTCTAAATTGCCCATTGTGTGTGTGCGATACAATGCACTGGCATCCCAGCCCGGTTATTCCTCTGCCTTGTGCTCTATGCTGCCTACCATAGGCTCCAAGTCCACTAATGACTTTGCAGATGAGAGACTGAAGAATGAAAATTAGGGTTGGTTAATACATTAATTTTTGTCAAGTACGTATGTGATTGCAAATTTATTTACCTGTTCAAAAAGGAAGGTGTACTCAAGACTGTCAGGCAAGATGTTCTCTGTATCTATATAGCAGTATAGCTTGAAGTACAGCCATTTCTGGGTGTCTGTGTCTGACTTGCTAGAGAGGCTGGAACACACATTGAAGAAGGTTGGGTGAGTTCATATGCAAGACGGCTCCATCTGATTATTCAGATTATCAAGTTATCATTGACTATCCTTTTAACTCAGACATCCATTGGTCCTTATTTATTTGTTCTACTGCAGACCACTGTATTTAGCTGTCATGAATCTAGATTCTAATGGAAACATGGACGTCTTGTAGCATGATACAAAAAAATGGGAAGGAGGCAATGTACAGAATTTCTTATGTGTTTTGCATTTCTCCCTTTGCAAGAATGCAGAGACCCATCAGAGGTTAGCAGTGCACTGACACTGCTGTGTAGGCATTGGGTAAGGCGCCCATATGCAGCAGCGTCCCCGTGCGTAAGCTGGCTGAGGTCTGAGCAATGTTTGCCTTGCTTACCCAGTCAGCACATCAGCGATGATGGTGCTGCCCCCGATGACCCGTTCTCTCTGCCCACTTCGCTCGAAAAGTGCAAAGGCATTCCGGCTTTCCTGCAGTCCGAGCTGCTTCATCAACTTCTTCACGAGCTGAGGAAGAGGAAGTATGACCGATTGTGCTCAAACCACAGGCTGCCAGAGAAGGGCTCTGGATTGGGAAACACAGTCTGATGCAAGAATCAGAGTAGCAGTGCAGAAAAACTGCTCCAAAGTACCATGGGGTGGCAATAAAATACAAATGAGACCTAAAATACCCCTACAAACCATACAATAGGATAAGGTAGATTTTAAGCACTCATAGTGTCAATGGATCTCTATAATCAGCTGCTGCAATTATCAACATTGGGACCAGTGGATTCCTGGTCTTAAGAGGCTATATCCGGGGACAGATATTTCCAGTCTGTATATGAAGCCTCAGAAAGGGAAAATCTCATCTAATCAAGACAATGACTGAAGAGACACTGAGGTTGGGTGCTTGGGTAAAGGAGAAGCCAAAAACAGTGTCAGTGCTCCCTAAGGAAGAGCGAGACCTGCGGTGGCCCATATCACCGGGCTGAGTTTTTATCTCCATTAGTTTCAGTTTTTTTCTACATTTATATAGTTTTGGGCACAAAAACTTAAATGCCCTATTGGAAAATTGTTTCAGAACATGGGACAGCAGATTCTGGTGGGCAAAAACTTATCACTCTAACCAGTGGGATTATGGGGGATTGCAGAACAAGAAATCACATTATCATGTGTGTATAGACATTTACCTTAATTGCATTTATTTAACTTTAGTCCAAAGCTGCATACTTTTTTCTTTTTTTTTTGAGGGAACAGGGTGAAGACCCTGGAGCAATTCAGGGTTCAAGACCTTGCTTTAAAATCATTCTGCTGACGCGGGGGTTTGGAACCAGTGACCTTCAGATCACAGGTACAGCATCAGGTACCACTGAGCCACACGCTGCCCACCCTAGAGCAAAGTTGTTCAGATCTAAATTATCCAACTAATTATACTTTTATAAGGAAAGAGACCTAATGAATGGAGTGGGATATAAGGCACAGTTGAGATGTGACCCTATCAGACTGGTGCCAATGTCATTACCTCATCAGCGGTGGTGTGGGAGGTGATGGGTGTCCGGCAAGAGCCTGGCCCGGGGTGGTGCACCGTACACTGCAGCTCCTGCCGCCTCACGAGCACCTGGATCTCCTCGCAGGAAGGCACGTTTTCACGGCACCGCGTCTTTGCCAGCGCCTCCTGGATGAACGATGCGTAGCTGTCTACCTCTGTGCTGGGATAGTCTCTCTGCACTCTGAAGAACAGCACAAGGCAGGTGGGTGAAGCGATAAGCTCTCTTAAAGCTCACAGTATTATGGTCTGTGTCGAAAGCCGGCAGGGTGGCTGAGAAGAACTTAAAGAGTTCAGGGGCCTCTGTTCCTAATAAGATGTAAGCTGACAGATAATTAATGTGGCCAAAAGGCATCTTTCATCCAGAGGAGTACTGGTCCAGGACAGCAGGCTCATGCATCACACTTTAGTTTGTCATCTATTCTCAGGAACTGGAACATGGAATGATAAATGTTTGTCTTGTCATTCAGATTATTTAAAGAATTTCCTTTCGGCATCCATCACATACTGGAAAAGTGGGCAGAGGCTCCAGCGGGACAGTGCCTGCTGATGCTAACTGGGACCCTGTCATCCTCTTCAGCGGCCTGGAGGAGGAAGTTCCTCCATCTAGCATCACATTGTTCGACCACAAAGAAGGTAGTTCTTGCTATTGCTCGTTATGCCTGGCACAAATTAGGAAGTGACCCAACAATGGTGAAAGTTTCCCTGAATAAAATAAACAGGCACATGATGTTCTTTTTTGATTTTACTCGTACTGGGGAATGTACTGTCACTTCGAGTAAGCACATACCACATGAAACGTATTTAGATGTACTTATAAAATGTCTTGGGCTTCGTTATACTGAGGTTATCAACACAGCGACAAAAATCTTGATCAATTATCAATGCAAATATGGCCCTTAGAGTCAATGTAGCTTCAATTGACATAAAGGGAAAACACCTGAAGAATGTTTTGCGATACAACCATTGTGAGCCGGAAGATGTGGGTGGGCTGGAATGAAACCGTGTGATAAGCGCTTTTATTCACCTCACCTGTCCCTCATTAACAACACATGCCTGAGCCTCCAGGCCCCGGCGTGCATCTCCTTGACTAATACCCAATGTTTCTTTTGTCTTTTTGTGCCAGAGTCTCCCTTGCACTGATGTCGGCTTTTTGTTTCTGTTCACACCCATCATTTTGTTATAATTTACACTGAATTTAATTTGCAGGCATTTCTCAGCATACACCTGAAAAAATCATGTCAGCCAGTCCCTGGAGCATTTGGGATTGAGGGCCGTGCTCAGGGCCCCAAGGGTGAAATTAGTCTTCTGGCCCAGGGATTTGAACTGGTGACCTTCTGATTATAGAAACAGCCACCTAACTCACTCACTGCCCTTCATCTCTAGCCCCATCCTCAAATAAGGTTCCTGTTGGGTCCTCCCATCCCCATGTCACATGGTCCTGTGTTACACCCCTCCAGGGCAGAGGTCTTTCCGCTCACCTGTGGAGATGGAAGCGCAGGTAACTGAGCACGGGTGTCCCAGGCAGGAAGGTGCAACTCATGCAGGTGAGCATCTGCCAGTAGCGCAGGTAAGTGGGCGCGTCAGGGGTGGGCACCCCGCTGGTCTGCTTCACCAGCTGGCAGTAGACCTCATCCCGAAGTGGTCGCAGGTCCTGGCACGTCTGCAGCACGCCCTGGATCAGTGGCACAAGGTCCAGGGCCACCTCCAGCTGCTGCAGCGAGTTAAACAGCTTGACGGCCTCGTCTCGGAGCGAGCCGTAGCCCTTCCCGCTGTGGTCTGAGACAGGAGGTTGTGTGGTTAAAGCCCAAGATAAACATCTACAATGCATGACAGGTAATATTAAGTGGGAATTATGGATAATTTCCTGTGCCTCCAACACCTGACACTGTGGTGTGGTTAGTGGCAGAGTTGGTATGTTGGTTATTACTTACAGGTGTGGTCAAAGCTTCCATAAGGAAAGGGAAGCAGAGGGGCGTAGAGCGGGCTCTGGGTGTACCTCAGGATTGGGTTTTTTTGGTAAATCTGTTCCACCGCCTCCTGATTAGACTTGCTTTTCTGCATGAGAGACAAAGGGGATAAGGATGTACTGCAGGTTAATAAAACCTGCATGCCGCTAGTTGAAGGTGTTCCTGTTAAGACACGATACTCATGGTCATGACTGCGCCGAAGCACCTGGACCTCAACTCCTGTCCTGACCTGTCAGATGTCAGCAGGTGTATTAACACTTCAAAGATGCTTAGTTTACTGGCTCAACTCATGTTTTCTTAAACGTGTCCTACTGAAAACCCAAAGAGAGGTCTCAAGTTGTCTGAGATTATCATAGGATCTTGACTTCTCTCTTCTCCACTGATCATTCACCTGTATATTAATCTAACAGCTCTAACTTTCTCATGATACTCAATATCAAATTTCAGATGTCTCATACTAACCTCATAGAAACTATTCAGACAAATATACTTCATTAAATCTCAGGAAATTATATATTATACACACACACACACACACAGGTTTGTAATTATATCTTAGTGGGGACTCTACGTTCATTTCTATGGGAAAAACTCCCTTACCCAGGCCTAAGCTTAACCATAAGTAACCAAACAAAATATGAGGTTTTTGGCATTTTTATTATTTCTTTGATTGCCTTCACAGAACGTTGTGGGGACCTGACAAAATGGTCCCCACAACCTCAAAAAAAGGTTTTTATTAAGTTGTGGGGGACATTTGGTCCGCACAGTGTAATTTAAACCTAATCCACACACATACACACACACACACACACACACACACACACACACACAGAGTTGATCAGTAGATTTGTTGGCCTGATTCACAATGACGCACGATTGTTTTCACAGTCAAGATAATCCAGGAGCAAAGCTAATCATGTCCTGTGAGCTTCTGGGAACAAAACAGGCTGATATTGGGTTACACAGCTAAAAGAGGTCAATGAGATTCTTGGAAGGGGCACTGATAGTTTCAGCTTGCTTGCATGTGCCACACCCCCCACTGCATATTATGTAAATACTTCACTGGGAGTGAAGACCCTGAATTTGAAGAAGCTGTCTATCCATCTCAAGTCTTACTCAGATCCAAAGTCTGCTGGCTAAAGGAGGCATCAGACAGCATGGTCTGCAGTGGACCAGCAAACAGCTGAAGAAATGGTGACAAATTAACTACCTGCCACAACCAGCTAGTTTTCAGGAAAGGCAGCCCAACAAATTATTAAGGGTTCTTCTGGCATTTCAGCTGCAGAGATGAATGCATGTAAGGCGGTGTTATGGACCACCACGTTCCATTGTCAGCCTGCTCAGATTTCTATGCAGGATGTGTGGATTTGCATAGGGTCAATCAGTCAAAAGCACCTCGTTTATTAATTACACCATAATGGGACATATCCTGGAGGTACAATGTGTGCTTTCAATTTTGGTGAATGATATCCTTTCAAGATTTCTCCCATTCTTTCACACAGGCCAGCATGACATGAAAAATGAAAGAACTTCAAGTAACAAGGCCCTGGCCCAGGATTCAAGTAACACACAGCATGCGGAATATCAGGTGCATGTGTGCAAATAATTATTTATTCTGATACTTGTACACACATACAGACAATACAAGGTTATCTCGTTTGATTGTTCTAAGGGACCTGGGCAAACAGGAAGAGTACAGCAGAGTTTGGGTGATAAAGAGTGCAGTGATGGAATGAAGCACCAGCAAAATCTGGAGCTCATTAATTATTAACCGGGCCATTTGACAACAAATCCATCTGCAATCTGCCCAGAGAAGAGGATTTTCTGTGTTACTGCTTCTCAGAATAAGATACATGCACATTTTGTTTTTTCTGATCAAATCAAGAGCTGGAAAGCTCACATCCTGATTTTGTCCCAGTGGGTATGGGGATATTTATTGTGAAAGATTAAGAAAATTTAATTTTTCCTTTCCATGGCAATGCAGTAATGAAATCTCCTGAATGGCAGGCTTTGATCACAGCACAAACCAGAAACCCTGAGCCTGGGATACGGTCATTCCATGGGAATTTTGAGATGTCTCTTCATGGGCAAATAGAGTGGGGTGGCTCTGAGGAGTTTCTGTAGTCATGGAAGCCATCATTGCCATCATCAGAGCCCTGTCTGTGATAGACTGGGGCCTTGAGATGTGGGTCTCACAGCCAAGTCCCCGAATGCCTCTCAGTCCTGACCCAGGGCCCTGTATAATACAATAAGGCTGCCCCAATCCCAGCTACTGTATAAGAGAAATTGAGGTCCAGTCTGCTACCTACCTTATAAATAAAGGTTACTTTGCCAAAATACTTCTACCAGGCTACTGATACAGTGTTGAAGAGGAATGCATAAATCATGATGCTAATAATAGCCTAACGTAAGTCTAGAAGAAATGTTTGTGGGGGTTCATCTAAGACAAAGTTGTGCCCTAAAAAGTTCTAGTATTCAGTTAGGTTGAAAAACCTCTGTACTAAGGCTTGATTCTCAGGCATGTTGAACCAAGACTACGCTCACGTTCATCCTTTTTAGTTTCTCTTATGCAGATGAATGCCACAGTACTGTAAGTTCAGTCTAAAATTTTCATGGGGCTCTATTCCTGCAAGAGGCTGGTTACTAGATTTCATAGCTCTGGGAGGTAACAATGGAGGTTAATTCTGAAAATGTCTGCAACAAGAAAAAAAGGAAGATGACGCACAACTGTAGAATGCATTTTATTTTTTTTTAATTCTGAAAACTTCCCGGAGCTCAGAGGGAGTTTTTAATCACAGCAATTCAGCTTTTAAAACACCTTCAAGTTACATCAGCAGAATGGGCAATGAACTAGCCAATGAACTCACCTCAATGTCCCGAATTAGCAGCTGGGTGGGTGTTTCCATGGGGGCCTTGCTGTCGATGACCTTCTGGATGGCACAGGCCCATTGTACCGCCTCATTGAAGTGTTTGGTGTACAGGCGATAACAGTGCTTCCGGCCATAGACTGTGATGCTCCAGTAGCCTGAGTGTTCAGAAGACAGAGGAAACAGTGTCATTGGGAGATAGGAAAAGCACCGAAGTTCCCAAACAAGCCCGTCCACCCTTGCCATACTTACTGGGATTCTTACAAAAAGGGCCATGATTCACGTCTAAGGATGAAACTAGTCTGGGGAACTTCCATTTCTGAACATGCGGGTATGAAACTCTCACCGTACGTCTCACATAAAGAACGGGCTTCGTCACATGAAGTTTACCTTATGTAACTTTGTTAAACGTCTTGTGAAACACATCATGCACTTGGCAATCCCCAGATTTTTTTGTGCCTTCTCATAATAAAGGAAGTGTGTGGAAAATGGGAAGTGTTTACAATGCACAAGCTTCGATGTATGAAAACAGTGTTTTCTCTGACCCTTTATCACTCCGAGAACCTACTTCAGCCTTGTGTAACTCAGGAGGTCTATGAATCAAAAACAGGTTCACTACAATGGACATGTAGATATATATGGTATACTCCTATGGAAACTAGGGGGAAGTACTAGATAAAAATGACACAAAAATACGGCTTTAGTTTCTTGGACTGAAAGCAGACACAATAGCATTTCCTTATGGCATATTACTGCCTGAAAAACAAGATGTCTGTCTACCTGTAGCTAACAGTAGACAAATTAAACCAGACAGACAAGTCCTCTTTATCAATGAGAAATAAAGGACCAGTCGTGGCTATCCACACTGCTAAAATAAAATAATACATCTTTTTGCCTTAACATTTTACTTATGTACCTTCGTGTTTATCACAGTCACAAAAAGGCTATTTGATGACCTTGACCATGTGTTTCCTGCTGAAATGAAGTGTTGGGTTTCTGGGATGACTCAGCAATAAAAGTCCACAAATGTTCATCGTCTAACTGTCTCCTGATTCCACAGATGTCCGGCTAATTTTCATTTTCAGGCACCATGTAGGAGATGGCTTTTTTACCGGTCTCCTTGTAGGTCTGTTTGTCTGGCCAGATGACTGAACAGAGACTGGTGAGGACCAGGCTGCCCAGCCTCCGTGAACTCTTCTCCTGACCATTGTAGCAGTCCAGCGAATCCTGTGTGAGAACGAACCATTGTCGCCGCTGTCGGATCCAGCTCTCTTGCACATCTCGGTACAACCAACCTGGCAGCACAAAAGCACCAAAGGTCAGCCTTCCAGAACGAGACCCTAGGTGAACTGGCACAGAGATAAGCTAAGCGAGAGAAGACATCATAGCCAAAACTCAGGAACCAGAAAAGGTCAAAATGGTTAGCAACTGCAACACCTAGTGGGGTTTTACCTATTTTTCGTTCCAGTGCAAGTCAAATCACATTAATGATCCACAACAACAGGTCGACCAAACAGCTGCACAGAGACAAAACTGAGCACTCATAAGTGTACAGCCTTCAAACTGTTAAATAACTAAAAGAAGCACTCATCAAAGTGATGGGTATCCAGTGTCAAAACAAATTTTTTGTCTTCTTTTAGGTGCAGTAACATAGTATGCAAAGCAGACAAACAGCATTATAAATTCAGTGGGTGTAAATGCAGTAAAAGCCCATGAAAATAACAGCAACTCTGACAGGGACTCTTTGCTTTTGCCTACCCAAACAGAACGCAGCCCACAGACTTGGCTGGAAAACCTGGGAAAAATGCCTGACTTCTGACCATGGTTAATCCACACTGTTAACCCACTTCCTGCCAAAAGATCACTCTGGATATCAGCGCATGCAGTCGAGGAAATTTTCTGCATAATTCCCCATTAAAATACTCCTGAACCACAAATAATTTCTAAATAATTTCCAACTGATGCATTCCTGAACTAGAAAGAAAGTTTTCTCCACATACTTGTAGTCTTTAGAGAGAAAATATATACAGTTTAAGGCCACTTTTGGGGAGAGTAACAAGGCAGCCAATCAGAACCAGGATCCAAGGTAACCACAAGGATACAGGATCTGTTGTAAGCTAGGAGTTTCTGAGTGTATGTATCTAATGATTGACCTTTGGTTAAAAAAAACCCTGTGGAGCTGCTGCCTGTAGTTATTGTTCTGCTTGTCGCTAAGCTACAGTACCTCTGCTAATGGTTCTTCAACTGTCAGTCGAAACAGAATGAGTCAATCAACACTGTTACTCTCTTATTGTTCACTCATGTTACTTGTTTTATTTAAAGTTTTTATATGTACTAATTAACTTTTTTAGCAGTTCATAATTCAGGACAGGTGTCATTACCTAAAATGGGAAAACAAGAATGAACGGAGTGCCAAAATACCCACATTCAAAAATATGAAATATATGTAAGGTTTTTTTGTGGGTTTTTTTGTGTGTGTATCATTTCAGAAATTAGGAATTATAAGTGTAAAACAAAAGGTTGCCACTGATAAAAATACACTGGTTGCACTATTAAAAACATTCTGATACTCAAAGACTGAGGTCAACGAACATGTTACACAAAAGTACTACCAAAGAAAAAGAAGAAAAAGAAATGAATACGACTAAAAAGTCCAGGGTGGATGCATAAATGTTCTCAAATTGCACTTCTGTACCCACTAAAACTACAACAGAAACTGAAATACCTGTGACTGTCCCGAATAGAATTTTCCCAGCCTTTTTCAAAAGAAATGACGACCATTACTTATAAGGCTTGAGCTATGCTATTTCAGCAGATATTAATGCCCACAGCTTGAAAAGGCAGTAATTTAACACTGATCCATAGAAAGACAGTTAGAACCACAGGCGCCGATATAGACATATTGGGGTTGGTATCATCACAGACAAAATTCTGAAAATTTAGGGCAAAAAGGGGGCAAAAGACACCATGGCACCCTGGGTGCGGTATCAGCAGCTCCAGCCTTTTACATGATGTAACTTATCCAATGAATAGTCAAATTAAGTGAAATTAATTACGAGCTGAGCTGTAACAAATGGCGTCACACCCAAAGACATGCAAGATCTCGGGCTTCTATCCCCCATTCTTCTGGAATTATTACCCAAAATGGGAAAATGAGAGAGAACAGAGTGCCAAAATATCAATATTCAAATAATAATAAGAATATATA
>JAODJW010000094.1:15009753-15024588 GCA_026777045.1 Hyperopisus bebe
GCGTCATGATGCTCATCGTGAGCCCCTGCAGCCACTTTATGATGGGCCGTTCTACATCCTGAAGTTTTTCCAGGTCGGAAGGTTGCCGCTGCTGAAAATACTCTGAACAAACTTTTAAAAACATTTTCATACTCAAAAACTGACATGAAACACAAAAGTACTTCCCCATCTACAGTTTGCTTATTTCTTCAAATATCTGACAAAGACAACCTTGTAACAGAATTTACTTCTCACAAAAGTGCCGGATAATGGTCCACACGCACAGAGCCGCATATGCTCATGAAACTCAGTAAGTAACAGGAAATGGCATGTTATTCTGAGAAATACAGTACAGCGTCAGCAGAGCCAGGGTAAACATTGCAGCGTCACAGGTCAACATCCAGGACTGTTACTCCTTCTAACAAATATAAATATATGTGGTACTAAAGCTTACCAGATGCAGAGATGCCAGCAGCAGTTGTAGAAAAATGCACTTATGAAAGATCTCTAATCATTTGAGATATATATATATACATATATATATGCACACACATGTGTGCATGTATGTGTGTGGGTATGTACAGTATGTATGTTCTGTTCTTGCGGCACCGCGGCTATGCTACTTATCATCTCTGGACTAAATCTCTACAGACTGTATTAATGATTTAATGCATTTTCAGTATATAATAAATGTCCGGCAATCAATTGAATATATATAATATAAAAGAGATGTAGGTGGTTGCATGCAGTTACCCGTTGCTATCATCATGTAAGCTCTACACTGCACACTTCACAGCAGGAATCATATTTTAAGAAAGAACACTCCCTTACAGAACCTAATGCACCGGTTGTTATTAAAATTTTGATTCTGATACGAGGTCAAAATCATGCCAAATGAATGTAAACATATTCACAAATGTTATCCAGTTGCAAATATAAACTCTCACTCCCAAACTGAGGTGACCAAGGCCTGGCTTGTAGCTGGGGATTTTCAAGTGGGTGAAGAAACACCGCCAAGGAATTTAAAGCATTGTGATCCGGAAATCTATACCATCAGGCCAGCAGTTTAAACAAGCTGTCCCTTGAAGCGGTAACACAGGAATCTGAAATGGCACCACAGTACTACGTTATGTCAGTCCTGCTACTCCACAAGTCCTTCCAGCCACGTCAAAGAGTTTGGCTTATCTATAAAAAAGATAAAAATATCCTGCTGCTGCCCGGCTAATGAGATTTCTGGAGGAAACCCCACGATTCCAACTAAAATTTCCGCACTCAAGTTAAGTCCTACACAAAGTTAGACAAGATTTGATAACAAACAGGGAGGCAAAAATTGTAGTTCTATACTGCACTGTAAAAGAATGCAATTTTACTTTGTTCAGAGATGTAGGGAACAATACAAATTATTTGACAATTAAATGACAACTCAAGGGTTTAAAAAACTGCTGGCAGTTTGGTAAAGATCAAAAGTGACAGAGTTTGCATTATACAACTGAGAAATGCGGTGTTGGCTGATAGTAGTGTCCGTAGTGCAAACATCATAGAGTGTACTTATACAAACATAGAGGTACAGCCTACTACACACATAGGGCTATATGGCATAGCTTAAATAACAATAACATTATCCGTCTTGAAGCAGCTAGCTACCTTCCTGAAATGCCGTGGGAAATCTGCCAACATGGAGTTCACCACACACAACACAACCCAACTTGCTTACGCTACGTTAGTTAGCTCATGCTCACCCACACAACCAATCAAGTGGATTTGTGAGGATTTGAAAATATAGGCTAGAACATAACTTTGGTTTTAGCGAATTATACTGGGCTAAATTATGTGCTACCATTCTAAAATGAAAATAATAATAAGGTCTTAATTTTCACTGAAGGGATGGGATAGTTCATCCGAGGGCGAGATGTTCCCTTACACCCTCAATGGCACCAGGCCAGGGTGTTTATGACTATCTGTGACCAGCATGTGCTGTAACCAGCTCACAGCCAAAAACTAGCATAATGTTATCCATGTTGAAAATCTACTTGTGAATTTAGGTTCCGGCGGGACTCTGACAGTTATGGCTCCATACTGGACCTGGATAATCTGGCATCATTTTTTTCAGTCAAAGAGACACAGCTGGGTATTATATGGAACCTTCAATTTTGGATCTTTTTAGCTTAAGAGATGAAACAATTTATTCTTAGACAAAGGTGATGGTGAGTTAGCCCGTGAAATGGCACAACCCAGTGCAGTCATGGTTACAGAAAAGCCAGGAAGTCAGAGATGAAAATGGCACTATATGAATGACGCCTGCAAATGACCTGCAAAAGCTGACCAAGCCTAGCGATGGGCATGTCTTCAGCCTTCCAACTGGATGGGGAGTTAACAGTCTGGTCTTTTCCCTAAGCTTCTCTATCAGTGCTCTAGGTCAGAGTAGAGAGCGATGCTGCCAGGCTTGACTTGAGTGCATCTTTTCTGAAGTCTTCATTTGAATTATTCAAAGTTGTTACAAATAGCTGAAAAACTGGTGCCAAGTTCAGTGAAGCTTCGTCATCAAGCAACTTAGGAGTTATGCAAGGCTCTTACCTATGTGACATCCATAATACAAAAAACCTGTGGTGATTTCTGATAAATAAACTAAACCACGGAAAAGTGGCATATAAGAGAAAGCCATTTAGAATAAATACAAGTTCCTGGATACCTGTTCTTGTTATACAGTAAAAGGTAAATGGCTTAGGTTCCCCTGCTGACAACCGAAGACAGACAGACAGACAGATAGACAGATATACATAAATGCATTTAGACATTAATACATAGCAACAATAAATAACAAACAGTAACAGTACAAGGAATATATGAGTAGAGTATACTGATCAGAGTATACTGATTATGAATGCTCTTTGAAGCTCTCATCTCATCATAACTACAGATTCACAATGCATAAACAGCATGGCTATAATGTGTTATGCATTTTCATATTTATAACTGTTTATAATGCTTTATGAATGCATTATAATGTGTTATGAATGTCTTCAGAGATTCTTACAGACATGGCATTCATAGAAATGTTACTTCATGGTCATCTGAATGAAAAAAAGAAAAACTACAAAGACCAGCCAAAACCCAATATGGAGCTTATTTCATTATAATCACATAATCAAATTAGTTTGTGAACTAGCCACTAGCTCATCGTATGCAGTTAGCTAACAATTTCTTTGCTGTCTTTATGCATTTATAATTAGCAAGCTTTAAGTTAATATGTAGAAGTTGAGACCCCTTATATGTAACCCTTACCTTGTGTTAAAAAAACTGTAAAATGTTGCCTCTGACATGGTTCAACTAGGTAGCTATATCTGTTAAGTGGGAATGAAAGTTTGTACAGTATGTGGACTAATAAATGACTACAGCAAAACAGGCCTCCTGCATGCTGATCATCCTTCAAAGCCTATAAGATTTCTAGCCGAAATTAGCCTTAGTTAGCTTTGCCTGTTGTGAGAATCAGAAAAAAGCCTGACTGTAGTCCATCCAGTTCAGCAATCAGCTAGCTTACCAGTGTTTCCTAATTATTTAATCAGCACAATGCTGTTTTTCCTCCTTCCCTGACAGTGTGTTTTTTGTGTAGTTACTCTTCAGTTATAGCACACCATATTTTATGACTTGTTCAACCGGGCCTTTTTCAAAATATACCACCACAGACTGCGGAGATTTTCCGCAAGGACAGAAGAGCCTCTGGAGTCAGATTTTTTTTGTGTTCATTAAGATGGAGGATGCAAAAAAAGTCCACATTTGAAGCTTATGAAAGCATGGTGTTGTCTTTTTTTGCCACAATGCAGGCAGCGCTTCAAATTAAGACGCTGAATACAATCAGGTCCTTGAAAGGAATGGGCTCGAGTTTCCTCATGCTTTTAAAACTGCGTACACAGGCGGGGACTTACAGAAGGCCTGCTTACACAAGAAGGGGGGAAAATCAAGCTCAGGATGGTCAGGGGCCAAGCGAACAAGACCTGCGGGCCAAGTAGTGCTTCACAGGACGCGGGTGGATTTTCCATCTGCCTCTCCCCCACACCTCTCCGCACGCACACTTCGCCGTCCTGTGTCCCTCTCCTTCAGAGCCTGTCATCTCCTCTGGGCCCGTGTCCCTCATTTAAAGCCTCGGAGGAGCCAGCACAGCTGCAGGCGCTGGCCGGGTCGCCCCGTCCCCCTGAATGGTGCCATGAGCCCATGCCCAGGAATGACGGTTATGTTCCCACCCTGCTTGGCCAAGTCGAAATCACCTCCTTTCCGTCCAATTCTTATACCATTTGTTCTTTTTGGCTACGTTCTACCATCTTCAAAGACTCCTATTTTTGTTAATGAACACTAAATGGAATTTCAGAGACGAAAGTCTGAGGGATTTCAGGCACCTTAACCCTTTGCTCACTGTTGACTCCTGCTTAGCTGAGCTTCTGCATCTTTGAGTCCATGTGTCATGCTCTTGCACCTTGAACATGCAGCAGTTTCACGCCCGAGTTTCCCGGCAGGCCTGTGCTTAAGACACAGGCCTTCAATCTTGTTCAGTAGCTCTGATGGACACTGCGGACAGTGAGGCGCTACTTTTACACGCTAGGAGAGATGGATCCTGGGTCAGAAACCTGAGACAGCAGTAATTGGATGTTGACGGCACATCAGAAAGGTGTGCTTTTGGGGGCTGCCGTACAAGCTCCCTCTCCTCTCTCCTGTTCTGACTACGTCATGAATACGAGGGGAAAAAGGAGCCACTTTTGGGCAGGCATCCAGAGCCAGCCAACATGGAAAAAAGGCCACCACAGCTTCTGGGTGATTGCAGACTAAACAAGACTGGGATGGTTTTCGACCTCAGTGGGTGTTTGTTGTTTCTGTGAATGTCGAGGTCGTAAACACGTAGTGGTATGCCGGTGGACAGGATGTGCTTTGGACATGTGATGCGCTGGGAGACTGCAGTTCTGGGATACTTAACCGTGTGCTGCTTGAACCTACATTTACATTTATTAATTTACATTTATTAATATTATTTCATTTCATGAACGAATGAATGAATGAACGAAGAAAGAATGATGGTTTATTTGTCATTTGCACAAGTACAGGTACATTGGATTGCTTCTGTTTACATATCCCTTCTTACACTGTTTTGAGACATACATACACATATATACAGTTGAGCGCGAAGCTTGGGGTCCCAACACAGGGTCAGCCATTTATTGGGCACCCAAGAGCATTTTGGGGGATGAAGCGACAGGTGACTATTCTGCCGAGGACGGGACTCAAACAAGAACCGTCCAATCACAGGCAGAGTGGCCTAACCCTCTGAGTGGGTTTTTTTCCAAGGTGATGTGCAAATGATGATCGGAGACCAAGGTAAGTGTTCTTAAAGCAATTGGGGTTAAGGACCTTGCTCAAGGGCCAAACAGTGAAATGACTCTGCCAGCCTTGGGATCTGAACCCACAACCTTCTGAACACAAGCACAGAATCCTAGGCCACAGAAGCACACATCACTTTTAACTTGGACCTGAGACACGGAGAAAGGCAAGCATCTCATGTTTATAAGTTTGTGACACAGAAGCAACTATTGCAGGGGTGGGGAACCTGATCTATGAAGGGCCAGTGTGGGTGTGGGTTTTTGGGACGACATCTCAATCAGCCAATAGTAAAGCAGTGGTTCTCAACACCAGTCCACTGTTATTGGTAATTTAGAAGCCATCCGAAAAACCCGCACCCACACTGGCCCTCCATGGATCAGTTTCCCCACCCCTGAACTATAGCAATACTTAATTTCAGATAGGACAAAGTTTGCTTTTACACCTAAAATCGAGGATACTGACTTTGGTATGGACAGCAATGCTGGTATCGCCGCATTCCGCTGGCACCCTGGCCCGCACGGCTCCTGTGTTGTGCGTGTCATCGCAGTGTGTCCAAGGGTTAAAGCGGCAGCTGCTATTTTCAGAGGCCTGTAAGTTCAGCAGAGCGAGCACAGCTGCCTGCAGTGAGAATCCCCAGACCTCCTCCACTCCTCCATCTAACCCCCCCCCAGTCCCCCGTACCGCCCCCTAATGCCTCCCAAGGGACGGCGGGCTCATCGTTAATTTTACGACCCTCCGACTCTCGTCCCCCACCCCCACAGCTGCCCCTACATCAAAGCCCTTCAGAAACGCCCCGTCCACCTGCCCCCATCCCGACTTCCTTTTTACGAAATTAAGTGGAATTAAAACAGCTTCATTTTCCACTATGTCCATCACTGGGGAGAGCAAAATATCCCAGGCCTATGGTCCACGCCATAAACAAATTTGACATTTTTTAGTAAGCCTGTTCAAAGGCAGATCGACGGGCCTCCCGGGATAAACCCAGCGATATTCAATAGGAAACGGGGTTTGGCGGCGACGCCAGAATATTAATTACTGACAGCCTGCCTCAAATGTGGTGACCAATGAGAAGGAAAGAGCGGCTCACCCGCCAGGCTGCTCACTGCCGGGAAGAAAAAAAAAACTCGGGTGTGGGGGCATTTCTTGCGCTTTTCATTGCAATAGGTTTTAATGGCGGAATAATGACTCCCATATGGTTTGAAATAAGAAGGAGGAGAGAAGCTTATGATAATGACCAGGGGGTTGCCAAGTCAGGCTTTAGTAAATACAGTGGCAGTTCACTTGTGCTGCAAGGGCACTATCACCTCTACTTACTCTAGAAGGGCAAAAAAAACAATGCTGTCCAAGATTTGCTGTTCTTGTAACATAAATTCAAACCATATGCTGTGTGCTTTTCAAACAACCCTATTGTTTCGTAAGATTTGTTATTCGGCGTGCTGGTTTGATCATGTCAACAGGAAAAAAAAAAAAACTTGACCAGAATAACAACAAAGGCCAGATATGCGAATGCGGCTGCATTTATGGGCGGGCAGTTTGTACGCGGCACCCATCGCCGTCATCCTAACCCAACAGAGCTGCAAATTCAAGGTCACCTGCAGCGGATGCCCTTGCCATGCTGCCCACATGGAAGAGCCAGGTCCCTAAGTGTATTGCATTAAAATGTACAGTAATCTAAGGCAGATTTTATGTACTGCATTAAATCTGAAAGGTCCCGTTGTCGTAGATCAAGGAAACTTAGTTGACAATTTATAACTGTACTCATCCCTCCACCCATCCATCTTCTAACCGTTTATGCTGGTCAGGGTCACAGAGGGGCTTGGAGCGCATCCCAGGCAGCATAGGACACGCTGGGGTACACACTGCACAGGATGCCAGTTATAACTGTGCCCAAGCCTGTTAGATTTTATACCATAAACCATATTTTATATGCCTCTCCCCCACCACATACCATATATATACACCATCGTGAGATGGTGCCCAGACACATTTATGACGAAACCATATGCCGATTTATGCATACATCTATTCTTGGCCTTTGATACTGTACCTCAGGCAATTTTGACTGTAAAGTTGGCAGATAGGAGCATTTTACTTTTTACTAATCACTTTTAATTAATTTATAACAATAATAAAGTTTTATCGTTACCAAGTAGTTTGGGGGATTGATGTTGTAACCCTACTGCTTTACAAAGAGCAGATCTTTTTTTTCTCCTTTTTACCTTAGGATGCCTGGATCAAGCACAGATGGATGGACAGGTGACACATAGATCGTACTACAGTATACTATCTGAGTTATAATCTCGCATCGACCCGCAGAGAGGGGTACCTAGTGTCCTTGCTGCTTTCGGGAATGTTCTATTTTAAGTTTGCTGGTGACACAGTGATTCGTGTCTGAATACCTCCCAGAAATAGGGTCACGTCAGTACATCATGTGGGTGAAGCTGAGAGGATTTTTTTTTAGGAAGTACAGAAGTCTCTGAAATAAACTTACTACAGCCTGAAGAAAGGAGACGGCTTTACTGAAAGAAGTATTTTAGTCCACACTGCCCCAGTTCATACAAATGTGTTACAGTACTACTAGAATACTTGTCTCCCAATATCCCATGAGTCTGTACCTGAGCTAATGTCAGATGTGAAAAGCACTGCCCAGTTTCAGTCCGGCTACTGATTAACCGTGCCAAGCCAGCACTGCTGGCATTATCAGACAGCGAACCAGAAGGCCAGATCACAGCTGCTTATGCTGCTTACATAAACTTTGTTTTAATTTCTTTAAATGTGCCAATGCCCAAGAGGTCCACTATGAACTCAAGACTTGCTGTTGTGTCACTGGGTACCAACGGGTTCATGAGCAGCAGATGAGGTTCAAATATCTATCAACTCTGAGAAAAGAGAACCATTGACATTCCCAAAGAATTTCACCACCCTACTGGGCTTTACTGGCAAAACAGGAGACCCCAAGTCTGTCAAGTATTCCTGGTATACCAGCTGGGGGGGGGACTCAGTCCACTGAACTAAACAAAACACCAGTGACCGAGTGAAATAGAGAATACACTGTTCTGTGGAGATTGCTGTCCTTCAGATAAAAGGTTACAATGACTTACTGCGGTCAATAAAGATCCCATGGGGCTCGTTAAAAAATAGCCAACTCAGTAGCCCTGTCAAAATGACAAAACAGGACCTACCTCTTAAGGTTACTTTATCCTTGTCAGCTTATGCTACAGACTTTACATACAAATAAATTTATGTTTATATGTGTCTGTGTATATTATCTAAGTTCTTACGTTGTCACCAAAATTAGCTAGTGCTTAAGTGGGTTATGGTGCAAAAGAACATCTGTACTACACACTGATAGCAATGGGAGAACATCCCATAAGATGTGAAACAAGTCACTATAGAAATGATACTCTTAGTGTTATTATTTATGTATTACACACATTACACTTTAGAATATTTTTAAGACACGAATTTGATAATGTCGTCAGATGGTTAAAGAACAGGTTTACCTTTCAGTGGAAAGTCTGCATCCTGCTCCAAGCCCACTCTATTCTTCTCAGTCTGATCCGACTTCTTCAGGCTGATCAGACCTCTCCTCTCTTCCGGCACCTCCGGCCGGCTGTGGAAAGACAGGCAGCAGTTCCAGCCTAACTCCACTATCATTATCAGATGCCTGTCATGCACACAACAGAGCGTCGCATGTGCTCTGGCTGGGCTTTAGCTGTTGGGCAGCCCAGGCATGGACTTGAAAATAGATGTGAAATCAGAGACTCCAAGTGAAGGGAACATGTTGAGAAAGAAGGCTTTTATGCCTATTTTGATGGGGGGGGGTTCGCAATAAATGTGCTTGTTGTCATTTATTTTTGGTCCATCAGTGTGAGAGATGTCTGGGGAGGGATTTAAACCCTTTGGGGGATCGCAATGAGTTACTGGGGGCTTGTATTTTCATAAAGGACCTGCTAGAGAAAAAAGGTTGTGGTGGCTGAAAAAAAATATCTTATCTAAAAATACAAATGGTGACCTTCTAATACAGGACAATGTCAGTCTATAACTGTGCAGAAATACATCAATACATAACTGAATTCTAAAAATGGAACGTCAATGATTTTCATAAAACACCACTTCATCCTAATGAAAGCATTTCAAATGCAAGCCATTAAGGCCCTATTAGCACGCTGCTCTTTTCGTTGTCATTTAATTACTGTTCTATTTTGGGGGCTACTTCCACATCTAAAGGCAGCGCTAGATGAGTTGAACATAACCTTCCTTCCTCTGAGAAGGTTCCAGGAAACGCCAGCACCACTGCCATTTGTTATGGGCTACATTTGTTTATTGATCTCTGATCTATCCTGCTCCTCATAATGGTGGACAAACTAGAAATATCTAGATTTTGATAAAAAAAAAGGCACCACTGAATCTCGGTCTTGGCACTAGACTTTTCTTTTACTTTGTGTTAGTATTGTCCCATTGGAACTATAGGTAAATTGTCCCATCCATCCATCCATAATCAGCTTCTCCCGCTGAAGTCTACAGTATAGTTAATCTCAGATTATTCTGGTACTATACAGCTGAGTGAATGTTTAGGATGTCATGGGAAATGTCATTGAAGTACTTGTTACCTATGAATGAGGAGGACAGCAGTACCTGAACTTGGTCAGAAGGATTGTAAGACTATGTGTTACACATTGTGTATATTGGCCTCTGGTGTGTGTGTGTCTTTCAGTTAGATTTACAATACATTGTGGGTACCAAACACAATGTGGTAAAAACCTGTTATTTTGACATCGTGGGGACCATTTTTTGGTCCCCACAAGGGGGAAATCAATTTTGTTTAAAAATCTATAACTGCAATCAAAAAACAAAAAATGCCAAAAGACTTGTATTTTGTTTGGATACTTATGCATGGTAAGGTTAGGGCTGGGTAGGTGTTAAGGTTGGCATTGTTGCAATTAGGGTTTTGCCCAAAGAAATAAATGGACGGTCCCCACAAAGATAGGCCTGCGTGTGTGTGTGTGTGTATGTGTGAGCGTATGTGAAATAGCTAACCAGGGGGATGGTCTTTATCTTTAATTAGAGCACCAGCCTGGACAGGTTACGGCACCACCCTTTACTCATACGTTACTATACTGAAATTGGAGAGACACTAAAGTCGTACTAATAACACATCACAGAGATAGCAAACTAGCATCTCTGCACAGCACAGCTGTTAAGTGACAACGCCATGCAGACCCCAGCAGATACACTGACACACAGTCACAGAACTTGCAGATATGCAGGAAAGATGATGCAGCAGGCAGAAGAGCCTTTTGCAGCCTGAAATAGTGGCCTGTGACATTACACCCTAAATGAATTCTAACCCTAGAATATATGCTACACCTGCATTAATATGCATCAATGCAAGCTATGTAAGTAGCTTTGGATGAAAGCATCTATAAAAACTAAGCATAATAACCATACTCATAGCAGTCATCGGTATCCCTTTCCACATGTTGGTTTTAGATTTTCTACAAGAGCACAATGCATGTTCACATGCCACAAAAACACTGGGAGGAAAAAAAAAAATAGTAACCATGCACTGTGTCAACAGTGACGGCAAAAACGTGTGGGGGGATGTCTGCTTTGGGACAGGCTCAGGACAGACTGTCTAACTCTCTGGAGGATTCGGGCCTGCGTCACACCTCGGTTTGTCTTTCCTCTACCAAGGCAGCCACAAGTCGGGGAGGGAACCACAATAGGCAGTACGCTGGTCCAGACAGACACAGACGACCTTCCCACTGGGCCGGTGAGCCAGCGTTCCCTGTCTAAGATTTAAACTTCCCGTTTTAATGTAAAGCCTTCTCAGACACATATGGCATCAGCTGAAGACGTACTTCATACGTACTTCATACCTTTGCAATGCTAGTTAGTGAACAACAAATGCGGATAGACATTTAATAAATTTATTTATGGCAATGTTAGCTGAGTGTTTCGCTCAAGGCCACAAAAAGAAACATACAGGTAATGATGAATACACAGGATGCCGTATTCATACAAATAGATTCACAGTACTGTGCAAAAGCCATAGGCAGTTAAAGCAAATGTTTGAATGATCTTCATGTTGGTGCAGAGCTATGATACTGTATCTGTCGATGTGTGTTAATTTAGCCATTTTAGATGGGGCAGTAGCAATCTAAAGGTTAGGGAAGCAGGTTGTGATTGAAAGGTTGATGGTTTGAATCCCTGATGACCAAGGTCCCCCCTGCACTGCTTTCCAGGTGCTAAGTAATAGCTGCCCACTGCTATGTCACAAACGGGTTAAATACCAACAATATGTTTTATTGTTGTGTGCTGTGGTGTGCGCAGTCACTTAATAATCCTCCACTAAAGTCACTCCAGTATTTGCAACCACCATCCAATACACCCATGCATTTTTTGACTTGACCACCAGCACACCTTGTGCGACAAATCAAAACCTCATTAAGTTATTTAACTAGTTAAGTTAATTGAGCTGGTGGTGAAATTTAATGAACGCATGCAATGGCTGAGGTGCCCATGAGGAGAGGTTTGGGAAACAAAGAAGTGCTTATCTAGCCATCCAACAAGATATCGGTAACTTTTTAGAAAACAGAAGAAATTGCTATTATTCTTTTGCATTGTGCTACAGCTCATTTACATATATTAATTATAGATTGTTTTTTTCTGAGCATCCGAGCACTTTCTATACAGTTAAATAGCTTTATATATTTGCCCTGATTGCCTAAGACTTTTACACAGTGTTGCATATGTCACGTTTTATCTAGAATAAGATAACTACATTTACCAGATAATCTCCGTAATTCAGATCCTTCCTGGAAGATCTCCAGTCCAGCTCCGGTATAATGCCTGACTTTCCTGTTTAATATGGCTGCGGTCTTAATCTGCCAAGGTGGATTGTGCGTTATTCGATTATTTTTAATTCTAAACTGACCTTAAAAGAAATTATATTTGAGAAAAAAGGGTGATCCACTCAAGGCAAAACATTGAAACAGTTGACACCACAAGTTCAGAAAAAGACACAAAAACCTTAAATTAGAGTAAACTTTTTCTATTTTAGGTCAGTAAGAATCACCAAAAGTTTTTGTGTTTGTAGAATTTTATAATTTTATAGAGATTTTTTTTTATTACACTCATCAAAGTCAAAAATTTACATACACTTCCTTACTATTTGCTAGCATTGCCTTGAAACAGTTTCACTTGGGCCAAACGTTTTGGGTTTCCTCCCACAAGCTTCGCCAATAGTTTGCTGGAATTTGGCCCATTCCTCTTGACAGAACCTGTGCAACTGAGTCAGGTCTGTAGGCCATCTTGCTCACACACGCTTTTTCAGTGCTGCCCACAAATTTTCTATAGGATTGAGGTCAGGGCTTTGTGATGGCCACTCCAATGCTTTGACTTTGTTGTCCTTAAGCCACTTAGTAACTAATTTGGAGGTATGCTTGGGGTCATTGTCCATTTGCAAGACTCATTTGCGTCCAAGCTTTAATTTCCTGGCTGATGTCTTCAGATGTTGCTTCAATACATCCACATAATTTTCTTTTCTCATGACGCCATCTGTTTTGTGAAGTGCACCAGTCGCTCCTGCAGCAAAGCAGCCCCACACCATGATGCTGCCACCCCCATACCACACGAATGGGATGGTGCTCTGAGGCCTGCAAGCTACCCCCCCTTTTTCCTCCAAATATACCATTAATCATTATGGCCAAATATTTCAATTTTATTTTCATCAGACCACAGTATACGTCAAAATTAAGATACAGCTGCAAACTGTAATCTGGCTTTTTTACGGCGGTTTATAAGCAATGGCTTTCTCCTCACTGGGTGGCTTTTCATGTCGGAACAGGACTCATTTTACTGTGGATAATGATACTATCTTACCAGTTTCAGCCAGCATCTTCACATGGTCTTTTGCTGTTGTCCTGGGGTTGATTTTCACATTTTGCCCCAAAACATGTTCATCTCTGGGACTCAGAATCCGTCTCCTTCCTGAGCGGTACGATGGTTTTTATACTTGAATATTATTGTTTGAATGGATGAACCTGGCACATTCAGGCATCTGGAAATTGTACATAAGGATGAACCAGACTTGTGGAGGTCCACTATTCTTTTCCTAATGTCTTAGTTGAACTGACATACTCTGTTTGATGTGTGCCTTAAATACGTCCACAGGTGTGCCACCAATTAACTCAAATGGTGTCAGAAACTTCTGAAGCTCAGACTGGAATCATCTAGAAGTTTCTATGTGAACTTCTGATGAAGGTAATAAAAAAATGATCAATTATAAAAACGTTTGGTGATCCTAACTGACCTAAAACAGAAATAATTTACTCTGATTTAATGTTGGACAGTGAGAAAAAAAGTTTTTGTGTCTTTTTCTGAAGTATTTGTAAACTTCTGGTTTCAACTGTGTGTTCATGTCTTTTACAGGTCTAACAGTGTAGAGTGTAGTTATATGTCTATATTCAGCAGATTCATGCGTTAATGACACAAAAGCATCAAGCATGATTTCTTACAGAGATTTTTCTTACAGGTGAGTGGGAGGGTTTCAGAAGATCCTGGTTAACAACTTACAACTTTACAGTACTTGTCAGAGTAGCTTACCGCTACAACAGGAAATTCAAAGACTTAATCCCACACTTCTACTGGGTGTCACTGTGGCCACTTCTGCCACAAACCTTAAAAGGCAATTTAATCATTAATCTAATTTTACTGTGATTCTTACCAGCTACACTGGAAAGGTGACTCCCCAGCCCCCATTAGTGAATAAATGCAGAATATAATTTTTTCAGATTCCAGATTTTAAATGGTCCTAGCCTTAGGTATGAAATATATTTATTTGAATTCAGTAAATATTTATTTGATGACTAGGAATTTAAGCTTAAGTAGCTGCACATTGAGATATCCTTCATAGTATTTTATTGCACTACATTGTGTTCTTTAAGAACTTCTGTACACTTTAATTGGAAAATCTAGGTGCAAAAATTTCAAGCAACTATTTGGCTCCAAGAAAAGTCTGAGTGTTAAAAAGAGGGGTAGGTCAGATTGAGTCTGACACCGCTGTCCCTCCCCCCATTCCCAGAATCCCTGGCACAGGCTGCAACTGAGAGACCAAGAGCGGAGGTTTCCTGTGAGCTGCACACAGGAAACAATCTGATATGGGGATTAGTCTGCACAAATAACATTATGGGGGAAACCGCAAGCTCTTTGTCCCGGTGACACCCCCACTGAGGGCTTAGACAAAGAAAACAGACTTTCACAAGAACATGGTCCCTGCACATGGAGAACATACAAGGTCTAATCATCTTATCTCACCCTGTATTTAGGAGAAAAAAAAAACTCAGTTTAAATGGCAACACACAAATTAATCAGTGATATTTCAGGCCCTCCGTGATTGTTTTGGTCTGTAAACCACACTCCTTGCTAAATGTCAGCCTTTGTTTTCAGGAGGCAGGGTGGGGGGGGGGGGGGGGGGGGGGGGGGGGG
>JAODJW010000094.1:15024724-15040089 GCA_026777045.1 Hyperopisus bebe
GGGGGGGGAGATTAGAAACCTTTAAATAGTGAAACAAGATGAAAAAACATGAAAAACATGCGTAATTTTTTGGAAGTTAAACTGAATAAATGGAAAAACCTCTGTAGGCCAGATGTGAGGTCCACATTGTAAGCAGAACCATGTGGCAGATCCTGAGACAGGAAGGTTACCGTGAGAGGGAAGTGAGAGATTACAGCATGGCCCGCCTTTTCTTAAAATCAGACTAAATGATGACATCTGGTCATGGCTGCAATTGGTGGGAAAAGGTTCTTCTTCAAAAAAGATGCCAAGTTAGACTGAAAAATTACTGATCTTTACTGGGAAGCAGAGGCGAGCCCAGCAGACAGTCCTCAGAAGCTGCCTGTGTTAGCTTTTAGCATTACCGTGCAGGGTCTATGCCTGACATACAGAAGCATCCCCCACTCCAGCCAGTGCCAATAACTGAGCAGCGCATGTGAGCAATGAACTGCGGAGGTCTGGTCCCTCTGTTAAGCGAGCCTGAGGCAAGGCCTGCCAACACCTCATCAATTTCAGATCTGTCAAATTCATCGTCAGAGATCTAGAGGCGGCGCAGAGCAGAAAGTGGCTTCCACAGAGAACGTACCCAATGGCCACAGCAACACACGGCCCACTACGCGGAACCCTGGATGAGGAGAGATAACAGCACGCTACCAACATACAAATATTATATAATAAATATGATATAATACTATATTATATTATACACTCCATACTACTTCTATGCCATCCCATCATAAAGTCTTTCATCTCTTTTTATATAGTTTTAAAGTGTTTTTATCTACATTTCCTTGGCGCAGTTGCAATAAGCATTTCACTGCATGTTGTGCTATGATGCATGTGACAAATAAAATTTGAATTTGAATCAACTGCGAGTGATCAATCTCATATGCTCTGCCTATAGGTCGTCTCTCTCAGTTTCATCTCAGCCCTGCATCTGAACCTGCATCCAAATGCTGAAAAAGGGGAGAGCAAAAATGAAAATAGGCCCTTGAACTCCTGCTGTCCTTCTAGACGCTGGCATCATACCCCAGGGGTTAAAAGGGCTTATATGAGATTGTGGGAAAATGAACCTTTAGTGATTAAGACTGTATGATCTAAAAATACTCTGTTTATACAAGACAATTGCCAAGAAAGTTTTTTGTTTTTTTTTTTAAGTAGAGAGTGAGGGGAGAAGCAGACTGGCTTTTCAGGGAATATAAGGAGAATAGTTTCTGCCTTAACTCACAAGGAAAAGTGGAGATGTTGCTGGAATCTTTAAGGACTCCTTCCAATGTAACATGCACATAAATGAGTATACTAGTCTTGTGTTTGAGGAAGCATTTATAATTTTACCACAACAGCCAATTCTGTGGATACCCTTTTACACACATTTGATTGTAAAGTTCTAAATATTATGGACTCTATTGCACCTATTAAGTTTAGAGCTCTAACAGGTAAATATAAGGGTCTGTGGAGAAATGCCACAGATGTAGCTTGCATAATAGAGGAATGCAGAGAAGCTGAGCGGAAATGGAGAAAATCAAGACTACAGATACATGGCGACATTCGTTAGGGGAGTGCTCAACTCTAAAGCATGACAATGCTTTTTCCCAACATTAATAATAGAAACATCAATACTCGGCTACTATTCTCACATCAATATTCGGCTACTATTCTCCATTGTTGATAAATTAACCCCACCCCCCCAGAGCAGCAGGTCAATGGGCCCCCATCTGCTAAAAAGACTCTGTGTCCTTTTTTTGCCAACAAGATTGAAAATATAATATTATCCATTAGTAACAGTGAAAAACACTGATCTTGTCTTCTTACTTCCACAGCACACCCATTATGTCAGAGTTTAATACTCTTAATCGAGGAACTCTAGTAAATATAGTAGTTCATTTCAGATCTACTACATGCTGCCTAGAAATTCTGACAGCTTATTTTTTTGAACAAGTTTCAGCTGTCTAGAGCAGCGATTCTCAACCCGTGGGTCGCCACCCAAACTTGGGTCGCGGAAAGTTCTGAAAGGGTTGCGAGGCAGTCCGTGTATATCACAGCCAATGGATTTTAGTTTTATAGTGGAAAAAACAAAATCGGGAAACGACCCGTTTCTTGTTTTGTTGATTCTCCCGAACCCCTGCTCAGCACACAACTTTCGCACGTTACTCTCTGAAAACACACGTCCTGTCCCAAAATAAGCGCATAACACCGATCCAACATCAGCACAAGATCTTCCGTTTCTGTTTTTCAACAATATAATCCCTGTACTTGTGCAAAGACATATTGTCCAGCACCCTGCTAGACCGTGAACTTAGGCCACAGGCATGTGGCAAGGTCACAACAAAACTGTCAATCGACCCCACATCAATACAAGTATTTTATTTTCCAATTTTCGTTTATAATCATGATAAAGAAAACCAAATAACATGCCATTTTTTTGTTTTCTGAACTTATCAAGACAAAAAATGGTTTGTTTTCCAATTTCGGTTTTGCCACTATACAACGAAAATTCATTGGCCTTCATATACATGGACCCAAGGCAGAATTGTAAATGTAAACAATTTAAAACCAGCAAACTCCTTTACTGATCCATGATCAAACTTCCCAGCCTCAATCCCAGAATGAACCTACAGATGCTTAATTTAAAATTCACTAGCACATCCAATCAGATTTCTGCGATAGGCATTGATTGGCATAAATTGCAGAGTGCACTGCGAGCTTGAGCATAGCATTACTTTAGACCTGTACTTAATATAGGGTCACAACTGAGCTGGCATGGTAAAAACTGGACAAAAAAGGTTGTGAACCACTGGTCTAGGGCAAGACATGCTGCTAATTGTAAACACCTCATTGCTGTCAGGTGTTTCCTTAAAAACTACAGTCAATAAACCTCATTTTTAAGTGCAATCTAAATTCCTCCCTTCTGAACAATTACGGACCTAGTTCAAATCTTGTTCTCATAGGGAAGATTATTGAAAAAGCTGCTTACAGTCATTTTAGTCACTTTTTAAACAATAATGCCTGCTTTGATGAGGATTTCCAATCTGGATTTTGAACATATCACAGCACTGAAATAACTCATATTAGGGTCCTGAATGTCTTAGATGAATTGCAAAATTGGGTTGGATTATCTGGAATAATTCCTATTTGGAAGGCAGGACCCATTTTGTTGCTTTGGATAATTATGATATCATATATGCACAGTATACGGACAAAAATATTGGGCCATTACACCTATAGGAACTTTTACGACATTCCATTCTAAATCCATAGGCATCAATATGGAGTTGGCCCACCCTTTGCAGCTATAACAGCTGCCACTCTACTGAGAAGGCTTTCCACAAGATTTTGGAGTGTGTCTGTGGGAATCTTTGCCCATTCATTCAGATGAGCATTTGTGATGTTGGACTTGGAGGCCTGGCTTGCAATCTCTGTTCTAGTTCATCCCAAAGGTGTTTGGTGGGGTTGAGGTCGGGGCTCTGTGTGAGCCAGTCAAGTTCTTCCACACCAAACTCATCCAACCATGTCTTTATGGACCTCGCTTTGTGCATTGGGTCACAGCCATGCTGGAACAGAAAAGGACCTTCCCCAAACGGTTCTCACGAAGTTGAAAGCACAGAAATGTCTAGGTATGCTGAAGCATTAAGAGTTCCCTTCACTGGAACTAAGGGGCCAAGCCCATCCCCTAAAAAACAACCCCATACTATAATCCCTCCTCCACCAAACTTTACAGTTGGCACAATGCAGCTATGAAGGTAACATTCTCTCGGCATCCTCCAAACCCAGACTAATGCATCAGACTGCCACACAGAGAAGTGTGATTCATCATTCCACAGAACACATTTCCACGGCTCCAGAGTCCAGTGGCGGTGTGCTTTACACCACTCCGTCCGACACTTGGCATGGCACTTGGTGATGTGAGCCTTGCATGCAGCTGCTCGGCCATGGAAGCCCATTCCATGAAGCTCCCGGCGCACGGTTTCTGTGCTGGGGTTAATGCCAGAGGAAGCCTGGAACTCTGTGGTTATTGAGTAAACAGAGCGTTGGCGACTTTTACGCACTATGTGCCTCAGCACTTGGCGACCTCGCTCTGTTACTTTACATGGTCAGCCACTTCATAGCTGAGTTTGTTGCTCCTAAACACTTTCACTTTGCAATAATACCACTTACATTTGACCGTGGAATATCTATCAAGGAAAAAAATTCATGAAATGACTTATTGCAAAGGTGACATCCTATGACAGCACCATACTTGAAATCACAGAGGTCTTCAGAATGACCCATTCTTTCACAAATGTTTGTAAACCTGACTGCATGGTTAGGTGCTTGATTTTACACACCTCATGCAATGGGTCTGAATGAAACTGAATTCAATGATTAAGTGGGGTGTCCCAATACTTCTGTCCCCATAGTGTAGCTGTGTTCTCTAATGACTATGCTTCCATTGACATACTATGTAACTGTCTGGAGCAAGTTAACACATGGACGCAGCAAAACTTTCTTCAGTTAAACATTGACAAGATGGAAATAATTTTATCTGATAACAAGGAGGAAAGGTTTAAAAGGTTTATTGTAAATCCAGAACCATCACCCAGATCAGAAATCTTGGTGTTTTAATGGTCACTGATTTAACTTTTAGTAACCATATACACACAGTGACTAGGTCAGCTTCCTATTATCTAAAAAATATCAGGAAAGTCTTATGTCAAAGGCTTATGTCAAGACAAGACTTGGAGAAAATAATCCATGCTCTCATTTCCAGTGGGGTGGATTATTGTAGTGCACTTTTGTTTGGTCTCCCTAAAAAGAGAGTTGGACAATTGCAACTTATTCAAAATACCACTGCAAGTTTCCAAACAATTAGAGAACAGAGTACATCAGCCCAGGTCTTACTGTAGGTCTCTACATTAGTTTCCAGTCAGCTATAGAATTGATTTAAAAATACTGCTAACTGTCCATAAATCACTTCATGGTCTATGCCCAACATACATTTCTGAGATGCTTGTAGCCTTCCAACCCAGCAGGGCCTTTAGATCCTTGGACTGGTCAACTGGTGGTTCCTAAAGCTAGAACTAAGCAGGAAGAAATGGCTTTCAGCTACTATGTTGCCAAAAATTGCACAGAGGCAGAGTCTCTGTGCAGTGAAGATGGGATGAGGTTCACCACTCTGTGAAAGACTGTGTGGGCAAACAGTGTAACAGTTTAAGAATAATGTTCCTCAACATAATATTCATTCATAATATAACCAAAATTGAATTTGGGAATTTCATCATCTACAGTACATAATGTCATTAAAAGATTCAGATAATCAGGAGAAATCTCTGTAAGCGAGGGACAAGGCTGAAAACCAGTATTGGGTAACTGATCTTCAGGTCCTTAGGCAGTGCTGCATTAAAAACAGACAATTCTATAGTGGAAATCACTGCATGGGTTCAGGAACACTTCTAAACACCGTTATCTATGAACACAAGTTGTCGCTGAATCACAAATGCAGGATGAAACTCTATCATTCAAAGAAGAATCCATATCTAAACATGATCCAGAAATGTCACCGACTTCTCTGTGCCCGAGTTCATTTAAAATGGACTGAGGCAACATGGAAAACCATCCTGTGGTTTGACAAAACAAAATTTCAGATTCTTTTGGAAATCTCAGATGCCACATCCTCCAGGCTGAAGAGGGACCATCCAGCTTGTTATCAGTGGACAGTTTAAAAGCTAGCATCCGTGATGGTATGGGGGTGCATTAGTGCCCATGGCTTGGGTACCATGTAGATCTGGGAATGCAGCATTAATACTGAGCAATATATACAGATTTTGAAGCAACATATGCTGCCACCCAGGCAATGTTTTTTTTAGAGAAGGCCTTGTATATTTCAGCAAGACGATGCCAAACCGTATTCTGCACGTATAACAACAGCATGGCTCCACAGAAGAGTCCGGGTGCTAGATTGGCCTGCCTGCAGCCCAGAGCTGTCACTCACTGAAACCATTGGTCGCATAATGAAACAAAAGAATACGACAAAGGAGCCCCAAAACTGCTGAGCAGCTGAAATCCTGTATCAGGCATGAATGGGAGAACATTTCACTTCCAGAACTCCAGCAACTGGTCTCCTCAGTACCCAAATGTTTACAGAGTGTTGCTAAAAGAAGAGGTGATGCAACAAAGTGGTAAACATGCCCCGTCCCAACTTTTTTCAAACCTGTTGCTGGCATTAAATTTAAAATTGACTGAGCGTTTGTCATAAAACTATAGAATTCCTCAGTTTCAACATTTTATATTGTCTTTGTTCTATTTTTTAATTAAATATGGGTTTATATGATTTGTAAATCATTGCATTCTGTTTTTATTTACATTTTACACAATGTCCCAACTTTTTTGAAAATGGGGTTGTAAAACCGCACCATTATTCTCCCAGATGTAATACAGCACTGGAACTAATGTCTTCCATTACAGAAATACCACAGTAGCCAGCCGTATATATTTGGACAATTAAAGATGTTTTTAATTGACAGGTCTCCTTGAGTAACCATAGCCGTGAACCTGAAGATGTTTTCCCGTTGCCCTTGAAGAGGCTACCTGATAGAAGGTAACTGGCCCCAGATACTATATATGTCACCTTTAAACTGTATTTCTGGAACAGAGAAGATCATATTTCTCATATAATGGGCAGCAGGCATTTCCTCAGCTACAAGAATGCTGCAATTAAAGGAGGAACAGATACTGGGACTGTACCACAAGGTGAATATCTCCCTCACGCACCATTTCAATCAGTCGGGCTGAAAGGTGCTCTGAGAACAAAGTTGACGGATCCTGCACCATTTAACACATCCCTCTGGAGTTGTAAATCACCGCCACTGTGCTTTGTTTTTTTTTTTCTCTCTCTCTCTCTGAATAGTTACGAGACTCACACCCTTAGTAATTGCTGGTCTCAGCCACTCCCTCTCAATGATGACTTTATGGGACTGAGTCACTTCATGTCTTTCAGCTCCCGCCCCTTAACTTACCGACTGACTCCTCAGGCTCAGAGGCCACCATCCCCCCTACCTCCAAGCCATGACCTCGCATCACCCCTCTGAACACCGACTGCCTCCTGGCTCTATCCCATCATCCTGTTGGATTTTCCCTTTTGGCTGGTGCTTGGTTATGCAATCTGTCGGTTCTTCTTTATGAATTATTGCATTTAATCCCTCGCTCCCTCACCAAGGACCTTTTTAAATGAAGAGCGGCGTGGGTTTGTGGGGTATTAAGGTGTGAGGAGATACGACTCTCCAGTGGTTTGATAATGCAGCCCGTCCAAAATGGGAGGTCACCCTGTTGCCATGACAACACCTCCCCCTCTACGCTGTGCTTATCGCTTCGGCTCCAACAGGCAGCTAGCCAGGCGGAGTCAACAGGTATCACCGTCATTGGGTTGCGGTAGGGTTGGGTGAGGGGGGGGGGCTGGTTGTGTGTAGCAGGGCAAACTTCACAGATACACCCCAGAACATCCTGAGGGTGAGGGAGGTGGGCTGCTGCGACAGTAATGGAATTTTACTGAAAGTGGTCAACTGAAAAGGAAACAGATTCAACCAAAGTGCTGCCATGATAGCATTGATATTAAACTGAACTTTAATGAAAGGTAGAAAAAGCAGGAATCTGAGAAAAAGACAAAGCAGTTATGTAATAGTTCCTTTTAATGAAAAACAGAGTCCTTTTTGTGAATAGGAATGAATAAAACATGGCAACAGCGAAATACTTCAATGACGGCAGCACAAGGATGCTTTGATCTCAGGGCTTAGGGTATAACGAAAGGGTTTTTTCACATTACATTAAAACTGCTATAAGAATGTTTCATTTCTCAGCAGTGTGTCAATAACAGTTTATTGCAGTGGCAAAATAATGAGGCACACAATTTCTAAAGTTCATTTTACTTCATATTAAAAATAACCACCTTAAATGAATCATAACTAAATAAATGTGCAGACTGACTGCATATGGTGACTGATAAAACCGCAAAGGTATAATATGAGGTTAGTTTTGGTTCATATTTCCTGTGTTTTATATATATATATATATATATATGTGACAGGCTCATTTTTATGCTTCAGCTATATATTTTTAAATTCTTTTTTTGGCAATCACTCAAAAAGGTTGCATGAAATAGCATTATACAGCGGAAGTGCTATTCGCTATTTTACACAATCCTTATCTTTCAATAAAACATCCACAGATAAAAGAGAAAGCAGACGAAACTTAATAGTACTAACTCTAGCAACAATATCCACCGATAACAGTTAACAGTAATCTGCCTGTAGACACGTTTTGGCCTAAGATAAACCTAAGCTTCTCCATGTACGCCTACAACTACACAAAAGAAATATCAATAGCCTAAGTGCATTAAACACAGGTCCATAAAGTACACCTACATGAGTCATTTTCTAGTTAATATGACGCTCATTTATGGGTTGTTGTCCAAACAGCACATTTATGCCATGGCTACTCCATGTACGAGAAACATTGCGAAATTCTCAGAAAAAATTAGTCCTTCAGATTTATACCACTGAAACACTTTACTCTTTGGACGACCTAACCAAAATGACCTAGGTTAGTCTAATGTCTTTTAATTAGATACAATAAGAATAATTTGAGAAATGTATAAATTCTTTATCCAGTCTCTGACATTTTTGAGCTGCGGCACATTGCTTGGAATCATAACTGCAAAAGAAATGGTAGAAAACACGGGAATGAAAAGAGGTTCTCTACAACTCACCTAATGAGTCCATTGACTGTGGATACCGGCTGAGAAACCGCCACCTCCGGTGGGCCCTGACATCCGGGGAGACAAAGAATTAAACACAAAAAAAACATCTGTCAGGACAACCAACAAAGACATTAGCCACAATAACTGGCTTGACTTCTCAAAAACAAATGCAGTCTTCCAGACATCTGAGTGAAAAAGTACCTTGGAAGCAATAAAACAGGAATCTCTGTGCACTTGCCAAGTCGTGTGTGCTACAAGAATCAGGGGTGTAACCAAACGAGTGTCTTCTGTGGCTTATGACAGTACCCACTGAACTAATCATAAGAAAAATTTTGGCAACTCTGCTTATTAACATTTGAAAAATATTACCCTGACTGTAGGCCTAATTCAAAATTAACTGACCCCCATCTCAAGGCTTTAATGTAACTTGGTCACTTGGTCTTGGTCATGTACCAAAATCGTGTTTTATCTGTCATCTGCTACAGAAAAACACAGCCACTGAAGCAAAAAAGCTTTTTTTTCCAGTTGCCAGCATTCAATTTCATAGGTGCAGGACAGACAAGCTGTGACTGTCAGTTGGGTGCTGTAAAGTCAGTTCTTAGACTTATCAACTTATCAGGGACCTTATTCCTCTGTCCTGATTCTCTTTAAAAGGGGCATAGCTTGACACTCAGTCAGGATGGACAAAACAAAAATTAAGTATCTCAAGAAGAATCAGCAAAGGTGGTCAAAACATATCCTTTCCTGTAAGTGAGGTTGCTATTTGACTATTTCATTGCGTAGATATTCATAATAGACTGGAACAGATTGAAATGCATGAAGTCAACTATGGTTGTAATCAAAGCAGAACCAAATTTACCAGAGTATGTTTCCCTCTTGGTGCTCATGAGCTGGACACAATTTTTTTTTTTTTTTAGCTTTCGCATGGTAGGGCAGGTCTGTTTTCTGTAATGGTTGACTTGCGTTCGCAAGATAGTGAAGGGGTCAACTGCTGGGGAAAAGGCCACATGCAAAACCCTTAAAAATGGGGAAACAGAGATGCCATTTGTTCTGCCTCTGCCTTCTTTTTCCAGACCAACCAATTTGGGTGAAAAGGTTATGAATTCAAAGTCCTCTTTGTGGTTAGCATTCCTTCCCATGAAATAATCACAAATTAGTTGATCTAGCCAAACTGTTACACGGCATGATTTTTAAGCTTATGATTTATTATATTTAATAACACTGTTGATGGTCACCTCACTGAAGTTTGTTGTGTTAAGGCTTTTATTTGTGTTGTATGGAACACTGATTACCATGGATTTAAATGATTCCAGGAAAAGTACGAAAAAACACATTGTATATATTATCAGATATGTCAAGGTTGGGAACATTCATGAAGACTTTAGGTCAAAAATAGTTCAACCACGTCTTTGCACCAGAATACAATAACTATAAAGTGTGGTAATTTTTTAGAAGAAAAAAAAGAACAATGATCATGATGATCAGTCTCTCTATAATAACAAATATGATAAATAATGGTATTTTAAAGCCAGCACAATACTAGTCTACATTTTGTCACCATCAACAAATGCTGCTTGACTAGTGGGTTGCATAAGCTTGACCTTGGTTTGTGTAACTGAAATGATATCCAGGTTGTTCTTGGGCTTATGGTTATGAGACCCATTTTAAAAACTAAAGTCACTACGTAAGTTTAAGATTCCAAAAGAAAAAAAACGTGCAGCAACATAATACAGTCAGCCTTGGCAATGAGTAGAAAAAGAAAAGTACAAAATGGCCAAATTTACTTGTTAACAAAACGGGAGTGAGACAGCACATGATCTATAGGGAGAGCAACTACATGTTACTGTAACTAAGCATTTTATGAGCAGAACCTCAGCTTCAACAAGGACAGTCCAAGTTTGCAGATCCCAAAGCTGAACAGGCTTCTTCTCTTCATTCCCCACTAATGCAACCGCTCTCTCGCATCTGAGAATGACAATCTCCAGAGAGAATGACATGACTTTATTCTCAAAATAAATACACTGATGGAGAAAAAACATGTAACAGTGCTTCCTACCTCTGCCCCAAATATACAGAAGTTCCTTTGAGTTTTATAATTGGACTAGTGAGATTTGAGGTTCCACTGGAGCAAAGTTGCAGTGAGTCACCTGAATTACGGAGGTCTTCCATGGCTAACGTCCCACCCCAACTTCAAACAGCTAACCCACAAGAAAATGGCTGAGCACTATTAGCACTGTCAAAAAAGCAGATAAGTTTTTAAGATGAATAGAGAAAAAAAATCTAGTAGACACCTAAACCACCGTTCTGCAAGCTAGGAATAATGTACTTTGACATCACAATGAATCCCAGATTCACAAGACGTTGATCCAGTAATCCATGCTTTTTTAAACCACAGTATTGAGATCATGCTGAGAAAACTTGCAGTTTAAAAAAAAGAAAGAACAGAAATAATGATATGCTTTTGTGGCAGTGCATGTGACCATGTCTGTTCCACAGCCCAGCCAAAAAAGAGCAGCAGCTCTTGCAACCAGCCTTGTGCGAATTTGACACAGCTGGTTCTCGTCTCCCTAACAGCACTGACAAGGATAAGAGGGCCAGTGAGAGGAAAGAGTAGAGAGGAGAGGCAGCCAGATGAGGCTGGTGTGCAGACATCATGTGCCAGGCCTGTGAGGGTTTTTTTTTTGGAGATACCACAGGGCACAGTGTAATTCCTGCAAGCTGATTTGTTTATATTGTTGTTTTGAAAGCCCGGGTCATGCTGCTCCTTTGGCATCAAGCTTGTCCCATACATCTGGAACCCTGCCTGAGACTCCCCCACGTGAGTCGCACATACCCACATCCACCCGGAGGCCCTCTTCGATCTGCTGTGGTAATGAGCTGTTCGCCACCTCTGCACCGTCAAACTATTAAACAATCAGACAGCTGGAAGCAATGTAACTGACAGTAATGTACTGCTTTCGCTTGTACTAAAATTGGCTTATGTAATGGAAGGACTTACACATTTAGACAAATAAAGTCATTTATGCTGGAGCATGCCACATGAGCAAGGAAATCCATCCATCTTCTATACTGCTCATCCAACAGTGGGTGACAGTGTGCCTGTCCCAGACAGAACAAGGCACACCCTTTGTAAGACACCAGTGCGCCACAGAACATGTAGAATAAGAAAAGCTTAGAGACACCAATTCGCCTAAATGCATGCTTCTGGACTGCAGGAGAAAGTCCACGCATGTGGGAAAACATGCCAACTCTGTAAGTATACAGCTATAGTATTGCTTACTGGACCACTGCATTACCACTGAAGATGGACATTTAAAATAGAGCATAATAGCACTGCTTCCTGTTAAATCAAAGGATTAATTTAAAAAAATAAAAATTCAGGATACCTTTATGGGGTCCTACAAACAAGTGGGCTTTGTGAAGTTACAAAACTTCACTACCAATTGGTATCAGTTTACGAGCATGACCTTCACAGGCCACAGCAGAAATCCACTTCCCTAGAAAGCCACTGAAATGACTCCTTACTCTTATTTTGTGTTAACGGAGAATAAAACACTCCACTTCCATTCCTGTGGAGGTTGCCGAACTGAGCACATACCGTTTGACTGACTTGCCTTGGTGGGTCAAGTGAATGCACGAAAGCCCCTTTTAACCTAGCATCCAGGGAAGAAGAATTAACCCTGCAAGAAGGGCTGGGACCATCTGCATTCTCATTATGTCAATCTGATGTTTTCAAAGTTCAAAGTCATCCCGACAACCACCTTCTGCCAGCTTAAGAACGATCCAGGCACATCACTACTGGTCTCAAAGTATTGATTTATCAAGTATTCATTGGGGGAAAATGAACTAAAGGTCCCCAGAAGTAAGAAAACGTGGAGAGGGATTTCATCATACACATACCGTACTTAAAGTTAATGAGGCACATACCCCTGTAGTAGCATGTAATCCACAAGCAGGACTCAGGGCAGGCAGCCAACTGGCAATCGTACTGATACATCTTGCTGGAGCCTCTAAATGATCTCAGCTTTTCTCTTGTATCTGGTTGCATCAGTCAGGCTGTTAACGTTTGACTTAGAGACTTCAGTATTACGCTTGCTGTTTTGTGGAATCAAGCAAATACGAAAATGACAAACGTGGAATAAATCCGTCAAACCTGTTCCACATTAAACAGTAAGATATGTTCTGACTTTTTGTGGGATTTTAAAACGCATGTCAAACAATAACTATTCTCCGCGTGACTTGAGTGCCTTGTAATGCTGAAAGACACCGGCACGAAAATAAATCATCGATAATACGCCAGCTTTGTGTTCTAGACATATACAAATGCATAACATGTAACAAGTAGTTGCGACTTGAAGTATGTATTGTTTAATCGCAGGGGCACACAGTTCGACCCAAACAAAGTAAATATATGTAACTGACAATGCTAAAAATCCTTTTAAAAACTAAAGTTGGTATAATATCAAATCTGGGAACATACCCGGCCATTGCATGCAGAGTCGTCCTTGGTTCGCAATTCAAGTGATTCTTCCTCCTCTTTTTCCCCATAGTCTCTCCCATGAAAACTGAACCTGCAGCACAGTAAGCTAAATCCTTGCAAAGACATTCAAACAGAGATGGGTCGGTGTCTTTGACAACCCCCCGCCGTACAGACAGCATCCGCCGATACCTCTGCCCTGCGCTTTTAGGACAATCCGTACCGAAACTCAGACGGAAACACCGTCTAACTCGGAACTCATTTTGGGTATCCAAGATATGCCTAAGGGAGCCCTAAACCCTGAAACTGATGCGAAACATGTCGCAGATATATAATTGCATTAACTCCGCATCAGACGCGTCCTAGTTGGCAGACATGCGACCAAAGTATCGCTCGATCTGTTTCCCGTGCAGCAGGAGCCTTTCAGATCTCCTCAATTTCCCAGCGCTGATTTTGCGGATCAATAAGTTGTTAAAGTCTTCAGCCGGGCGACCTTAGATGCGCCCCGAAATTAATCCAGCCGTACTTTTCCAGCGATGATTCCTAGTCCAGCTTTCCGTGAGGGAGTAGCAACCTCACACACTATCAGTACAAGACCCCCCGACTGCACGCCGCCCGGGACACACGGCTCGGAAGAGCTCGCCCTGGCCGTGCGTGACAGCTTTCTGGGAGGGCCGTCCTGTGACGCCGAGAGGCGCAACAAGCCAGCCGATCGCTACGAGCCCGGCACTGAACTCCCTCTACTGGCTGCTTTCGGTGCGCTTCTACAGTAATTCTGTAGTCAATTGAAATTAATTGAGAAAACTGTGGATTTTCTATGAGTGGGGAGACATTTCTGTCTAGCGAAGAGAAGAGACATTAACTATTTAGCTTCTTGGCAGTGATAGTTAATAGAAGTAGGCTATTGCATAAAAGTCCTGTAGTGGAAATTCCAGTTTCAAAAGAAGTAAAACTTGGTATCAATCCACTGAGTGAGTTTCGGGCGGGTTTTGGGTGGCTGAACAGGTCTACATTTTTACCAGGAAAGAAATGAAATTTTCATAAGGAAAAATATGTAGCATTATTAAAGCACATTCTCGCGACTGTAGTGACACTAAGGGAAAAAAAAACTCGAACTCGAATTCTGCAGTTACTTTTTAGCATATATTTTAATTAAGATGTAAGCAATAGTAAAACAAGTTCTTCTCATTATGATTTCTCCAGTGAAATTGCATTTTAGGTATCAGGCATGTGTCTCTGACTTTTAAATTTGAAGTTATAAAGTAACCATTCCAAATACCCAAAAAACTGGACAATTCAACATGAAACCCTGTCGGTTCCTACGGGGTTAACTAGGAATTGATAGGAACAGAAATGTAAAACTATAGTAATTGTAAATGATGAATATTAAATATTGTATAAAAGCTTTTTGAGCATTAATAAAGAACTATGGCAGATGTCTTTCAAGTTACCGGTTAGATTCAGGAAGGCACGGTCTTTCAGAAGTGTCTGGTATCGATTTATTGTGACGTAAGACTTGTTCTGTCTCTCTTATGTTCCTTATCAGACTTTTCCAGCCCTGATCAGCGGCAATACTCTGGCTGGTCACTAGGTTATCTATGATAGTTTGTTGACCCCCAACGCATGCAACTGGTACGAAAGTCTTCCATCTTTTATTTACCTCTTGTTCTCTTTATATCAATTGGGGTGTCAGCACCATTGTTTTGTCTGTTTCTCTGTGGAGGACCTGCTGAAGGTGCAGCCATTGATCATCTGTAGGGAAAATCCAGTTGTCTTACTCCAGAGATCTGTATTTGTATTTTCTGTTATTTCACACTAAGAGCTCTTGTATCCAAACTGAATGCATAATCTCATGTCAGCCTGGAGCCTATCCCAGGAATCACAGTACACAAGGCCAAGAAACATCCTGGAAGGGATTCCAGTCCACTGTTACAGTATAATGCAAATACTCCATGACAGGGGGGGCCAATCTTATCCGCAAAGGGCCGGTGTGTGTGCGGGTTTTCGCTGCAACTCTCTAATTAGGTCTCTAATTAGAGGACTGATTGGCTGAAGAGTCCTCACTCCTGGGTTTGAACAGCTGACCTAAAGGTTACCCCAAAAACCTGCATACACACCGGCCCTTTGCGGATAAGATTGGCC
>JAODJW010000094.1:15040189-15061144 GCA_026777045.1 Hyperopisus bebe
CAGCTGACCTAAAGGTTACCCCAAAAACCTGCATACACACCGGCCCTTTGCGGATAAGATTGGCCACCCCTGCTCTATGACACTATGTGCCTTTAATAATGCCCCCCATATAAACATGAAATGGGGGTATAATAATAATAATAATAGAGCATTGCACAATGTCTCAGCAGATAGCAGCGTGACTTCCTATCTACTAAGGATGTGCTGTGAGCCCAGTAGCATTTGTATTTGTTAAGGCAGCAAAATTATTTCTATTTATTTGACTAAAAGTGGAAATAGGCACAACAATCTGATTTTTGTCTTCATTATGCAAATTTTATTCAAGTAATTTTAGGATATTAAAATGTTAATATTGTTTTTCGATGAACTATTGCTGGGTTTATGAAAACTATAAACCAACATTACATGAACATGTTTATAATTACTATAATAAACATGTATAACAATAATTTCATTGAGAAGGAAATCATTTTAAAAAGAACATTGTGTTCCTAATCCACACTATAATACCAATAAACTAATCTGTAAACTAATAAATGCCTATGTGAACATTGTAAACCTCTCCACTGAACACCGAACAGAATATACACCAAGAAAAATAACATTACTTATAAAAAGAATGTTCTGTCTCTCAAGTACCATATGAAAGAACTAAACCTTAACTAGCCCCTGACTGAGGGATCTAGCGGAACACAAGTTTTATTCTGTTGTATTCTATATACACTCAGTGACAAAAATAATTAAGCACCCAGAAGTAATGGTCCGTTTTGAATGTAATTTGGTACAAGTACAGACCAGCGATGGGTATGTAAATGATTTGATTTACATGCATGGAGCTGGCACGTCTAGTCACCAGACACAGAGGATGCCTCGTAGACACATAAGACAGCATTACCAGCACTTGAGGGAGTTTGATAGGGGTCACATTGTGGGTTTGCATGAGCCTGGGTGGTCGTATCATGCAGGTGCCCAGCATGTGGGGCATGCAGATGTTACAATTGCCTGATGTTGGAACCAATGGGCACGTGAGGGCAACTATACACATTGTGAAGGTTCCGGTTGCCCAAGACAGACTACATCAAGGGAGGATCATCGTATTGTGTACCAAGCATTACAGAACCCCATGACATCTGCGCCTGCCATCTGGCCACAGGTATTGGACTCTCTACAACAGCCTGTGTCTTTCCACACTGTGTCTCAATGACTGGCATCAGCCGGTTTGCAGGTTCACTGTCCCATGTATAGGCTGCCGTTAACACCAGCACAGAAACAACTGCAGTTGGAGCGGTACCATAACTGGGAGGCATGAACTGATGACAAGTGGTACTGATGGTTGTACCATGATCAACGATGAATCTCAGTTCTGCATTACCATGGATGACTGTCACTGTGCATATGGCACCGCCGAGGGGAGAGGACCACTCCTGCCAATGTTGTGGAGAGATACACAGCCGTTACTCCTGGCATCATGGTGTGAGGAGCCATAGGGTATGACTTCAGGTCATCTCTGGTAGTGATTCGGGGGACCTTGACGGCACAACGCTACGTCAGTGACATCCTGCATCTGCATGTCTTACCCCTCCTGAGACGACACCCTGGTACAGTCTTTCACCAAGACAATGGCCATCCACACATGGCATGTGTGTCTATGCACTGCTTGCGTCATGTTGAGGTCCTCTCGTGGCCAGCCAGGACCCCCGATCTTTCCCCAATCAAACATGTGTGGGACGTCAACTCAGACCCAGTGCCAATCTGCAGGATCTCGAGGGCCAGTTACAACAGCTGTGGGCTGACTTGCTGCAGGAGAGGATACAATGGCTGTACGACTCCTTTCCACAACGTATCGCTGCATATATCCAGACTTAAGGGGCTGCCACACCCTACTGATATGGGACCAGCAGTGTGCTCATACTGCCAACTCTGTTGTCTGTTTGATCTGATATTATAATCATTGCAATACATGACCTTTCACCATGTGCATATTCATTTCATTTCCACCACTCCTTCTGTGTGCTTAACCTTTTTTTGTCACTGAGTGTAAGTTTGGGTTACAATAGTGTACCTGCAATCTAGTGGACAACACTTCATGAACCATTTGCTGATGTGCAGAATAACGTTAATCAACAGGTAGATGTATATAATTATCAATACTATTATAAACTGAAACATACAGCCTTGTTATTATACTGCTGTATGATGTGATTTTTTAACTGTCATCCAAAATACAACCTAAAAAAAAATTATGTTTTTTTTTCTTTGCACAGCAATGTACTAAGGTTTACCAATATTTTAATAAGACTGCACTGCTCTGTTTCGGTCTGCACTCTCTTCCTTCCACTCTCCTGTCGTTTTCCGGTCAGAGCATAAATAGCCACTGGGCTCAGAGTTATGAGGAACACCAGCTAGTTTACATTTTTTTTAACTTCCTGAAAACCAATAATTTGTATTTTATTAATATTTGTATGAAATAAATAGTCGTGAAAACACAATATTTGTGTTTTTCTGAATACCATAGTCAGGTTGGGCTGCGAGGTGGTGCAGTGGTTAACACTGTTGCATTACACCTCTGGGACCTGGGTTCAAGTTTCCCCTTGGGCTACATGTATATGGAGTTTGCATGTCCTCCCTGTGTTGTCATGGGGTTTCCTCTGGGTCCTCCAGTTTCTTCCCACAGTCTAAAAACAATGGAACTCCCAAATTGTGTGTGTGTGTGTGAGTGTGTGTGTGTGTGTGTGTGCGTGCCTTGCAATGGGTTCATGCCCTGTCCTGGGTTTTTCCATGCCTTCCCTGTACTCTCCAGGATAGACTCCACACCCCCAACGACCCTGAATAGGAAGTGGTTACAGAAAATGGGTGGATTTGGCTGCAGCTCTACTATCTACAGGAGGTTTGAATTCTGACTCCCTTCTATATACCATATGTGGTCATCTAATGTTGACTGAGACACCACAGATGATGGCAATGACAACATCCAGGCTTAGAGTGACTGCCCTTGTTATGAAGTATATAGTATATCAGTATTATCTGCTGATTTTAGTACTCTTTTCAAAGTCATTTTGTGATAACAGCAATAAGCACCAAGCCCCCAGTGAAGGATATTGATTCTTTTTGTTTGCTTCCATGGTACATTTCTCCGTGTTATGAGATTGGCCAGTGGCCTGTACTACGAAGCAGGGTTACTGGCTTATCAGGGTAACTTGTCGGATTTAAGGAACCACAGTTAAAAGGACTTCATATTCATTCACTTACATTTTGCCCAGACTACCTTAAATCCGACAAGTTACCCCGATAAGCTAGTAACCCTGCTTCGTAGTACAGACCACAGATTCAGTGATGCAGCCCATAAGCACTCTTCACGTCCACATCCACCCTGAATACGGAGCAAACATTTATCAGGGGGCACTGGGCTAAATATGGTGTTTGCTGATTTATGTAGAACATGTGGAGAAAAATTGTTAGCTGGGAAAAGGGTAGCAGGATATGGAATGAATGCCTCAGAGTGGGGCGGGAGTGTGTCTGTGTGCATAAAGAATCCTCTGGGTACATGTTAAGAGTGAGCTGCACCAAGCCGTAGTGCTATTACATAATATGAGTCATGGAACGATGAACCAAACTCATGGTTGCATCAAATATTTGATCAAATAAGACCAGGGGGTCTAAAAGAATTCAAGTAACCATTTCAAGGTAGTTTTCAATGATTGTCTCATCATATCAAGGCAATACTGTAACTCAGAAAAACTGAGGAGGGTTTGGATACAACAGTGATTTAAATTTCTGTACATACTTCTTCCAATTTATCCTGGTTGATAATGCAGGGGGTTATTATTTTCATCCTTTTAAATGTTTTTTGGGACAATATATGGTACATCCATCTGTACCCACTAGTCCTATGCAGGGTCACAGAAACTATGGTCACAAGGCAGGGAACAACACAGGATGAGGCGCCAACCCATCGCAAGCGACAGACACACATTTGCACCTATGGACAATTTGGTAACTTCAATTCACCTTGGTATGTTTTTTGACTGTGAGGCGAAACTGGAGTTACCCCGAGAAGAGCATGCAAACTCCACACACAAACGAACTTTGGACTATAGGTTATGGTATATAGTCCAAAAGAATGCTTGGTTCAGATTTAAAACAACTCCTAACATATCTATCTGCTTCTTTACAGTATGTGCTCAATTAGTGTGTGTACCAATATCCGCAGACCCGCCTTAGGTGTAGTAAACGAACTCCCAGGGCAAGAATACGAGAAAAAAAAAAGAAATAAAGTTTATTGTGGATGCAAAACGAGCGAATCAGATGAGAGCAGGTTTGATGGCCCTCTGATTACTTGATTTGCTTAATCAGGCAAATAATTCACTCAGGTGCAAACGTATAATCAAACTCTGTGTGAGCACCAGCCCTAGAAAGTGACTGGTCCATGGTTTGGTGCAGGTTCCACCAGCTCGGTCCTGCATGCTGCTCTTTCTGTTGAACTTCTCTGTTCCTTTCTGCTGGCATTTGGAAGCAGAGACTCTTATTTCTGCATTTTTTGGAATTTTTCCTTAGGTCTCAATTGCTGTGCAACAATGTGGCTTCACTGAGTTAAAGGGCAGTGAGTCACTTATTAAGACACCCTCAATTAGGGCTGGGTAATATAGTATAATATTTTATAAAGATTTCATATCAATTGATATTGATAATGATTACCATATAATTCAAGTCATTATCTCTTTACGTCAAGGCTCCATTTGCTAAAAATTTCCTTAAAATTTCCCATAAACAAATTCAGAACATGAAAAAGGCAACAAATCAAATGGGCTGCAAACTGAAATATAATTGCAATAAATGAATTGTACAAAAATGAACATTTTTGTCATAGGGTGAAACTTTTTTTCTCTTACTGCCTCGCTGCTCGTTCCTGGGGACAGGTTTGACTTTGCTGGTAGAGCTGTCACCCGTCTCACAGTGAAAAATAAAATGCTGTGTCCCATTTTTAACCAATACAGTATATTTGTAATGTATTTCTTCAGATTGAAAGTGGAAATCCTAATTGCTGGTGTTTGTGACTGTAAGCACTTGCATTCCGTATTTACTACTACGTGGAAATGTTTCATGTGGTGAAATACGTATTTCCAGTTTTAGTTGGCACAAGTTTTCGGAGTTTACAGTACACAGTACCAGTCTGTTTCTTCCCTGCACTCGACGTTTCCTCTGAGGGAACCCTAATCGCATCCATGATATTATCAAAACATTAGCATGTGGCGAGTTCTGCTAACTCAATCAACCTTTCTGTGTTTGTAGGGTGTAGGATGTCCATTGGTAGGTTGGAAATGCATTTTTTTCTGTGATCAGATTTCTGTGAGTTCGTTTGTGCTATCAAGCAATGTTCCTTACCTACAGTTTATCGAAGTTTCTTATTTTCTTATCGTTATAATTTTATATGACAGTAAGTCGATATACTGTTTATGTTGCCCAACCCTATCCTCAGTACAGCCAAGTGAATATCCTGATGTTGCTTGTTCTAAAACAGCCTCGCAGTCACTTTGTTTCAAGGACGTTCTCTCCGCCACCAGTGGGCAGAATGATTGCAGATATCCATGGTAAATGCGTAATGTTCTCACACAAGCCCTGCATTGTTGTGGAAATGTTTTTTTCACGTTAGCTGCAATACTGGTAGAAGACGCATTGCTTGGCATGGTCCTGTCACATGGGTGTTATCGCATTGTTGTTCATGATGACTCTGCATGTATTTGGTGGCAGACAGACAAAAGGCAAGTCGTTGCGGTGGTTCTGAGGGTGGAGCCCTCGTTCTGTGCGTACTGGACTTTGGCCAGCAGAGTGGGCTGTGGGTGCCGTTGTTCAGTACTAGCGAAGGGAAACATATCTGCCATTTCTCAGCAGCAGTTAACGTGGTTGCTCCATCAGAATAGTAATGCAGCTTCAACTCTGTGCGTGAGGAGTTTTCCTGTTCTTTCTGCCTACACATAGTTCTTGTTCTGGTTCCTAAGTCTCAGATGCTGAACTAACCTTGGTGTATGTAACTGTATGTCGTCTGGTGTGGTGTGTTGTGTCATCCACAATGTGCACTACATTTCCTGGGATGGGCTCTGGATACCAGGATCCATAAAGGATCCATAAATATTCAGGGTGCCTGAATAGTAAAGTCCAAAAGAAATGCAGGGCAGCGGCGGTAGCATTTTAATCATATGGGTGTAATCATACCAGCTTTATGAGGCCTACAAATGCAATGATCAAATTAATGTTGAATAATGTTGATAAAACATGACCAGACTTCAAGACGACCTTTTATCCTGTGAAATGTTTGGGAGGACCTCATTCGTGTCTTATCTTTTGAGACAGATGCAGTGCCTTCCGTTTGCAGCTACACTTACAGACAAGACCAGCAGAAAAGTCCTGAGGGCCAAGAAAGTGACAGGGCACAAACTTACACGGGAGGCAGGAGAATGAAACACAGGAGCTGAATAAACGATTTCGTACAATCAACCTGGGACTGCATTCATCAGATCCCATTCTGCTAAGAGGATGCAATGTCTTTTTGTTGGACTTCTTGGTCTGTCTCTGCCATCAACTCCTTTTAGGCACAAGGTTAAGTGCGATTTTCTGTGAGTAGTAGGAATCCCAGGGGGTCAGTATCACAGGCCAGTAAATATTTGGCTGATTGTACGTTTAAGTTCATGAAACATTAGGTGATGAGCATTAGTTTACACGTATGTACAACAAATGATAGACAGACAGATTGACTGACTGGACCGAACGATAGGATGGCATACAGATCATTGGATTAAGACACTGTAATTATGATCGGAGGGCTACCCATTCAAATCCCATGATAGGGATTTCGCCATTGGACCCTTGAGCAAGATCCTCAACCTTTTGCCTGAACCTACGTTCTCAAAAAATGTGTGGATAAAGGCATGTCAAGTAAAAAAAATGTGAATATATCCCCTGAGGGGAAATTAATGGGAAAACAGCGGGAACATCAGACATTCAATAGTGTAAACAGATGACAAAAGGCAAACAGCACAGGGCTAGAAAAAATAAAGGTACACACAGTGTATATATAAGAATTCTAATGATGTATTAATGTGAATAAAGTAATGCTACATGGAGATTAAAATAAGCTGGCTGGGTAACTGTAGTAAATCAGAACAGCGGTTTTCCATATTAAGTTTTGAGAATGTTGTTGTGGATTCTTCTGTCTCTGAAAGACCAGTTGTTCAGCAGACGAGCTGGTCTGTACGAGACATGGGTGGGGGCGGGGGGGGGCAGACTGGTCATTAACAGCCATCTTGTTATAGAGCATCCCCAGCTCTAATAATAGCTCCAGCTTTCCATGCTGCAACTCCTGTTGATTCTACTCTGAGTCCTCAATGAGTCACAGAAGAAGACATTGTTTAAACACATTAGTCATGTGTTAATTGTAATGCAGTTCATATGGGCTGGGAGGCCAGCACTGTATCTTGTATTACAAGAGCTTCATGTGGAATACCTATGTCCCACTGTCTAGTCCCAACTAATATGGAATTTCTCATGTCTTGCTAATGGTTTGGACAGCTAGGGATCAGATAAAAACTGAAAATATACAATTATCCAACATTATCTCTACAATAAAGTGTGCATGAGAAAGGGACACATAACACTGACTCATATTAAAACAAAAATAAATAATAATTTCAGACTTTTACGCTTGGGCAGAAATTCTGTTAACATGGTTTCTGAAAATCTCTCCATGAATCACCACCTTATTATGGTGGTGGTGCTGGTGGTGCTGGTGGGGGGGATTCTGTGCCTCTGTGATCATGTTTTTGGGGGCAATTGCCCCTAGTAGGGTTTCCCAAAGCAACTTGGTCCTAGATGAGCAGCCAGAAAAAGTGTGATTCAAAAGACCCCTATGAAGAACAAAATTAGGCATCAAGTAACTTCGCCCAGATTAGGGACACTGGGGCCCCTCCCTGGAGCCAGCCCTGGGAAGGGGAGCTCGCAGGCGAATGTCTGGGATTGGGTCTCTACCCATGGGGCCTGCCTGGGCAAAGCCTGAAAGAGTTAGCAAATAAAAGTTATTTATAGAGCACATTTCAAAACAACAAGCATACACCAATGTGGAATAACAGGAATAAAGTGAAATGAAGTATAAAATAAAATAAAACAACCTAGACCCCTGCTTTGGCACCAGAATGTTGGAGTTCACCCCGGTGAATGAGAGGGTTGCCTCCCTTTGACTTAGTGTTGGGGGACCGGGCTCTGACTGTTGTCTGTGGTTATATGCAGAACACCATTTCAGAGTATTTGGCCTTCTTAGAGGCTTTGGATGGGGTGCAGGAACCTGGAAGTGTGTGATTGGAAGGAACAGCCCGATCAGAGCCCAAGTAGTGCTCTGTTATTGGACTTCTGTGCTAAGCAAAGTTTGTCCATGATAAACACCATTTCATTTTTCATTTCATTCACTTCATTCTCTACTGCTTATCCGGCTGGGCTGTGGAGGCAACAGTTTAAGCAGAGATACCCAGGCCTCCCTCTCCCCAACCTCCCCCTCCTGCTCCCCCAGGGGGACACCAAGATGTTCTCAGGCCAGCTAAGAGATGTAATCTCTCCAGCATGTCCTGGGTCTGCCCCGGGGTTCCCTCCCGATTGGACATTTCTGAAATACCTCCCCAGGGAGGCATTCCGGAGGCATCCTAGATAGATGCCCAAACCACCTCAACTGGCTCCTTTCAATGTGGTGGAGCAGCGGCTCTACTTTGAGCTCCTCTAGAATGTCCGAGCTCCTCATCCAATCTCTAAGGCTGAGCCGAGACACCATGTGAAGGAAATCATTTCTGCCACTTGTATCAGCAATCTCATTTATTCGGTCACCCAAAGCTCATAACCACAGGTGAAGGCAGGAATGTAGATCGACTGGTAAATCGAAAACTTTGCCTTCCAGCTCAGCTCCCTCTTCCCCACAACAGAATGATACAACGTCCACATTACTGCAGACACCGCACCAATCCGCCTGTCAGTCTCCCGCTGCCTTCCTCTCTCACTCATGAACAAGACCCCGAGACACTTAAAATCCTCCGCTTGAAGCAGTAACACATCCCCAAACAGTCTGTTCTCATTAACATGTCTCCGCATGCGTCTCTGCCGATCGTTTGTAATCTCATTTTCCAGCAACTTATTTACATAAATAAGTTTATCACTTCTGTATGCAGAATATGCTTAAACCAAACTACCTAAGATTTTTATATGGAACACCATAATACTCAAAACAAAATAAATAAATATACCTATAGAATAAATATTTCAATAATTAATATGTCTTTATTTTTTAATTAATTCCATAGAACACATTATACTTCATAATAACATACAGTATATCTTCCATGTCCATCCTTTTTCTGAAACTACTTGTCCTATTCAGGGTTCCAGGGGGTCCTATGACCTATAGGCATGAGGTAGGGAATTACCCAGGATGGGGGAACCAACCCAATGTGTCCTTAATGCGTTTTTGCAGTTCCCCTGTATTTAGTATTGTCACCTTGTGATCGGATCACCCAGGATGCATATTAATACCAGGGCCTCAGCCTTGGAGGTGCTGATCCTCATTGTGGTCACTTGACACTCAGCTGCAAACCATCCCAGCGCATGCTGCAGGCCACAGCCTGATGAAGCCAACAGGACCACATCATCTGCAGAAAGCAAAGATGCGATCCTGAAGCCACCAAACTGGACCCCCTCCTCCAAGAAATTCTGTCCACAAAATCAGTGACAAAAAGGCAGCAATGTTGTAGAAGCAGGTCGGCAAAAACAGCCCAGTTACATTAGGAGCGCTTTCAGAAACTCATTGACCGCAGAAGCCTTTCCACCAAATAGTTTTTGACTATTTCAGTGACCTCAGCCCTAGTGATTGGTGAGTCCTCCTCTGACAGTGATGATACACAGGACAACTTTTTGAACAATGCTGCAGGGCAGTGTCGCTCACTAATTTTGGTTGGGAACTTTCCAATTGATATTGGGCAACAAATTTCTTTTTGAAAAACTTTGATTGGCAGAGGGCAGCTTTTCAAGATCAACAGAACCAGTTGAGTAGTGCTTTTTCATACCTGGTTGGCAGCTTGCCTGCAGAAAAGTTGCACTGTGTATTATCACCTTGAGTCTCCCAGCTTTACTTCCTCCAAGCAAGGCATGTCAGAGATAATCAGGAGGTCCTCAAAAAAATCCCATTTGAAATCAACAGTGCGCCATCAGTTTCCTACGCTGTAAAACCCTTATTATTATTATTATTCTCCCTCCTGAGTCACCTGTTGGTTTGCCAGAACTTTTTTGAAACCAACTGAAATTTTCCATGGCCTTACCAAACTTTTCACACGTCCAAGTTTTTGCTTCAGCAGCTTCCAAGATGGCAGTCTTCTTGGCTGCTTCAGGAGTCACACAAGCTAACCAAACTCAAAAGCCCTCCTTCTTCTGCCCAACAGCAGGGTTTTGGGATTGCCACCATGACAGGCACCAACACCCTTGCGGCCACAGCTGTGCACTTTAGGATGCAAGAGAAGTTCTGCCAGAGGTGTAAGTTGAAGATATCTTGGTCAGGGGACTCAGCCATGTTCCCAGCACACCCTCACTATGCATTTGGGTCTATCTGGCATTTTCCCCTGCCATTTGATCCAACTCACCACCAGGTGGTGATCAGTTGACAGCTCAGCACCTCTCCTCACCCATTTGTCCAAAACATGCAATCTCAGATCTGAAGATTCAAAGACAAATTCTATCATAGAACTTGAGCCTAGGTGCACTTACAGTATGAACATCTTTATGTTTGAAAATGGTGTTCGTTCTGGACAAACTGTGGTTAACACATAAGGTCAATAACAGAGCACCATTTAGGTTCTGACTGAGCAGACCATTCCTCCCAATCACACCCTTCCAGGTTTCACTGTCATTACACATGAGCAGTAAACTCTCCCAGTTGAACAATGGAGTCCTCAGACAGGCCAGCTTCTAGCCCTCAAACCAGGGATTCCAAGAAGGCCGGATAATCTGAACTGGTATTCAGTGCATACAGTAAGCACAGACAACAGTCAGAGCCTGTCCTCTGACTTGGAGTGGAAAGGAGGGGACTGTCATTCACTGGGGTTCCCCTCATTCATTGGGGTAAACTCAAGTGTACTCTGGAATCAACTTCCTGGATAGCTGGGTTGAAGAAGAAGGCCTTCCGAACTGCATTAGATAAATAAGAAGTTAAATGATTCAGAAGCTGCAAATGAGTAGCTAACTTACATCATGTGTGACTTTGCAATTAGTTCGGATGACATAGTCGACCATATGCAAGGAACACAAGGACAATGGAATCAACAAGCCCAAATAGTCAGCAAAGCGCAGCAGCGATCCATAGCTCTGCCCACTTCCCGCTCCAATTAACATATATTCAAAAATGAAAATGAAAAAACAAAGCAAGAAATGAATAGTCAAATTGGAAAATGAAAAGACAAAAAGGCTTTTTAATTTTATTTTTTAATTTTTCACATCTGACTTACACATGAGTGAAAAATTTAAATGCAAATCATGCTATTTCATTTTAATTTTCATTTTGCACGGATTTCTGCACATAAACTTTGAAACCTAACCACAACATCATATAAATGTGAAGAAGTGCAGTGTGTTTGACTGCTTAAAGAAAGGGGCTTCGATGTTGCTGGAAGTAGCCAAAATCAAGGTAATGCTCATTATCATTGTAAAAGTAAGTCTGTAGTGTTTCACTCAGGACATAGAAAATGAGTATCGGTTTTAATTTGTGTTCAAACAGTGTCAGTCAAGCAGCAGCTGCAGCTTTGTCAGCGTGAAGCAGAATTCAGACAGCGAAGTCCACTCCATTCTCCATCGCGTGACAAGAAAAAATGCTGAATGAAAAAAGAGCAGAATATTGCAGGGCTATTGCAAAGTTTATTGTGAAAGATTTACAGCCCTTCACCACAGTGGAGTCGAGTTGGTTTAGGTATGCATGGCATCGCATAAACCACTAACTGCTAGTACCTTAAGCTTGAACTGGGCTCTCCTGGCAACCAGGGATAAGCTCATTCACAACCATAACAAGCAATGCAAAAACAAACAAAATGAGTTCTCTCACAGTTCTCACAGTTGTCAGAAGTTTGCATTTTTTCAAGTGTAGGTAGATGAAGACAGCCCTTAACCCCAGTTACTACCCCCATCAAGAGACATTATCTAACACCATCATACCTGCTTAGTGTGATGAAGAAAAACATCATCAGTGAGTTTCCCAGTGTCAAAAGAAGCCACAACCAATGATGGGTAGACAAGTATCACACAAGATCATTATATCACAGTTACACTCCCCTGTGTAAATAAGACCAACTGAGACAGAAAGTCCTACAGACCCAGGCAGTGTATGAGGCTCGGGCTGGTCCTGTTGTGGCAGAGGAGATAGGAAAAGTCCTTGCAGAATTTGGTGTAAGAGAGAGGGATCTAGCCATATCAATAGATAATGCTGCAAATGTGGACATGGCTGTACAACAGCTTTAAATCATTATGCTTGGATACTTTGCATATACTCTCGACTTTGAAGCACAAAAGGTCCATACCATCCAAACCATCTCCAAGTGGGCAGCGAGGAACCGGGATGCCATTGTGTGGATCAAGAGATTATCCATCATGAAGACCTCATTTCAGGAAAAGCAGCGTATCCTGGGTAAGAAACTAAACCTCAATGTTTTATCATTCAGACCTGACTTAATACTGTATATTTAAATTGAGTTCAATGAGGTTCTTTATATATTTCAGGCCTGCCTGACCATTTTGTTGTCCTGGATGTGAGGACATGCTGGAACTCTATGTTTCTCATGGTGGAAAGATTTGTGGAGCATTATTCACCCATACGAGCAGCCAGGAGTGAAAACACTGGACCAGCTCTTCACCCATGCAAGGCTTCTGGAGGGTTCATGGGAGTTTGCCCAACCAGTTTACATGTGTTTTGTGGACTTGGAGAAGAAATCCCTTGGGATGTCCTGTAGGGGGTTCTTCAAGAGTACGTTGTGCAGGGTCCGTTGTTACAGGCTATTAGGTTCCTGTATAACCAGAGTAAGAGTTCAGTCAATCACAAAACCAGGAGCTGTTAGCTAATAGCATTCACCAACAGAAATCGGACATAAGCTCACCCCCAAACTGTCAAAACCATGCTCATGTCAAAACTTGAGTGCAAAAATTTCACTCAAGCTCAAAGAACACCCAAAGATAATCCGCTTGGTGCTGCAAGGACAGCTATCAAATCGACAAGGAAAGAAAAACATTTGAGAAAAAGATAGTTTGAGCACGACATTTTGATAAACACACACAATTCTTCCTTCTGTGCTTGCTAGTTTCACATTTGCCCTTGCGAGTGGCATATTTACTCACCCAAAACCTGCAGGACTATATTTTTCACATTTCATTGATGTATCACCACAGGTGAGGAACTCAGATATTTGGGAGGTAGAAAGTAGAGTCGTTTTTCCTCAAAGTTATCTATCTAGAGTGCCTTCTAGATGCCTCCCTGGGTAGATGCTCCAGGGATGTACCACTGGAAGGAGACCCCAGGGCAGACCAAGGACATGTTGCAGAGATTACATCTCTTGGCTGGCCTTGGAATGCCTTGGTATTCCCCCAGAGAAGCTGGAGGAAGTGGCTGGGGAGAGAGGTCTGGGCATCCCTACTCAGGCTGCTGCCCCCACAACCCAAACCTGGATGAGTGGAAGAAAATGCATGGATGTATGGATGAATGGAAGGATAGTTTCTGAAAAACTTCTTTGGTCTTCTGTCCAATATGCATCCTACCTTTGGTTCAAAATCACTGCAGACCTACTTGGATTGGTTGTAACTGAAACTTGAAATTGATTTCTGTGAACTAAGAATGCTTTTAATTGGTTGTTAAATATGTTACATGATATTTTTAAGCAACCTATCTAATGTAAGGTCATTTGTGTCCTGCAGTCTGTCCTCAGGAGCACAGGGCACAAGCCAGGGTCTGCTTGAGCAGGATGCCTGTCCATTGAAGGGCACACACACCCTGGGAATTTTAGAGACATTACTTCACCTTGGTATAAGCTTTTGGACTGCAAGAGGAAACTGGAATATCTGGAGGAATACCTGTGCAATCACAGAGAGAACGTGTGAGCTCTAAGTCACCCTATGTTACTGTTTAGCAGGCAGCTACTGATGGCCACCTTCTGTGCTGGGTCAGTGGTGACAAGGGGACCCAGGGGAGGTCTGTGGTTCTATTTTCCTCTTGTACAACTGAACATGTGGACATCACGCACAGTGTATGCAGTTATTCTGCTCTGTCATTGTCTGCAGTCTGCAGTCTCATTTTTGTAATATAATCATGTATATTTAATACCCATGGTTTTTCCATCATATAAAGTAGTCACATTACACAACATGTATCATTTTGATATTACATTTTTAAGATGTACCCTATTATATTGTTATATTGATATCCTTTTCATACATTCTCTCTCCATTCTCTCTCTTTCTCTCTCTCTCTCTCTCTCTCTCTCTCTCTATCTACTGTATCTATCTATCTATCTATCTATCTATCTATCTATATATATATATATATATATATATATAGACACACACACAAATAAACACGTATATATTTAAGTTTTTTTTGCCTCATTTCATACACCTCTATATGGGCACCATTAGTTGCACAAAGCACATCTAGACAGTACTCGATTCCTTGCCATGTTCGCTGTAGCATACCCTCATCATTCGTGAAAATGGCATCAGTGATCCTCTGCTTTAGATTAGTGATGTCCCGTACTTTTGTTTATAATGACATGACATGACATGACATAGCATAACATAGCATAACATAGCATAACATAGCATAACATAACATAGCATAACATACCTTAACATCAAATACGATGAACTATTGTGGTATTATTCGTATGCAGTGCTTCAGCACACAATGGTGGAGTGCTTAAAAATAATACTGCCACACCCATATAAAAGAAAAATATAAACCAAAATTAGCATGCTAACCAAGTGATAACCACAAGGCAGTGGCCTAGCATCCAGTTATAGAATTTCACTGAATATATGTCTTACCTTATTGATTGACCAGAATGTAACACACATGGAGCCCAGGGTGTAACATGATCTGACACCCCATCAGCAACAACAAAAAATATATTGTAACCCATCTGTACAAATAGAAATAGAATTTGTGGAACTACACAGAATAAAGTAAGTTTTTGGGGCAGTGTGTTAGGATGCTTTGCCTGTGACTAGAAGGTTTCCCGTTAAAATCCTAGACGTGAATGATTTCATAAATGGCGGCTTGTAAAAGGCCCTCAACCCCAATTGCTCTAGGGCACAGTTGCCCAATTCCAGTCCTGCAGGGCCAGAATCCAACACAGTTTGCAGATTTCCCTGCTCAAACACACTTACTAAACCTGGTAATTAGTTGATTAAGATGCGTTTCGGCTTAGCTCATCATGATTGTGAGTGATAGGACTGTACCCAGAGGTTATGAATTTAGCCGTTTTGCCAGCTCTTATGTTTACATCCAGTCTTGCATATGTTGATATCTTAGATATATGGTGCTATTTTGCAGAAAAATATTCATGCAGAAAAAACCTAGCTTAGGGTAAGGCTAATGCTAATATTGAGCATGTTGCTTTTGTATTCTGTGGGGTTCTTTTGCTCCTTTTCCCAGCAGCCATCTTTCAGTTTGTCAGACTTTCTCCAAGCTTAATGTACCATCTTGTGAAACCTGTGACACAGCAACAGCAAGTGTTGTAATGATAAGTCCTAAGGTCCCTTGCCTCCTGTAAGCAGACTGTTTTTGTGTTTATTTAGCACATGGGGAATCTACTGGTAAAACAGGAAGTAAAGGAGTCCTTTCCTGAGCTGTGGTGTGAAAGCAGAAGGCCTAACACGAGTCTGTCATTACGAAAGTCCAATTCATCTCTAAAGTTGGCTTCCGCTCCCAGCTCAGTGTTTCACATTCTCCTCCAGAATAATGTTCACCCACCATTTTTATTTAGCATTATGACTGAAGCCTGTGCAGGTGTGTATTTGTGCAATAAAAGCCACTTCCTTTAGTTTGTGTGGCCAGACTGGTTGAGGAGGCGTGACGAAAAATAAAGCTTGCTTTCAGGTTCAAAATCTTGTTTTGAGGTTTACGTGAGTTTTTGCACTTTCTCTCCCAGGTACGTCAAGAAGCATTTAGGACCTGGTTGGTCACAATCATGACTGGCAGCACTATTTTTGTAAGTTGGTAGCATGGGGAAACTGTATCAAACCAGGGACCGAGTGTAGAACTCTGATGCACACTGTTTTATGCTTTGGTAAGTTGACGTGTAAAACTTCTTTTGATGATGTCACATGAGGCGATGGCTTCGGCATGGGAGACCAGACTTTCAGTCTTTGTCACATGTCTAGACATACATACATACATACATGCATACAGTATACATCATCATATACAGAATCAGATCAGAATCAGAGTGTAATTAATTGAAACTGGATTTATATCATGGGAAACACTTGCTCTCTATCAAGAGGGGTTTATAGCAGAAGCCACAATATTTTATATTTATCAAATAGCCATGTGAAATTTTGTAAAATGTGAAAGTGCAGTTTCTATTTATTAGAAATTGAAAGGTGCTTTTCATATATAAAAAGAAATAAGCTATCAGAAATGGGAACATAAACCAAATGTATGTTATGCAGTAAAAATGAAGAGATGAACTGTCAACTTGGCCTATTAAAATAATCAAACAATCTGTTATGCCATGTATTTTGGTCAAGGTCAAGGGAGGGTGGAGCCTATCCCAAGTAGTTTGTGGCAGAGGACACCCTGGACAGGATGCCAGTCCATCACAGGGGACACATATTCACATGCTATGGGCAATTTAGGGACGCCAGCTTGTCTGACCACTGAGGAAGGCTGTGTAGATCCACACACACAGATTTAGGCGCCCATGAAAGTGATGAGAAGCTTAAACCAATCACATAATCAATATTGCCATTTAGTGTCTAGTAAGATTATTATTGAGGCAAGGAATTGAGTTGTGCATACAATACATGAAACTGCAAACTGAAACGAAATGGAAAGAATGCAAAAGATGTATACTGTTGGTTTACACTTTATATTTAATAAAACCAGACAGTACTTATTAATACCATATTATAAGCATCATAGTAGGCACACTTGGCATGGAACTCCTTTGATTTCAGAAGATGGTGACAATCTATGTCAGAACTCAACAGGGGGAAGTACAGTAGGTCCAGAGGACGGATGTAATGCTCATTACTGCAGTTGCTAAAGAGCTGATGTGAGCATTTTGTCCAGAAGAGGGCAGTGTAATTACCCTCAAAGCTTTTGCTGATGAAGTCTTTGTTGCATGTTACTGCTAGTGAAAATGTTACGGTATCAAACACACTAAACAGGCAGATAAAGGTATTGCAAATTCTGGTATATATTCAGGATATCGGCACATGCACAGCCAGACAATACCATTATTAAATTTAACATAACAGTTAGTTCAAACTTGAAATCCTGTCGTAATTTGTGGAAAAGGAATTTTGCTATTTAACTGCATTCCGTAATTTTAAGCAAAAATTATTGCAACCTTTTCAATCACTCTTTTGAATCAAGTCAAATTGATCCATATATACAATTACTAGAACCATAGTGCAGAATCAGGAATATGAGTCATTCGACATCAGGACATCATCTGACGGTGTGGGAGGAAACCAGACCACCTGCAGGAAACTCACATGCCTACGGTCTATATAATCGTATTCAATGAAGCAGAGATTGTCACCTTCGCAGTTTGAAAGCAAGTTTATTTATATGCTCAGCACAGTGCATCTAAATAAAATCATTGATGGAAATATAAAATATTACTTCACATACTATCAGACCAGCCCATTAAGCTATATTTAAGATGAAATAATCTTAAAAAAATTCAATATAACAAAAACAAAGAAAAAAAATCAATTTAATGATTTAATATAGTGAAAGTTATAATGAATTATAACTTTTTGTTTCATGTTAATAGTTCCACATACACTTCTCGCTGAGGTTAAACTTCACGAGTCTTCATATGGAGGCTTTTGATAACCACAGGAAATGGCACATTTCAGGAAACATGGTGGTGCAGCTCAGAACAGTAGTTTGAGGAAGTGATGTACTCCTTCACGTGGGCTGGATGGATGATGGGCAAGGCGTAGGGTGGCTTTCGGTGATCTGGGACGACGGGCGACAACGGAGTGGGGAGGAAGGTGGTGGAGGTGGATGTGAGGAGCGACCTGGATGTTGGTAGCGTGGGGGTGGTGGAGCCGTAGCTTTCGTGAGGCGAGGCTGAGGCGCTGCCACACAGAGCGCAGGCTGGGCAGCCCATGCTACTGAGAAGCTTCTGGACATCACTACGGAAGCGGACGCCCACGAGGGCATAGAGCGGAGGGTTCAGGCTGCAGCGTGTGTAAGCCAGGCTCCGTGTGACATACTCAGCCATGAGGGTGGCGTTCCATTGGGTGCACGTGGTGACACCCGCCACCTTGAGGGAGAGAACGATGGTGTAAGGGAGCTGGAAGAGTACAAACACCAGCAGCAAGAGCAGGATGAGCCGGAGGGTGCGCTGCCGTCGCCAGCCCTGCCCCCTCAGCAGCGTGCGGCCAATCAGGGAGTAGCACACCAGCATCACCAGGAAGGGCAGGCAGAAGCCGGCGATCTGGGTGGACCGTGTGGCCATCCTGACCTTCCAGGTCGACTGCAGCTCGCACTGCATAGAATCCTCATCCACACTCACGAAGATGAACTCCGGCAGGCTGAGGAGCAGGGAGACCAGCCACACCCCAAGCACGACCAGCTTGCTGTAGTGCAGCTGCCCCCGGCGCAGGCGTTGCGCGGCGCGTGTCTGCACAATCACCACGTAGCGGTCCACGCTGATGCAGGCCAGCAGCAGCAGGCCACTGTAGGTGTTGATGGTGTACAGGATGTGCGTCATCTTACAGAGGATAATGCCAAACTCCCAGTGGTCCAGAAGTATGTCGCCGGCCTGCAGTGGGATGGTGAACAGCAGCAGCATGTCACACACGGCCAGGTGGAAGAGGAAGACGTCCGTCATGCAGCGCAGACGCAGCCGGCGGTACAGAGTGAAGGTGGTGATCACCAGCAGGTTCCCCAGGAAGCCCAGAAGGAACACCACTGAGAAGATGCACATCTGGACCACTTTAATGGAAAGCTTTTGGGTCCAGTTAGTTTCGCACAACTCCTGCAAGGTGTCGTTATCGTAGCTGTCGTTCCCATAGCTGTCGTTCTCATAGCTGTACTCATCCATGTTATAGAAAAGCATTTGGGCGGCTATAGGCGGGAAAAGCTTGCTTGAATTTAAACCTGTGTAAAGATAAAACAACAAAACAGTGGCAGATATCAACTTGTGAAACCAAATAAAGTGCATCAGTGGTGTAACAACAAAACTTTGTAAGGTATATGATCTCAGGGAATTATTTGTTCAAACAGAGCTGAGCTTGACAGGAGCACAAATTGTGACCAGTTACTATAATAACACAGATGAAAATAACACCGTGATGAATTAATGAATGGATGGACAATACGCATTACCTTTTATAATAAATGTATGAAAAGCATAATATTGATTCAAGTTGTACACACTCATTATATGCTCCTGCCGCTGTACCTCAGACATCCACTCTGGTGGAGTCTCTTAATCTGAGAGACTAGTAAAACAAGTAAAGAGGACAACACTGAAATACTGTTATAAAGCTTAGAGAGCAGAATTCTTAGATTAATGAGCAATGCAACATGGCGTGCAGATAACTGACAGGGCCTTTGTGGTTGCAGTTTCATTAAACTACTCATTTAATTTTTCATTCTGCTTTCAGTTTTTTGTTCTTTGGAATGGCCTTGTATCGAATAAGTGGTATTTTTGTATTTTGAGACACCATGAAAGTGTCAACATAAATGTATTTCCAAAAGCTGGCATTTATTGTGATGTTAAGTGCATTTGACTGTTCTGATGTGTTTGAGGGGGAATTCATGGTTTTAGCCATACATGGACTGAAGGCTGGTATTTGATAGATTAGGTCTAAGTTCATCTGAATCTGAAAACACTCATAGCTTGTAATTGTGGTAGAATGATATCAGTAATTTCTGAAGCTGTATTCTCGGTGGGTGATTCCTTTTATTTTCTGAGAACTAAAAAGGTTTATCTTGTTTATTTCCAAGTTGTCAGAAGGCAGTGGATGGACAGGGGCACATGCTGTATATGAGGTAAAACTGCCAAATTGCATGTGTTTGGCCCATTAGAGAAGGCCAGAGTTCTAAGAAGAAACCTGTGTGATGCAGGGGAGAACCTGCAAATGCCAGACACCCAGAGCAGGGTTCAAACCTCCAACCTGGAAAACCGAGACAACAATGCTAGCCAATGCTCTAGCCATGGAAATGAATCGATCCATTTTCTGTAACTGCTTGTCCTATTCAAGGTCATGGGGGTCAAGAGCCTATCCTGGAAGCGGCAGGTACAAGGCAGGGACCACCCCATGATGGGGCGGCAAACCATAACAGGGCACACCAATGGGCAGTTTGGTAACTTCAGTCAGCCTCAACATGTTTTTTGACTGGGGGGGGGGACCAGATTACCCAGAGGAAGAAATACCACGACGACACAGGGAGAATATGCAAACTCCACACATCGAAGACTCAAATCCTGGTCCTACTGGTGTGAGGCAACAACACTAACCACAGTGTGTCATATCTTAAACATTATATTAGGGTGACCATGTTCCGCTTAGCGAAAAAGAGGACATCGGGTGCAGAACACAAAGAGAGGTGTCAAAGCAACGCGCATATATATGTGTGTGTGTATATATATATATATATATATATATATATATATACACACACACACACACACACACACACACACACACACACAC
>JAODJW010000094.1:15079405-15097994 GCA_026777045.1 Hyperopisus bebe
CCCCCCACCCAACCTTATGGACTTTTATCAACCTCATGAACCAAAGTTTTGATATACTGTGACTTTGGCGCATATAGAGCGCGTTCCAGGGGTGTCAGAAATCGGGGGAATGCATCCACCACAGTATCAGCAGAATCCCCTATTCCTTCCTATTTATTTAATAAATACACCAGCAACATTATGAATCCTGAGGCCAGTTCACTGCGAATTCAGAGCCCAAGGACGAAACCTAATGAAGACTGCAGTCAGTTATCTGACAAAATAACTTAATCATATGGATTGGTTATTTTTATTTAAGTGATGTTTGCTTATAAAACTGTGCCCTTAACGATGTTAAATGTATTTTAAATGAGCAGAATGAGCCGACAACAGTGATGAGATAGCTAATTAAGAGAGGCTCAGACCAAACCTACAAAATAATATCTCACAGGAAATATACTTTACTAAGAACGTGTCAAAAAACATGTCGGAGCCTTAAGAGATAACTTAAGCTAGAACTTACGAATGACGAAGTGTTAAGAAGGTTTCAGGAAACACACCCCAGATGTGTCTGTGGCGGGAGCAAGAAAGTAAATATTGGAAGGTCCTGTGTCCTGGGCTATGCGGCTAAACATCTCTCCATTTAATGTATTGTTGCCTCAGTTCTATATTTTCATACAGCACTGTTCAGACAACCGGTCAAATGCCCTTTATTTCAGCTGTTGAAAAGAGTTTTTAGGAGCTGACAGATGTATCTATCTACACAGATTTCAAGAAGGAAACATACCTCGCTGCTAGACAAAGCAAGACCTCAGTTAATTTCTACTTCTCCACCTAGATGCTGCTACTGGTTTGTGTGCTCTGCTGCATCCCAGAATGCAAAATGTACCTTTATGGGAGCCATTTAGCTCCAAGTCAAGTACATCTGGAAGTTGGTTTGGATTGAGGTCGGATCACATTCATATCTAGTGCTGTCCCAAACGATTATTCTTAAAACAATTAATCTAGCGATTATTTTCCCGATTATTCGACTAATCTAACAATTAATTTTTCGATTGATCTGATGATAAATTTATTGATAAGCAATTATTTTTTTTAAGTTAGTCATTTAATACAATTCACCCCCTCCCACACACACACTCTGAAATTCCCATTCACATTTCATTTTTCCTCATTCTAGTATTTTGCTCAGTTTAATGCATTTAAATCCCCAGCAGGTGTTGATTTCTTAGTAGTGGAGTTTTATTTTGAGTTTGATTTTGAAAATGCTGGAGCAGCACACTATCTCTGTGAACTCAAAGCTGAAGTGTTGAACTGCTCTGAAGCTTTGCACTTGTTTATAAAGAGATAGAGGAACCACCGGAAGTACCCAGAGTGTGGGATGATACAGTTTTCAAAGTCACAGCCGAACAGCAGCTCATGTTGTTGTTATTGTGGTAACAATACTTGCTATACTTTTTTTTTCTTGGTAATTTTTGCATGACACATTAGTTTTGCATCTTTTCTGACTTGATTGTGAAACCACAAGGAAGGGTTTACTTAGAAGGCTTTATGTCACAGTGAATGGTCTCTGAATGTTGCATAGAAGCCAGCTGTAGTATGCCAAGATTTTTATACCTTTGGTCTTTTAATCACGCGTTGAAGAAGTTCAGACTCATGTTTCTTCATTTAATGGCTCATCTGGTTAAACTCAAATGGAGCTAAAAAGGAGATGAAAGGAAGTGGGTTAAACCAGTCAGTGACTGGCAGCAAGATACAGTGTTGGGGATACTACTTTTAAATGGTAGCTTTTCAAGCTACAAGCTGCTGATGATTAAAAGTAGCTAAGCTACAGCCAAGCTACTGTTTTAATATGGTTGTTCACTACACTACAAGCTACAGAGAAAAGGTAGATAACTACACTAAAGCTATTTCATTGGGTTATATTTAATATTTGTGCTGTAGTATATTCTTAAAGCAAATTAATTTAAAAAATGTGAAACATGATGTTAAAAGTCTTTTTAAGGTATATCATATTTAAATATATTCAAGTATATTTTTTCCCAATGTAACATCAAATCACAATAAGGTTTCAAAAGCTTCCTTTGTTTGGTGTAAACCAAGAGTACTTCACAATTACAGTGTGAAAATTAGAAGGGTTACAACAAAATAAAGAAATCTTTGTGAAGAGACAAAAATAACACTGGTCGTTATTGAAGTATTAGTCAAAAGGACATTACGAAACAAAAACAGTTAAGCCGATTTGGTTGTATTATATATGCAAAAATTGTATCACCATTTTCATAGTTTATTATTATTAAACAAACACGTACGAATGTATACTATACTGTGTGGGCTGCGAACAGTAGCCTGAGCATGACATGAATGAATGAGCGTCTCACAGCGATGCTCACACTGCCGGCAGTCTGGGCGGACCTGTCATACACTCATGCTGGGCAACACTTGTGCTGCCAGCCGCAACATTGTTGTCGGGAATGGTTGTTAAGTCAATCATAAGTCAGTCGTAAGTTGCATATGTAGTAAGTCAACAATGACCTGTAGTATTTTTTAAAGATGTAGTGTTTTGCCATGTTACATCACTATTTGTAAGAAAAATAGTTACTGGAAAAGCTACAGCATTTGAAAAGTAGCTGAGCTAATAATAAGCCACTGAAAAAAGTACTTAAGGTAGTAGTGTCGCTAATTGTAATTTAACACCAACACTGGCAAGATGTCATGCAGGATTGGTAGTTTTCATACGACTATGTGAAGGGTCATACATAACCTACAGTATATTAATTAGCGCCCACTTGTAATATTTTACATGCTAACCAGAATTACTTCAGTTCAAAATTCCTGAAATTCTATTACAATTTTGGAAAATTTATTGTTCACCAGCAAAAGTGTGCTCATTTTACACATTTGTGAAGCACTGTCTTTCCTGGTGAGTAGCTTGCATTGACCAGTGCAGATCTATGACTCTGTCCCTGTAAACGGTCACTGTTCACATACTGAAGTCAGAAGAATGCTCTTGTAGCTCTAAATCCCAGTTGCTTCAGGGAGTCATGGACCCTGCTTTCTAAAAAATCTGTTTGCATGTCTGCAAAGGCCTCATTTAACAATTTTTGCATACATTTCATCGCAAGAAAAGAATCGTAGATGGTGTGAGGCTGCTGGGATTGCTGTAGAGGCTTCTGGGATTGCTGCACTGTGCAGGAGTGGTGTAGATGCTGTGTACACTTGTGTTGTGTTGTACGCCTGATGAAGCGGTTGACTGGAATTATTTGGAAGTGTATTTGAGTGTTTGTGTGCCAGTATGGTTACGTGGGTGGTTGTTGTTTCATTTTTTACTTTTATTTTTATTTATTTATTTTTTCTCGGTCTGCATGAGTACTTATCTGTCCTTGTTAAGGGCGAGTGTTATCTATAGCTGTGGGTGTCATGCGAGCGGCATTTCTGTCCGCGTACCATCACATTAAACACCCACGGGGTAATATTATCTAACGATGAGTTAAAAAATAACATTAGACTTTACAAGAGGAATGTAGAATGAAAATTGCATTGGAGGCTAAGGATGACAATAAAAGTTTCTTCCAATATTTTAACTCCAAAAGAGCTCTAAAAGCTGAAATCACTAATTTGCAGGATAGTAAGGGCCTCATAATTGAAAATGAAACTGATATCGTAAATGAGTTTAATGATTATTTTACACGGGTGTTAGAGAACATGAGTTACCACCATTTAGTATGAATACAGCGTCATCTATGACCAATATATGTATAACTGAGGCTAATGTGGTACTAAGCCTAGCTAAGCTCAATTGCAGGGCCCTGATGGCATCTTACCTACAGTATAGTTTTAAAAGAGATGAGGGATATTATTAGCAAACCTTTAACTTTAATATTCCAGAAATCATTATCTGTGGATGTGGTACCTTCAGATTGGAAGCATGCTAATATACCACCCATATTCAAAAAAGGGGATAGAAGTAATCCAGCAAACTATAGGCGAAACAGTTTAACTAGCATTACTGGAAAAATAATGGAAGCTATAATCCAAGTGAAAATGGTAGATTACCTGGATGCAAATAACATTCTGAGGGATAGCCAACATGAATTTAGGAGAGGTAGATCCTGTCACAGTGGGCCTGCGTTCATAGTGGGGTACTGCAGGGTGCAATTTTAGGACCATTATTGTTCTTAATTTACATTAATGATATTGACACCAATGCATTCCGTAAACTGGTTAAATTTGCATATGACACCAAGGTGGGTGGTATAGCAGATACTGATCTAGCAGCAGAGAGGCTACAACAGGATCTGGATTTAATTAACGACTGGGCTGATACCTGGCAGATGAAATTTAACACAGATAAATGTAAGGTAATCCATGCATGGAGCAGAAATATAAAGTACAGATATTTTATGGGTTCCACTGAAATAAAGGTAGCTGATTATGAGAAAGATCTCAGTGTGCATGTTGATGCGTCCATGTCCCACTCTCGCTAGTTTGGGGAAGCAATAAAAAAGGCCAATAGAATGTTGGGTTACATCTCTAGGTGGGTGGAGATTAAGTCAAGGGAGGTGAAGCTACAATTATATAATTCCTTGGTAAGACCCCACCTAGAATATTGTGTGCAGGTTTGGTCACCAAACCTTAAGAAGGACATTGCTGCCTTTGAAAAGGTGCAATGGAGGGCTACGAGTATGATTCCTGGTCTTAGAGGAATGCCTTATGAGGAGAGGTTAGCTGAGCTGAATCTGTTTAGCCTCGAGCAAAGTAGACTAAGGGGGGACATGATCAAGGTCTATAAGATTCTAACGGGTCTGGATACTGTTCGGCCAAATGGCTATTTCAATATTAGTTTAAATACTAGAACTCGTGGCCATAAGTGGAAATTAGTGGAAAATTGTAAATGAGTTTGAGGAAGCACTTCTTTACACAGCGTGTAGTTAGAGGATGGAATAGTCTTCCTGCTAGTGTAGCGCAAGCTAAAACCCTGGGTTCCTTTAAATTAGAGCTACATAAGATTTTAACAACTCTGAGCTATTAGTCAAGTTCTTCCCAAATGAGCTTGATGGGCCGAATGGCCTCCTCTCGTTTGTAAATTTCTTATGTTCTTATCGCAAACGCATGAAAAGGAAAAAAAATATGTATACAAAATTTTTTGGATATGTCAAATCTGGCATACACCCATTTCTATGATGGAGTTTTAGGGCCACTATTAATAAAAATAAAGTTTTTATTCTTTTTTACATATTTCATACATATTGATAGTTGTCAGGGGTCAGGTCGTACATTTCCCCTTGGAAAAGTCAGAATTATCTAGTAAATGTGCATTTGTGCATGAGCCTGACATCCTGCCCTGGTGCCACCCAAAAATAACCATAAATGGTCAATGCAAATGAGCTACTTGCTCAAATAATATGCAAATCAAGCCTTCCTGGTTGCAAAACCAATATTAGCGACTGTAAATAAAAAGAAAGAAGAGGAATTTTTAACTGTGCAAGGTATTGGCAAAACTAATTGTTATATTTGTGGGCCTAAACAGATTTGTTACAAACAAGTACATTTTCTAAAGATTTTTTTTATTGCACATATATATTAAACAGCTATTTCTACACTTTTTGCACAATTTGCACTTTCAGATTAGATAAAAACAGCATTTCGTTGCCAGAGTACTTGTACTTTGTGCAATGATGATAAAGCTAAAAATGTGTTTATTGTTAACACATCGGCACTGCGGTAGGCCTAAATACCATCAACTGCGCACAACAACACAAAAAATAGTGGTCAGATCTGAAGACAGAGAGAAAAAATGACTCACATGGCCAGTGTGACTGCAACTATTGGGGACAACCCACGCCTTTGCCCTCGAACTTCCGTAATAGAGGATGCTCTATTTTGCAGTGTCGTGCCAGAGCAGTTGGGAGATACTGATCTGGTATGTGAAACTAAAAATGAACAAATCAATTTAACCTAGGCCATCGAGCTACTATAGATGGCAATGTCATGTCGGCGTCACAGATGACCTGCGCATCGATAGATTTAAATGACTTTAGATTCACAAAAGTACCTTAATTAGCGCTCATTTCATTGTCTGCAACTAATGCTGTATGCTGTACTATTGTGCTGAAAAAACTTTGACTAGATTTGGGCTGCCCTTATCGCAATGTTATTGTAGGTTAGTGTAGTTGATTGCCCCAATTACGTTAGGAAAACTGGATATCGATGTAGTTTTTATGTTTGCATGTTCTGAAGTTTCTCAAAATACGAGCATTACGCATGGATCCAGGTCAGCATGCAAAAACATGTGTTAAAACCAGGTTGGCACTACTGTACAGATGAGTTGCACATGAGTTGCTGGAGTGAATGTTGATATTCACAAGAGCATCTTCATTCTCTGATGGTGCTTTCATTGCAGTGTGTGTGCAGTCAATAGCACCAACAACATTAGGAAATCTGGACATTGCTGCAAATTGCATTGCAGTGTTTTCCTGTACATTCACATTAGGGAAACTTAATGTACTGTCATGACAGTCAGTTAATACCAGCCACAATTTAAGGAAGAATGGAACTGGGTTTGGGCTGGGATATCCCTAGTTCATCAGCCAGCTCCTGTTGATATGTTCATGTCATCAAAAATCCAAGTGTTGTCAGTACTTAAAGATGGACAGGAACAGCATGATTTCATAGTGTTGGTCGTTCAAGAGTTGTGGCCAGTTTTTCCACACAATTTCATCAGAATTGCTCACAAATCACCAATCATTATTAGATAAATAATTATTGCAATTTTTAAATACCCCTCGTATTTGGCCACATACAATGTCCTCTGTCAAAGCTAATGCCACGATGATGATGCACGTGACATGCTTAATGCTTATTAATGTACATTTCTCCAAGCACTAAAACTAATGGTAAATTTACCATTTACTTAGATGCACGTTTCTCACTGAATTCTAGATGTCACTTTTTTTCTAATTTCTATAAAACGTTTTTTATAGGTCCAGTCGTAAATGTGAGAACTTCATCAGGATTTTTCAGGATTTCAAAAGTTTTTCTTTATAAATTCCAACATCTGTGTATAAACGTGCACATGAATGTTTCCAGTCCATACAGCCTTTATAAATAAGCTCTGTCATTCCCTTCTAGTTTTTATATGTTGAATCAAGCATACCAATGTCAGACACCTAATTACCATTTAGTGTAAATAGTGAAAATTGCAGATGTTTTAAATTTTTTGGCTTACACAAATAAATGGAAGGTAAATTAATAATAATAAAAAATCCTAAGTGTAATTTAAAATACGTCCCAGTTCATAATTTTAGATTTGCTGTTTTTCACGGGTTTCACGGGTTAATGGTATGCATCGTTGGCATGCACACGGTCATTTCAAGTATGTAGCGCTGTACCCGTAACAGAGTGTCGAATAGGAGAGCTTTATAATAAGGGTTAGTGTTAAGGTATCAGATGATAACAGGCCCCTCGTTATAAACCCCTCCCACATTGCATCCCCACTCGACATTTGGCTCCTGGCTGCAGCGATATGTTTTTCGGTCATTTTGCTGGTTTACCTGCTTTCCTTGCCTTACAATGGGTGTCGCCTTTTCCCAATTTGTCCAAAATGTTGCCTACATCTCCTCCTGAGTTTCTGTAAATATACATATTTTTTGCTGTCGCGTTTTGTTTGGCAAATCCAGGATTTTGTGTAAAAAGCTGCATAGCACAATTTAGGCTTCTTTTTTGACGAACGAGGCCCCTGCTACTCTGCTGTCAAACACAGAAATCTGTGGTCAAACGGAAGGGTACTCATTCTGAAACAATATTCTGTAAATGCCTAATGGCCCCGTTCAAAGTTTTAAGTGCTTATTAGTAATTTTCCTTTAACATCACTGCTGTCACATGCTTTGCAAGGGTGGTTATTAATGTGTCTGGGGCACAGTGCTCACAATATCAGTACTGCAAACAGATTGCCAAAAAACAATAATACAAGTGATCATTTTGGGGGGAAAATATAAGTTTTAAGAAACTAAAGAATGATATTTTTACAAAACCCCACAGAAATCTAGATTATGCAGCATTATGTGTTTACACCTTGAATTTTGGCATATTGTGACATAATGGCATGTACCCTCCATTGCATACTCTTTATATAAAATAAATTTTGTTTGTAACTACTCTTCTGTTATGTTAAAATGTTTAAAAATGTTATAGTAAATGTACTGGTTTGCAACATGCTGTGGTCCTACGAAGACATTGTAATATATCACTCTTTCTGAGCATTGAGGGGGACTCATAAAATACCCCATTCAGTCATTTAGTAAACATTAATGACTGTTATTTTGTTCTCATTCTAGTGTAAGACCTCTATGTCATTGTGTTAAAGATAATATCAATCATACTACCTTATACTAACATCTGCTGCAGACGTACAGTATAGCTTTTCCAACTAGGGTTAAATATATTTTAGGTTGCAGTAATTGCTTAAGTGCCTTATGATGTTGTTGCAATTTGTTCTTCCTGTTTGATGTGAAGTTCCAGTGTCATTATGGTTCTTATGCGATAAGACGGTCTATGGCTACTAACTGATCTGCTTGCATGTCAGTAAAACCACTGGTACAAAATGCATTTTTCAGTGCTGATGATTTCTTGTATTTTTCCTGTTCCAGGACCTTGTCTTGATCCTTTGACTCCATCTCTGTATGCATCCTCTTTCTTGGCCTCCTCCAGATATAACTTTTTGTATTCTGCCAACTTTGCCAGACTGTATGGTAAGTGTCAGTTTTCCCCGAGGAAACACAAAAACCATTTTTGGATCAGTTGCAAATACCGATATGATTACAATATGAGGGCAACATGATATGCATAAATCTTTTAAAAATGTACAGAGAAATGCAGTGAAGATGCATAATGGTTCACCTTTGACCATAATGGTTCTATTCTGATACCATCCAGCCAGTTAGCCAGTGTGGATGTTGGTGCCAGCCTCTAATGGTATGTGCCATGAGCCGAACTGTGGTGGATGCTGTCGGTTATGAAAGTCAGTGCCGTGTGCATCAGCGTTGCGTGTTTGTGCAGTGGCATGTGGTCTTGGGATGTGCGTTTGTGTATGTGCTGTGAACTGTATAATGGTTGTGGGTGTTGGTAGGGGGCAGGGAGGCACGGGAGATGGGGGTGCAGGTAAATACCCTTTTGGGGTACACAAAAATGAAGGTGAGGAAGAGCTGTGGTGGACAGTTCAGGGAGAAGCAGCTCTTCTTCCAAAGAAGTATAGGTGAGGTCAGTCAGGTGGTGTCTGTCCCTTCAGGACAGTCATCCTCCAGCCAGACTGTTCAAAGGTGCAAAGCTGGCATTTCTTGACCTCTCCCCAGCATGGGCATTGAGCAGTGTCCTGCCCCCCCTCGTCAGAGCAATAAGCGGCTGCCAGCAGCACCTAGTTTGCATTCCTCGCAAGCGGTTTCTGCACCAACTGTGAGGAAGCTTTTACTACTAGCCACCAGCGTGGCAGTGATCGCCCCCTGCTGGTTCGCAGTGGACTCCCAGTTACAGTGTATACGTGTGTCTACAGATACGTCTGGCTGCGTGTGATGAATCTGTATGTTGTCCGCAGGGAGCAGCGGGTGGTCACCAGCCCCAGGGGACCGGCAGCCCTGGCTCCAGATTAACCTGCACAGGAAGTACCGCATAGTGGCCATCTCCACACAGGGTACCTTCAATTCCTATGATTGGGTCACCAAATATACTTTGCTGTATGGAGACCGACCAGACTCTTGGACCCCTTACATCCAACGGGGAGGCAACTCGGTATGTAAAATGGAAGAAAAAAGCAATGTATAGTCCTAAATGTGTATTTCAGTAGCAGTTTATAAGCTAAACAGGCCACGCTTCTTTAAACTAGAGTTGATAAATACAAATATTTTTTTGTAACTAGACACATAGAAACATTGATATAATGAAAATATACAGTAGGAATATAGAAATCTATATAATAAAGATAATTACTTTATCTTTTTGGATTATTGTCCTATAAATGCGATTGGATCATAAACTATATTATACACCTTCTATGTTTATATGTCAGTTAGTTTTTACTTGCATATTCATCTTTCAGACTCTGTCAGGAAACTGGAACTACTACCAGGTGAAGAGGCATAATTTCCACTATGCCTTCACAGCCAAACACCTACGCTTCTTACCTTTGGGATGGAACACAAAATGGGGCGGGAAGATTGGGGTCCGGCTGGAGATATATGGCTGTCCCTATGGTGAGGCTCTATTGCCATTATAACAAGATACAAAATCAAAAGGAAACTGCGGAGGGATAGACCTGAGGTGTGCTGCATCTAGGCTTATGATAAAGCCAACAGTACACTGAGATTTAAACCTCTGTGACAAAGTAACTTTCAGTTCATATTTCTTTTCTTCTCCTGACATAAATCAGAAGCATGCAGAAATCTACTTCCCAAGAGAATACGGGAATTATTCTGGTCATAGTCTGCAAAAAAAATGCTAATCCAAAGATAAATGACCCACCTGTGAAAGCTATGGGAAGCTTTAAAGCAAATGGAAGCCAACATTTATAAAAACCAGAAGCAGCTTAATTTATGTTACAATTTATTGCTGAAAATCTCTTCATTCACTTAACCACAGTCTATAAATACTGTAGGTTGCATCAGAATTTATTTGTATGCTAAGATCCCGCTGACATGAAATGGATGTTTGCTTTTGTTAGTTTGGATATTATACTGTTTACTGTTTTTAGTTTGGATACTATGCATTTCAGGGCTTCAGTGTGTTACATGTATGTGTCGGTGAGGTCACAGATGGTTTCATTGAGGAGTTTTGCTGTCCTTCTCTCCTGTCTCCCTAAGACTCCTATGTCATGTCATATGATGGAAATGACATGGTGGCCTATCAGTTCCCACGACAGAGATACCGTACGCTGGAGGACCACATTGCCCTGAACTTCAAGACGCTGGAACGGGATGGTATACTGCTGCACAGTGAAGGCCTGCAAGGGGACATCCTCATTCTGGAGCTGAAGAATGCTCGCCTCTACCTACACATTAGCCTAGGTGGGTGCAGTCTTAGGGCCCCTGTTTTCACAGCTTCTGACAAAGGACCATGGGAAATGTGATGGACCAAAGCAAGTTGGTTTCAGTCCACAGTCTCTTGGGAGATGATTACTGTTGAGTTTTTATTTATCTGTAATGATTCCTTCCCCCAGGAAGCAGTACTGTCCATGAAGTAGAGGGTCTGACCACCCTTACAGTGGGCAACCTGCTGGACGACCAACACTGGCACTATGTCACCATCAAGCGCTACGGCCGGCAGGTCAACCTGACAGTGGACAGCCATACCGAGAGTGCCATCTGTAATGGTGACTTCACTCACCTGGACCTGGACACTCAGGTGGGTGGAAACATGTGTGGCTGTGGGTAGAGTGAGACACTGCAGGTAATGAGAGAGGGGTCAGAAAACCAATAGTAGAAAACCTACATTGCAAATCTGTTCCAGGAATTTGAAAGTTATATGACTCTGGAATTCTTTTGCAATTTCTTGGTGGTAGTGTAGTCCTAAGGGTAGTGTAATGCTATCTTGTCATGGCAGGGGTCTCCAACTCCGGTCCTGGAGAGCTACTATCCAGTAGGTTTTCTCTTCTACCTGGCTTCTGATGAGCCACACCTGTTCCTGGTATTTACCTGACCGGAGTTAGAAACCCCTGTGTAATGGGGTAAGAGAAATATTAATATTGGGTTTGTCTTTAAAATAATTATCAGCCTATTCAACATATATTATCAACTATTATGACTGATGTGAGTCATAATAATATCTCATATTGTTCATCATGTGTCATTTTGTTTCATAACGAAAGTGCGGCCATTTTGCTGTGGTGCCGTCCCTCCCCCAGGTTTTTGTAGGAGGAGTGATTCAGTCAAACATGCCTAACCATCCCAAGAAAGCCAATTTCCGTGGATGCCTGGAAAATGTCTTTTACAACGGGATCAACATCATCGACCTGGCACAGTATGGAGACTCTCAGATCCGTTTCCATCCTGGACAGGTATGGCAAGGATCGCTCAGCAGTAATCTAGCTTGCTGCATCAGTATGATATGCAGTATCACTATATTATTACACGATACAGTACTTGCCTGACTCATGTAAAATTTAGTGCTTATGTCTGCAGGAAGTATCTCTAGAGTCAGTTGCCCTTTACAATGGTCCTTGGTCCTTGGGGAAATATACGTTTGCTGGTCTTCAACTTTAATTTTCTAGTATCTAAAAGCTGCACATTCCTTGTGAGGAATGTGAGAGTATCATTAGGGCTAATAAAAATTTAACTTAATCACCGTAAGTTGCTTTTGTACATTTTTGCACATGAATGAGCCAAGTGTTTTAGTGGAACTTACTGGCCATACAGCCATTGAAGCTGATCTGGGATAGTGATAAGAGATGTTCCTTAAGTAATCAAATGACGTAAGCAGTTTTAGAAGCGTTTTGTTGAATTGTCTGGATACTTATTTTATATTCTATTATGAATGCCAGCAATATAATAATTGTATAGGTATTGCAGGCAGGTATTAAGGCAATGCAATATTCATTGTTCATTATCTATGAGGCAGGTGTGGTGCAGCAGTTGTTTAAGATGAAATGTTCCTCTTCTTGTGTCCCAGAAAACAAGGCGGTACTCTTGCTATGACATAATGCTAAAGCCAATGACCTTCGCTGGGCCAAACAACTTCCTGCAATTGCCGGGGGTGTCAAGGAGGCCAAGGATGGCAGTCAGATTCAAGTTTCGCTCTTGGGACTACACCGGGCTGCTGATGTTTACCCGCTTTGCTGATGACCTCGGCTCCCTGGAGCTGGGCCTGAGCGAGGGCCAGGTCAACGTCTCCCTTATGCAGCCTGGCAAGAAAAAGCTGCAGTTTGGTGCAGGTGAGCCACATTTTGGGTTAGACCAAGTTCTTTATTTCAATTTGGTATTCATCCATCTGGGAAGATCGCGATAGAATAGAAGACACCCAGTTCATAGTAGAGCACACATGCAGAATCAGAACCTTTAGGATCATCAGTCCACCTAAGCACTAGTAGCCTGGATGACCCATTCAGAATGGCCCCCGTTGGTCCCAAAGGGAACTGTCCGGTCCTCACTTGTATGTCACTTTGACCAAATGAGTCTGCGAAATATGTAAATGTAATGCCAATAGTGAAACCCACTGTACCACCTAGTACTGAGTGCATTTGGTTTCATTTTTCTACTTAGGTCACTCTCTTAGAAAGTCAATTAAATTCAGGAATAATTGGTTTCTTCATAGTAAACATCAATAAACATAATGAGTGAGCTCACCAAAGCGCCACAATCCCCGAGCAGAGTGTGGTAGATATAAGCAATTAGTTTACTTAGTTGTATGAAGCAAAGAAGTGCCACATGCAGCTGATCCAGACGTCATTCTCCCACAGCTTATTAGCGACATCAAATTTAAGGTCAGAGTCCTGAATTACTCTTGAACTCGTTTTATGTCCTTCCAGTCTGTAAGACACAGCAAAACCAGGGTCTTTATGAGCATTTTTAGATGGCCTTGTTAATATGTATAATTATGGGTAATGAATCCTGTAATAGTCCTGCTGAGGAATGAGAATATGCCTTAGCCTCCTCATTTTTAGTGTTTGCATGAATCGTTTTGTGTGTTGGAAATATTCCGGTTTCATTTTGCATGATTATTACAGATTCTACCATAGCTGTTCTGCAAAGAGCGTCCAGTCTCTGGTTTGCTCACAAAAAAGGACGAATCAGGCCGAAACTGATCACGGCTCATTCTTACCTGCAGGCTATCGACTGAATGATGGGTTCTGGCACACCGTGGAAATTGTGGCCAGAGACAACTTTGTGACCGTGACCATTGATGACGATGAGGGATCTCCGTTGAAGATCACCAACGTCTTTACAGTTCGCACCGGAAACCATTACTACTTTGGAGGTGAGTCATCACACAAACTTGAACTACTAGGCATGGTCAAACTACCCTTATACCAGTAGCCATAGCTCTGCATACACATGCAAAACAATTTACAAAAAATATAGTTTCATACTGTTACGAGTAGTTGCCATGCAGAAATTTATTTAGCTGTCACCTGTTTTAGCATAGGGTATAATATATCTTCGCTAAGGTGTCACAAGTGATCTCCTTTGCTGTTTGTGCATTGTAAGGCACAACTGCCTGTTAATTAATGCCCTTTGGATTGTCCCAGGATGTCCTCAGACCAACAACACCGACAAGTGTGAGACCAATCTAAACAAGTTTCATGGCTGCATGCAGCAGATCTTCATTGATGACGAGCCTGTGGACATCGATATGGTACTGCTGTGGCGCTGGGGGCGCTATACTGAGCTGCTGCTGGGCACCTGCGGCATCACTGACAGGTGGGGGCAGGGCTGGCGGGCGCCGTTCGGGCCGGCCAGCTGGGACGTGGGCCGAGAGCTCCTCATCATGACTGGAGTCTGACCTTGAGAGCAGATGATTCGACACTGAATCATAGGTTTCAAGGTTTTGTGCTATTGAATGATGGGTGATTATTATGACTGTTCCTCTCTGTAATCAAGTAATACAGGAATGATACAGACAGTGGAAAAAGCCAGACTGAGAAGCTGTGCTCCTCCCCATTAGCGTGCAATGGCTTGCTCTCTGCAAGCTTCTCTCTGCAAACTGTCAGGAGCAGAAATGAGTTATGAGGTTTCCAAACGAGGCCTTTTAACACATACTAACTGATGCTGAACACCATTATCATCACTCAGATACTCCCAACTTAGATATTAGATGTGCATCCTCAGGCCCGGCAGATAATGGTTCGTTCTGCTGGAGAACATGATCCATTATCCCTGCCTGCCGCTCTTTCCCATGTCATTTCCTCTTTGACCTTCCCCAGTGTTTTTTCTTCACTTTACTGTTCCCCCGTAGGTGCACACCGAACCCATGTGAACACGATGGCAGATGTATCCAGTCCTGGGATGACTTCATATGTCGTTGTGAGAACACTGGCTACCAGGGAGAGGTGTGCCACATGTGTAAGTCTTAGTCGCTGTGGCTTTGATCCTCACTTTAATATGTTGTATTTAAGCTCAGTGCTAAAATCTCTGTCTTTGAGCAGTATATAAGTCATGGCTGCTTGCTGTAAGGAGCTATAAAAGGCTTTTTTAATTGTCATGTCATGACAGCTGTGTACAAGGAGTCTTGTGAGGCCTACAGGCTCAATGGCAAGTTCTATTCGGGCAACTATACCATCGATCCTGACCTTAGCGGCCCTTTGAAACCGTTTTCAGTCTACTGCAACATGGGAGGTAGGAAACTGAGATAATTACATATTTAATCGTGAATGTGTCGCACCTAAGATACCATGTAAGATACCATGTAAGATACCATTATAAGATGTGCGAATTACTGTATGGATATTTTATTGTTAAATACACTTTGTCTAATGTGTTGCAAACTGTGCCATTTATAAACATAATGTCAGCAATTGGCAAACAATACAAAAACAAAACTGATTATTTCAACTAAGTCATCTTTATTTGTAGAGCACATTTCACACAAGTCAACTGCCAAAAGAAAAGAAGTATGTTTTTAAAACTTTAAAAACATCAAACTTTGCGGCTAACCTAACATGTAAAGGCAAACCAGTTCTGTTACTTTTGAAACAGGCAAACAATGTGGTTTAAAATATGTCACTGATGTGTTATTTAAAATCAAATATTAAGTTGAGATAATGATATAATTCAGAGAGGACATTGATGAAAAATCGCTGCAGTCAGAGTCGTATAGTCATGCTTTCAAAAGCACTGGGACGACCTGGCTTTTCTGCCCACCTCCAGCCTACAAAGGTTGGACAGTGGTCAGGCATAATCGGATAGACAAGACCAAGGTGACCGGAACCACGATAAATCAGCCTTACATTGGTGACTTGGAGTACATGAACGCATCCTGGGCTGAAGTCTCGGCCCTCGCCAACACATCCACACACTGCGAGCAGTGGATTGAATTCTCCTGCTACAAGTCTCGGCTACTCAATACGCCCTGTGAGTCAACTGTATTTACTGTCAGAGAGTATTTACTGTCAGAGAGTATTGGTTTTAATTCATGGGAATAGTGTCTTGTTTAATAGCATGTTACATTTCTAGAATGAATAGGTAGTAAGCTCCTTAGGTGCTACTGATTTCTCATAGCTTTTGGAAAGCATTGTAGAACGGAGTTTTTAAGGTTTTTAATCTGTGCTTTTAAGTAGAATAGGCCAGAATAAGCATTTACTATTTTCAAAGAGTACTCTGGTGGGTAGTCCTGTTGCTTCCCCCATACAGTTTTTGGGGTTTGAAGCCCACCCCTGCTGTGTACATATTCTTCCCATGAAATGTGGATTTCCTCCATGTATCCTGGGATTCTGCTGGAGTACAAAAACATGCAGTTAGGCTAACTGGTGTTTCAGAATAGTCAAGTATATAAGTGTTGATATGAATATGCCCTGAGATGGCCAGGCATCCTGTCCAGGATGTATAATTTATTGATACTAACCACAGCACAAACTTGAGACCCAATCCTGTCTCGTCTCTACAGATGGGCAGCCATTCAGTTACTGGATTGGCCGGAATAATGAGAGCCATGTTTATTGGGGTGGATCCTTCCTTGACAGCCACAAATGTGGCTGTTCCATCAACCAGACATGTGCAGACCCCAGGTTCTACTGCAACTGTGACGCAGACTATCGACAATGGTGAGAAGGGGGTGTGTCAGGGTTTAAAAATAGCCACACTTGTGTATTTTTAAGATTTGAAGAATGGAATGAATGAAACTATAGACAGCTAGCACTTTGATAACAGTTACTGGCCAGAGTGACGAATCACACTTCACTCTCTGGTAGTCTGATGTATGTACAGGGTTGTCAACTTTTGTCAGCTGGCTGGCATAAGATTTTCAATTTGAGACAAGTCAGTACATGCATTCACACATATGTAAGAGTTTTATTACTTTGTAAATAGTCTGTTGAGTTTGCAAACTACCCCAACGCTATTGATGTAGCTAGTTTTAGGTCTATAATGGAAGAATATAGATTTGCCGTAAGATTTCTTACATGAGCGTGACAGTCAAAAAGTGTGAGTGTCATTCCAGATGTGTGAGAGTTGGCAACCCTGTGGACAAGTCTGGGTTTGGTGGATGCCAGGAGAATGTTACCTGCCTGACTGCATTGTCCCAACTGTCAAATTTGGTAGAGGGGGGATAATGTTATGTGGTTGTTTTTCAGGGGTTGGGCTAGGACCCTTAGTTCCAGTGAAGGGAACTCAATGTTTCAGAATAGCAAGCCATTTTGGATAATTTTATGCTTCCAACTTTGTGGGAACAGTTTGGGGAAGGACCTTTTCTGTTCCAGCATGACTCTGTCCCAGTGCACAAAGCAAGGTCCATAAAGACATGGCTGGGCGAGTTTGGTGTGGAAGAACTTGACTGGCCCACACAGAACCCTAACCTTAACCCCATCAAACACCTTTGAAATGACCTATAACAGAGAATACAAGCCAGGCCTTTATGTCCATCATCAGTGCCTGACCTCACAAATGCTCTTCAGGATGAATGGACAGTAATTCCCAGACACATTCTAAAATCTTGTTGAAATCCTTCCTAGAAGTTGTGGCAGCTCTTATTGATGCCTGTGGATGTTATAAAATTCCTGTAGGTGTAATGGCCAGGTGTCCCAATCCGTTTGTCCATATAATGTATATTGATGGATATAGAAAATATTATGCAATTCAGACACAGGCTTTTTGGGTAGTTTGGTTCCTGAAATTTTTATTATATGAAAGTGTGTGCACTGAACCGTCACACCCAGGATATTGCCACGCTTTCTACCTCATACCTCCCAGCTGGGACAATAGATGTATAGTGTGTCATTAAGTGAAAATTTACATGCATTTTAAAACACTGACGTAAATGTGTATCTGTTCATGGAAACAGGTATTCAGATAAAGGCTGGCTGAACTTCAGAGACCATCTTCCGGTCCTCAGAGTTGTGGTTGGGGACACAAACCGAACTGGTTCAGAGGCCCAGTTTTACGTGGGAAATCTGCGCTGCCATGGTGATCGTGAGTAGACATGTTTTCATGCATAGCTAGTTCAAAGGATTTTCTTCTTAGCTACTAACAAATCACAGAATATGGTAAAGGATAGCAAATAAAGATCTAATGAGGGAAGCCCAGGGTCCAGTGAAACGCTGTCACTGTAGCTAGAAGCCTAACTTCCTGAGTGTGGGTCACGTGAATGTCATGTCATATCTGATCATAGGAAACACCTGGAACACTGTGTCCTTCACCAAGCCAACCTACTTGAAGTTTCCCACTTTCAAACCGGGTACAAGTGCTGACATCTCCTTCCATTTCAAAACCACTGCTAACTACGGCGTCTTCCTGGAGAACTCGGACGACCGCCACCGTAACTTCATCCGAGTGGAACTCAACAGTAAGCTGTGCATAGATGAAGGAGGGCTCAGCCTGTCTCACATGAGATTATTGAAATTTATACTACGGGACCGTTGAATGCTTGAATCTGATTGGCTGACGAACGTTCTGAGGTGTGCAATTATTTTCAGATA
>JAODJW010000094.1:15098094-15117871 GCA_026777045.1 Hyperopisus bebe
ATCCTACTCACAATAGCGATTTAAGTAGAAAAACCGGACGAATCCCTTGAAATATATCATCTGATCGATGTCTTGAGATGTGGCAACCGTAGTATAAGCGGAATAATTGACTCCGGACCGTTGAATTATTAGAAAATAATGCACACCCGAGGTGTAACGGCCACTCCGCTTCGCGTCGTGGCTGCATCACCACCTCGGGTGTGCATTATTTTCTAATAATTCAACGGCCCATCGTCAATTATTCCTTACATAAGGATCTGTGAAATGATCAGCATGCCTATGCCAGCTCTAGGCAGAATTTGCTCTTTCAAGCTGGAAAATAACCTCAGTGTTCTGCTGGTCTCCCAACTCCCAGCCACCACCAACGTGCTCTTCGTCTTCATGGTGGGTGATGGCATCATCAACGTGACCCATCGCTCGCCTCTGCCACTCAACGATGACGAGTGGCACTTTGTCCAGGCGGAGATCAACGTAAAGGGGGCTAGACTCAAGGTGGACTATATGCCTTGGGCAGTGCGGCGCTTTCCTGGGCAGACTACAGTTAGGATGAAGTTCACCCAGCCCCTCCTTGTGGGTGCGTTGTCTCAAGTTCTGCAGCTGTTGATTAAATTAGTCAGATTAATCCTTCTCTCTTTCTACATGTGATAGCTAATATTTAATAAACCCAGCTTCCAAAGTCAGTACCATCAAGTCAGTAGGAAGATTACATGAATTTATTGGAAATATTTTTACTTTTGCTCTCAACAATAAATTTTGTTTTCAAAAAGAAATTGAAGATTTGTCTACATAATAAAATTATGGCATCTCCAATGCTGATGCAAAATGAGGCAATCCTTCTCAGATAGCTGAGCTCATGAGGTCAGCTCTAGTCACTGTTTACCTATTGTTCCATAATTATTGTAAAACATCATGTCTTAAGTCAAAATGTGATTTCTAATAAAGGTGTATTTTTCAGATAGGAAAATGTTTAGTATTTCAGTAGTTATACAGGATTTTTATGCAAACTTGACCTCAGTAATTCTCTCAGATTCTCTGGTTGTCAAAAGTCAGAGACCAGCACGGTCGAGATTCTACTCTAGTCCTTTACCCTTAAAACCCCAGTTCCATTTTCAGTTATCTCAAAAATCACATCGATTGAACTGGCATCTGGAATATAGGTTTAAATCTGAAATAAGCAATTTTACCATGTCTGGTACTTGGGAGAGCTGTTTGAATGTGTGTGTGTGTGAATATATATAGCTTATGCTTGACATTTAAATTGGCATTAAGTGGTTGCGAAAGAATCAGTTGTTGCATGCTTTCAAAAGCCTCACGCTTCCTGTCCTCTTCTATTAGGTGCGGCCAAATCGAGGCTGAGGGCATTTTTGGGCTGTCTGCGAGGATTGCGGATGAATGGTGTGCCTGTCGACCTGGCAGGAAAAATTAATGAAACAGATGGGGTCCGGCTGAACTGCACAGGCCAGTGCTTGAATGCCACCATACCTTGTCGGAATGGTGGACGATGCATGGAAGCCTATGCCTCTTATTTCTGCGACTGCAACAACACTGCCTTCGAGGGCTATTATTGCCACAAAGGTACCATGCAAAGGACCAAAGGCCTCACACCCCAATTAATGACTGCATGGAAAGGACAACAGACCTTATGCTCCATCAAAAGCTGCATGCAAACAATGAAAGACCTTATAGTCCAAATAAAGGCTGCATGTAAAGAACCGTAGACCTTATAGTCCAATCAAAAGCTGCATGCAAAAGATAAGACCTTATTGTCCAGTCAATGGTTGCATGCATCTGAAAGAGGATAAATTTACATCTGATTTACATAATTTACATCTCTTTCTCTCAAAATGTTATGTTTCCTTATGATATTGTGCTGAAATAATGTCCTGAAAGTTTTCCTATGTTTATGAGAGCCAAAAATGTAATCAATACAGACAACATAAAAATAAATTGTCGCAGATCAGCATAACCTTAATGGTTTAGGTAGTACTGCTGATTGGCCGCCAGTAATGTATGAATTTCTAAATGGATATATTGTAGTGTTTTGTGTCTTTATTTAAATCAATGCCATAGAACAGTATTTAGTAGTGTGAATTTTAACAGAGACTCATGGTTATAATTTTTAAAAATCCCATCATTCTTGAGGTAATAATCTTGCTGTTTCTTATTTTCCCAAGACATCGGGGCTTATTTTGAGGCAGGGGCATGGATGCGCTACAACATCCGGAATGAGGCGATTTCTGATGAGAGCCAATGGGCTTACTGGCTGGATCCCCATAATTTCAGCTTGGGCTACAACCAGACCAATGACAACATTGAGTTCAGCTTCAGCACCACCCACACCCCTGCTGTGCTGCTCTATATCAGCTCCTTTGTGAGGGACTACATTGCAGTCCTCCTCAAATTTGACGGTACGGTCAGAGATGGCTTCGTCAGCACAGAGGAAGGGCAAAAACACGTGTGGCTACCTTCATTTAGCATGCTACTTCTTCTTTTTTATAAAAAGATATTATCTTTTGTGATCTTGGTAGCGAAGTGAAATTTAAGGGAGTTTTATGTTTGCATTTTGCTTTCCCATAATCTGACTATCCCCATGACCCTGACTAAGATAAACGGTTTGAAAATTGATGGATGGATATTCTGCTAATTTTAGGTGCAAAGCACTATTTTAAACTTAATACTGTACTAATGCTCCCCCAGTTTATTATGGTGTTACGTTACGATAAACCAATCTTGAGGCAAAAATATCAAAAGGCGAAAATGCACCTAACCAAATAAACATTAGCCTACAGTTAGACAATATAATTAAAACAAAGCCTATTTTATAATAAAGTGTTGAATAACTTGTGTGATTTATTGAATAATGTACTGAAAGTGGAAAAACAGAATACCCATTGGAATACACAACTTAACCCAGTCAAAATATCATAACACAGACCATTGTAACCCAGGGAGGGTCTGTATTTTTATTTTGCTTCTTAATTTTCCTGTTCTTTTAGGTAGCGTAGCGCTGAGGTATCGTCTGGGCCTGATCACTCATAAATTTCAAGTGTCCTCTAGGAACCTGGCTGACGGATACCCCCACTTCATCAACATCACCAGGCACAACAGAACCGTGCGAATACAGGTACCCTGTGCGCTTCGTAACACTTGCACCATCTGAGCAGAGCAAACTTTCCAGTTGACATTAAAGAACCTGGACAAATCCGGAGTTTCAAAACTAGGTGTAATGTTTATAACAAGGCCTGAAATAGTCCAGATCTATGATAGCATATCCTGATGGTTTTTTTTTTTTTTTTTTTTTTTTACAGGTGGACTATGCAGAGACCATCAAAGAACATTTGGCAGAAATAGACATTAGGTTTGACTCCCCCAAGTCAATGTTTCTTGGCCGAGTCATGGGTAAGCTGGCTTCTAGACTTCCCACTGCACCTAACATACATTATACATATACAGTTAATGCATACAGTCAGTAAATTTGTTATTCATATAAATGAAAATCTAAAGAGAAAATTGCCTCTTTTGACTTGACCCTTGTGTAACCTTCATGCTATCTGCTGTACCTCGTGTAGCCATCTCACTGTGGGCACCTGTCATTGTCTAACAAGGTGATTATTGCTGTAATGACAGAGAATGTCCAAAAATTTCATTTTTTACAAGTAAAAGGCATACTGTACAGTATATTGCCCAAAGATAATCTTTCATTACAGAGTTTATTCCCATCACCGCATTATTCTCAATAAACCCAGAGACTCTGAGACAGAGTACACATTCCATCTCGTATAGCTCCGTGGAAGAATATGGGGGAATATGTTGCACAGTGCTTTTGTAGCCTCTCCACAGTATTCACCAGTAATATTTTTTTCTTACGCAGAGGTGGGGGACATTGACTATGAGATTCAGAGGCACAACTCCCCAGGCCTGATTGGCTGCATATCAGGAGTGCGGTACAACATCTATGCCCCACTCAAGACCTACTTCCGCCCCAATGAAACGCATCCACCTGTTACAGTGCAGGGTTTTGTTGCGGAGTCCAACTGTGGGGTCTTCCCCCCAGTGCTGGGTCTGGTGCCTCTGTCAGCTGACCCATGGTACACCGGATTAGGTGAGACCTCATTTCCCAAAATGCCATCACACGTCCAGTTATCATTACTCACTACTGCCTTATGATATTTTTAAGATCTGAAATCTGACCAGAAATAAAAATAACAGTGCTGCATATGAGAGATTTCTTACAGGTAGACTATAAACAGATGCCCTTGTACTGTGCGAATGCAGTTCTGATGGTAATTAAGGAATGACTTGTGCCTTTATCTGATGTCCATTTGTTTGTCATTGCAGTGTTCTACTACATCCATGATGACTTATCAAGTCCACAAATGATAGCTCGTAAGTTATGACATGTGACAGAATGTTTTTGAGTGCCCAGAAGAGGTGGGGATTGTTATTGTTGATTGTTATTTCCTCTGCACACAAACTGATGACAAACATTATTTTAATGATATTTATATAATGTATGTGCTAACCCGCTAAATCCAAAATTTAATTCGACAACACTGAACTGATAAACCATTAGAAAAATAGCAGAAGCTAACAATAACTGCTAACTGCTGACTTTTATTATATGAATATAGCTTTGGTTTGGTTTTTGGCTCGGAAAACCTTAAAAAAATACCTAGAGAGCTAAAATTGTAACGTGTTTAATACCTAAGTTCGAACTATTGGACTGGAATGATTACCAGGGGGGCATTTAGGACTTACCAATTTAGAATCATTGGATTCTGTAGAGTCTTCGGAAGAAATCAGCGTGTTTTTCTACGATATTCCGCTTGCGAGATACAAATGTTTTTGTTGAGGAAGACTTATTCTGCAACTGGCCTACAGTACACTGACATTTTGCCCTCAGTGAAGCCACCTGGGGACGACAAACATGGTGCCATTTACCCAGAAATAGTAAGGAGGGTCTCAACTCTTTATTGGTCTATATCGCTGTCAATCAGAACTGGGGGTTTGCATGGCAAAGCGGGATTTGCTTAGCCAGATAACGTGTCAGATTTAAGGCAGTCTGGGTTAAAGGTAAAGTTCATTTAAATTAAGGTACCTTAAATCAGACAGGTTCGATCGATCTAAGCAAGAAATTCTGCTTCATGATATAGGCTTCTGTTCTCCGCGCAGTTTAGGACACCCCGTTTTAAATAGATTTTAGTTCGTTCACTTACATTTACACTTACACGTCTTGTGTTTACACGTAATCAACCAACATCGTGCCCAGAATTACTAACTTTGGTCAGTTGACTGGAATGAGATTTTCAATTTCCGCCACGTCTGCACACGTATTACGTGTATATAACACTTTTAATACATTCTAAATAGTTTGTAGGGTTTGCAAACTAACGCTTTTGATGTCGCTAATTTTAGTTTTATAATAGAATAATACAAATATTCAGTAAGATTTCTTGTGTGAGCGTGAGAGTTTGTAAGTGTGAGTATCGCGCCAGATGCGTCAGATTTGGCACCCCCTGCCAAATAGACTGTGTAGGTCGACAGTCTCACAACAGACAGGAACAATTATGTGTGATTTTATGGTTTACAGACGTCATTCACTGTATCGGCAAAAACAGTTAGCAGAACTAAATTTACAGAACTTAACTGACCCTCTAAGAGTTTGTCTAACGAAAAAGTTACTTTCATTTATTTAGCGGTATATAAAATACATTAGTCATCAAACCACACTGGAGTTTCAGAATCATGCTATACAGGCCTTCTTTAAAATAAATACATGAACTGCCCTTAAATTTATCATGAAACGAAATTGTCTTCATTCAAAGAGTTACTCTCTCCTCTCTCATTATTTCACAACATATGTCACATTGGAGCGACTCGATCTGTTGAATGGTGCTATATAGAAATAAACTGAATTTCATTAACACTGGTTATAAGGGTAGGTAAATCCAAAGCTACGTTATGTTATGTTGTAAAAATGTTCAACATTTTTCAAAATTTTTCATTTTTCAATGTTACAAAAAAAGTTTTGCTCTGGTCCATGGCAGCAAACCATGGTGTAATACTTTTGAAATGTTTAAATTATTATTTATTCATGTAATATGTGGTTGAAGAATAGGTGGATTATTATTATTATTATTATTATTATTAGTAGTAGTAGGTTATAATAATAATTATATTTCCTTAAAATGGATTTTGACTTTGAATTCCATGGATGTTATATTATAATGCTTAATCATTGCCATTATAATTTGTATAATTTGTATTTTAACTAAATCCTATGTAATATTACCTTGGTATTTTAACTTTTAAACATCAATCTAGAAGACATTTCCATCAAGGTGTAAACACGCAAAAATGATATTGTCTCACTGCACACCATACAATGAAATGTCAAAAGCACTACTTCTGATCGATGAAAACTAAAAACCACAGCACAGAACTTATGCAGAATAACTGGTAAACTTTAGACTGATTGAATCCTGAAAAGGATTGAAAAATCGTTTAAACTGCAAAGCTTGCTAAGTTTTGTTTCCTATGATAGGGTTAAAATGTTTTAGTATAACTTATTGACTTAAACCAGCTATCACAGTTCCGATGTGACAATTGCATGTAACAGCGCACCCCCGGTTTGTATGTGTGGAGTTTTCTTTTTTTCTTTTTCTCCCCATGTGTGTGTGGGTTTACACTGGATTCACCGGTCCTTCCACAGTCCAAAAACATGCAACTCAAGTGGAGTGCCTGAATTTACTATAGCCTATGCATGAGTGTAATGGCGTGGAAAAGAGTTTGAGATTTTGGAGGGATACAACTTAATAATTCAAATATAATTAATGGATTGTTTATTGGGGTGATGAAATCAAATTAAATACTGGGGGGACATGTTCCCCCTGGTTCCTACGTCCCTGTATGTGTGTATGCACCCTGCAATGGGCTGAAACCCCGTCCAGGGTTGGTTCCTGCCTCACGCCAATTGCTAGGCCTATGTACACACAAACAATCTACAATGTTACTGTTGTGATTTATGAGCATGTATGATTATTATACTGGTTATACTGTCTTTGGTGATTTTATTTCTCGTACATGTCACCAATTTAAAGTTGCTAATATATAGTAAATTGCTCATAATGCTGTTATTTACGGTTTAATTTAAACTGTTGCTTTCTATCCTTGTCTGTCCCTAAAACAGCTTGTTTATTTTTCCCAGTCTTTGTCTTCATAGCACTACTGGTGATATTCGGTGCTCTTTACGCCATGTACGGTTATCTGTACCGCTACAAGGGCAGCTACAGCACTAACGAGCCAAAAATAGTGGAGTCACCCAGCAGTGCCAAGCCACTCACGGAAACGGAGCCACCACGCAGGAAATCGAAAGAGAGGAGCCTGCCTAAGATTCAGGAAGAGCTGGCGAGCGAATGAAATGGCACAGCCGGATGGAGATTAAGCGAGTAGCCATTTCACACCCACCCGCATACTTGTGTATTTACTCTTTCTATTCACATATCATGTTTATGTATATCTCCTTTTGTCCTTTTTTAATCACATCAGACTCAGTGGTGTTACAGGATATGACGTACATATTGTATCTGCAGATTACAGCTCATCTAGGCAAATCAAAACCCAGCCTCACAAATCATCACATGACAGATCAAGCAAAGTGCCTGGAAATATTTGAATCCATCCATGGGTTTTGTTCTCATTTTGAAATAAGGAGGAAAATTACCAGTTCTAATGTTTTGTTGATCTTTAAAATAATGAACAAAAAGGGGAAAATGTACCAAATGAGACTCTTCTGACAGCATGCCGTCTAGATAAACTGAAGTTGTGGTTAGGAGTGTATTCTGAAGGATTTATGTAATGAAATGGACTATATAGATCACATACTATATTTATTTAATACACATTAATTAATTGTATACTTTTCAGGTGCTCTTTTTTAAATCAAAAGCGTCCACTCTTCAGGACTTCATTTATAATGTTTTTGTTTGCATGTGTGAAAAGGCAGTAATAAGTGGACAAACAAATCTAAACTAGATGTAAGGCTAGAGCTTGGGTCTGAGGCCATGGAAGGAGGGGTCTGGTCTGAGCGGCTCGGCCTGATGCTCCCACAGGCCTCAGCAGGAGAAGCTGCGGAGAGGCGTGATGCCAGGATAATAACCCGAACAGACAAGGTCCTTGGTTTAATGTTTACACTCTATGGATTTACAGAAGTGAAAAACAACTGCATTATGAACATCAGGAAGCTATACTGACAGAAATATGTATGGAACAGGACAAAAACTGATGTTTTATAGCTTTTTTTTTTTAACTGGCTAAAAGGATGCATTTCAAATTGGATTAGGCAGGCTTGCAAAGACTAAATCGCCATTTTTAAAGTGTTTAAAAGTGGCAGCAGGGGAATGTGCTTAATGCATTGGATTGGAGTTATTTATTGGAGTGTACCTGTTGAATTTGTTAGCTGTTTACAGACACAGCTGATAAGTCGGTGCTCTTTCCAAGCCACAGCTGTTCCGCAGAACAGCATTTGAGGAGACGGTTTGGAAAGTCTAAACTTTCTACAATCAGGACAACCCAATCCACTACACCGATGGAGTCTTTTTGAAACATGTTTAGACAACCACTCAAACACAGTTGTGCACACACATCAGTTTTTAAAATATATATATATATATATACATATATACTCACACACACATGAAGGACCGCAGTGATTTAACATCTGCACATTCTGTACATTTGGCTTACTAGACTGATAGCATAGATTTGCCATATTGCTGCTAGCTGCTTGCCATAAGATAGCAACTGTGATATCAGCGCAGTTTGAAGTATAGCTTTGCATAGCACAGCATGCCAAAAAAAAAGCAGTTCCCAATCAGTCAGCTGCTTCCAGCATAAACGTCAGCTTTATTGTAATGGGCGAGTCATAAAGGTATTGTGCACATATGGAACTAGAAAATATGTATTTAATGTTTTTATGGTTCTCGTTTCTATAAAAGAGCAAAAAGAGAAATCTAATGTACTTTTCACTGCCATTGCCATGACAACGACTGCTTACAGCAAAGTCTGTTATTCTCATGTTTATAGAAAACCACCATAGCAGACTCTCCCCATGTATGTGCGCCAGATATTGGTGGGCACCTACTTCCCATTTCCTGTTTGAAAGCATGCGTTTGTCTGTGCTAGAGAGCTTGCTTCCTGCCATGTCTGTGCTTTTGAGCCGCCAGCCCGCTGCCGTTGCCTGTTGAAGCTGTTTGTGTGTGATCCACGCGTGTGCGAGTGGTGGAGGTCCATTGTGTTGTCTCTGGAATGTGCATTGACATCAGTGGCCTGGTAGTATATAGCAAGTCTTTCTGAGCTAAGTTCTCTAATATCCACTTTTCCTATAGCTATAGTGGGTGGCCCAAGTTGTCCTTCTTCTGGTAAGATGGTTTACTTAAGAGAACTATTTTTGTTATTTATTTTTTTATGACTCTGTAAGGCCAATGAATAGAGAGCATTATACGAAGCAAAACATGCATTTAACAGAGCCTCACTTGTAAAAAACCATTTTTTAAACCTATCCTAAAATGTAAAATTCAGAGAATTCAGAGAAAAAAATGTGAATATTGTTATCAAACTGTTGTCACATCACTGTGGAAAACATAGAGAATTATGACATTTTTTTTAATGTTCTGACTGACAGGTGCGATAGGGCCACCCTTCTGTGTTCTATTACTGCACTCAGATTTAGGAAGTTTTGTCTTTGTTTCTGTCTTAGTTCCGTTATGCATCCATTGTAAGTTACCATAAGTAAATGGGAAATGGCTTGTAGAACTGAATATAAAAATACACTTCAATAAAGAAAATTAAAGGACACCTGAGTATTGTATGTTTGTGATAAAAACTCTATTTAAGCATGATATAAGACAACCTGACCACGGACAGACATACTGGATTGTATACTTGTGAATACATCCATTTTCTGGAACTACATGTCCTATTCAGGATCACGAGGGATCTGGCGCCTATGGGTACCAAGCAGGGAACAACCTAGGATGGGGCACACTCACACACCATTCTCTCTCTCTCTCTCACACACACGCACTCACACACACCATTCTCTCTCTCTCTCTCACACACACACACCATTCACTCACATATGCACACCTATGGACAATTTTGTAACTCCAATCAGCCTCAGCATGTTTTTGGACTGTGGGGGGAAACCAGAGTACACCGAGGAAACCCCACAACAACACAGGGAGAACATGCAAACTGCACATGGAACCCAGGCGGAGACTCAAACCCAGGTCCCAAAATTGTGAGGCGACAGTGCTGACCACCACACCACCCGTATTTATGAGTATATACAGTAAATGCACTGTAAAAAAGTCTCTGCATTGCCCTACTTTCAAAGGGTACCATTATGACCAAGCAAATATGTAGTCCCATTCAAGGGTACCCATGGGGATTCATTCACAGTGAATTATACTGCTATACTGCATATGAATGATATAGTGAATGATATATTAAAGCTTTAAAACATCACCAAAGACTGAAACTTCATTATGTTTTTAAATGATCAAAATAGCAAATGTATTTATTTTTGTTAACGGCAGGAGGGAAGATGCTTAAACGCACTGCTCCCTACTTCTTGGCGTAAATGACCACAAATAACTAAATTAACCAATTAAGCGCCACTTAACACTCAAATATTTGCAGAGTGATGGGCTCTCCCCCAACCCCGGGCACCATCACCGCTTCTTAACTAAACCACCAACTAAACTTTGTAAAAGTCACACTTTACTTCATTTTTAATGTAACAGTCCTGATTAGGGAACAATACCACATTTTATTTTTGCCTTACTTTATTCCTTGAATTACTATTTTGCATTTGATCCCTATTTTATTATTGCTACCCATACCGAACCTGAGCACCTCATTTTGTTCCCTTCGTGTACATGTTTTGCAATGAAGTAAAATATTCTTTATCTTATCAGTGTACTAAAATGAGACACACACTAATACCACATGAAACTCCACCCAACAGAATCTGTTTAGCAAAAAGATCAGATCAGATTACATCTGTCACATTCTCGAGTCATTTTAGGACAAACATTACGCAAACCCAAGGAAACCAGAATATTTCTCTGCGTTTCTCCTTTCTAGAAAAAATACACACATACACGCACACAATTAAATGCTGTCATTTTAATGGATACAAGAATTACCAAATAAGTGATAGTACAGCACAGTTATGGGTGCCTGCCATTATTCCAACAGGATCCAAGAGGGCACGCAAGTAAGCAAGCTGCGCAAGCCGGGCGGGGGGCAGGGTGGGCACTCCAGTGAGCAGCACGCAAGAGACACGGTGCAACACAAGCTGCTGTCACAAAGACCGGCTGAGGCTGGAGAAGCATTGGTCTTCACATGGCATGGATTTGGAAGAAAAAAAATCATGAAAAATAAAACTGCACTAAAATTAACAAATGGAATGATTTACTCTGGAGCTGGGTTACAAATATAAATATGATTTCCTGCTTTGGATTACATAGTGCATCTAACTCAGACCTTCCTACTTCTCTTAATAGAAGACAAAGGTTATATTTCATAACTTTAGCCCTTTTTTACAATAGTTTCATCAAGCCTATAAAGACTGGCCATCCTGAAAAATGGATTCAAGCACAAATTTATTGACATGCTTGTATGTCACCCATCACCCATAATGCTCATTGTACCAAATCGTTATAAACCTTTCAAGATAAAACAGAACTAGTTCATCACCACATGAAGTGAGGGGGTAATTTAGAAGAAATGGCATGATCCAATTTGTTTTCTGGTACACTGGCCAGTCGGTCTACACACAGCACTACTCAGAATATTTTCCATAACGTCTGGGTGATTAAACACAACACACACAAAAACCCAAAGAAACTACTATAAGATGCAGCATTTCATCTCCAATAAATAAAACTATTCAACTGCAATCATCAGTTTGACTGAAATTTTCAGATTGCATGCCTTCAAATAATGGAAACGTTTCGAAGAAGAGTTATTCATTATTTCTGGTTAAAATTAAAAATAAAATACACTCTGGTTAAAATGAAATTACATTAAATAAAAAAAAACTTTGCAGATCCTATATTTAAAAAAATGAACAATCAAGAACTAGAATAGTTTGAAAACACACTCAAGAAGGCTATTAAGTGTCAACGAAAGAGTTTTTTTTCTTTGCTTGAAAGTTTCTTAAAGTTTCAGGTTTAGACATGAACACACTAGGTATCTGTGACACTGAGCACACTGGAGAGCCAGGGGCCTGCAGCTGCCAGGGGCCAGCATGGGGGGCCTCCAGCACGGGCCCCACTGTGGGATCACAGCTCATTCTCCATTCTCCGAATGTGCTCTACATTCCCTTCAGCAGTCATAGTCTCATGTCCAGCCAAAGGGACCCCTTACTCATTTTCACTTGATGTGATCGGCCTTTAAGAGATGATTTGACTGTGATGCTTTCGAAAAATAGGACATAAAGATCTATAAGCTTTCCCAGCTCCTCTGCTGTAAACTGTACACAACCCACTGCTGTCATTCAAAACCAGCATTTCTGACCTAACTGACTGCATTACTGTACCTGTTTGATTCTCAATACTGACCTCGTACCTGCGGGGATGTATTTATACTATATGCACAACAAATACAACGCTTTGGAGCTCATCTTCTAGAAGATGAAGGTACTGTAATAAGAATGCCCCATGCAACTACTGGCCTCATGTGGGATTTTAAAAAAGAAGCTCTTAACACACAATGTCTCCATGCCAGTGATTTAATGCATATCGACACTGACACATTAGCCTAGCATATCCGTCGTTTGTACTGAACTCACATTCACTTGGTCGGTTTCACACTGTTGCGTCTTACGGGACAATGACGGTTTTCACGTGGGTCAGACAGCAGGGGCTGATGAAGGACACCGCAGTAAAGAGAGGGTGCAATGGGCTCTTTCATCCTGCTCAACAGACTCAGCCAGAAGCCACATCAACAATGTAGCCCTACTGTCTGGATGTTGCACAAATGCAAACAAATTATTTCACTGATATATTTGTTATATGATACTAGGTGCCACTGTGTTTGTGAGGAGTAGTAGGTACATTCAAATGACACTCACTGACAGTTTGATATTAATGTCGATATTTCTTGTATTACTACTGTAATTAGTTCAGATTACAGATGAATCTGGCTTATCTGAGTCACCTGACACAAAGCCTCTCAGATCTACCCACTGACCAAAAACTGCTCTGCTGGCCAAAGAAAGTAAACGATTCAGCGTGGCTATATTACTATAGAGCCGCTAATATTGTTAGCATCTCAGCTGCTGCTGTAAACTCATGTAGACCAGCTATTGCAGATGACCTGGACCTAAAGCAACACACAGGATGGACTACAGGTAATAGCGCCTGGTACTACAGCCTCGCAAGGCAGCTGAGATACATGCCAGGCGCATTGTGGACAGGAAACATGGCAGCTCTCTCCGCTACATGACGTCGATCTCCCGCTCGATCCCCACGTACTTCAGGGCATCTGCCTGGCTATACCTGGGTGACGAAACAGGAAAACGTCAAAAACATATAAAAGCAAGCTGAGAGAATTGTTAAAACATAACTGTGTGTGTCGGTGTTTGTGAAAGCTTTGCTGCTTGGTTCACGTCTCTCAGTACAGTAGAGGCTATGGGCCCCATGAACTAAACTTAAACCTATTAGAAATCCTGTTTTAAAGGTGAAATTCAATTCAAAATTTATGCCATATCGAACTAAGCTTCAAGTTTTAAGGGTTTTTTTTTTAATGTATATGAAATTCTTACTTGTGTGCTTCCTACTGCTGCTAAAGATGATATAAAAACAGCAATAAATATCAACAATAAATAATACCACTGTTTACAAAATAATAGTAATTATTATTATAATAGCATTGTTTATATACATGTGGAAAAATGAAACAAGAATCAAAGATTAAGGTATGAATATGTCATACTGTAGCAAGAGAAATAATTCTACAGCATGGCTAACATTTTCTGAAAAAAAAAACAAAATTCTCCCTAAAACTTGAAGTCTGTGTGTTTTTTTCAGCTTATACCACCTGGGAAATGGGTGGGGGTGAGGGTGGAATGGCTATGGCGAATGACTGGGTTCCTGTATAACAGTGTTTCTCAACCACTGGTGCCTAGCCGCAAGGGGCTCCTAATGGGCTGCTGAAATGTGACAGGGAAACCTGATTCAGTCCATAACCTGGCACTGCATGGACAGGAACCCGATCACTGCATGAACAGGAACCCGATCACTGCATGGACAGGAACCTGATCACAGGGATCACCACCCCTGGTTGGCGAAATTTACTAAGGGGACAGGGTTGGGTGATATAAATGATATCAACTTGTCATGATATCAAATTTGAAAACTAAATACTGACAATAAGGAGCATTAATAGCACATAGCTGCCTATCACATCACAGAAACAAACGTGAATCCAACTGATCATATGGTAGTCTGAAGAACAGACAACCAGCGACCTACAAACACATAGCAAGATTGTTTGATTTAGTGGAGCGCGCCACATGCTACTGTTTTGGTATTATCATGGAAGAGATGTGTTCTCCTTCAGAAGAAGTGTCGAAGATGAAGGTGACAGCTCAGTAGCCACACAACCTTTTAAAAAGGAGACAATGTGGTTGAACAAGGTAAACAGACATCTGTGGTGTGGTGGGACTTTTTACAGTTTTAGCAGTGAATTGCCAAAAACGTCTGTGAAGTAAAACTGGAAGCACTGCACTGTCCACATTTTTGAGCTTTACACCCTATGACAAACAAGATTATTTTTGCATGATTAATTTATTAAAATTAGATTTCAGTTTGCAGTCCATACAATTTGTCACCTTTTTCCATGTTCCAATTTTAGGGGATTTTTTTTTATTTTTTAGCAAAAATGGCCCTTCGGTCTTAGTTCTGAACATTTTGCCATATTCCCCAGCCCCCCGGCGGTTACTGAAATTTACCGAGGGGAAGCTCCCCCCTCGGCCCGCCAACATGGTAAATAATGAACAGCCCGTCCGTGTGGTTGGAAAGGTTGAGAAACCCTGCTTTATAATGCAGGACTTAAATTCAATACAAAATCCTCTCACCTGTAGTCAAAGAAAAGTTCCTCTCCTTGCTGGATAGCCCTTTTGGCGAAAATGCCAATGCGGTGGTCTCCATTCACCATCACCACTGCAATTACAGTGCCATGCTGCCACATCAGCACCAAAGCACGGAAAAAAACTGGCCGTGGCATTCTTGACTACTTCACATATCCCAGCAAGCAGCCCCTTACCGTACCTTTGGCATAGCAGTTTGGGTTCACGGAGTGATTCGCAAAGCGGATTTTATTTCCTTTCCTGGTGGCATCAACAACAAAATCTATCGGGCAGAACAATTTTTATATTATTTTAACAGATCAGAAATAAAATCAAAATCAGGAAAAATACATTTAAGTTGGTAACATGCATTGAAAACACAAGTGCTTTAAATAAATTTGTACTTAGTTCCTTGCATTACAAATGGCTGAAGAGAAAGAATGAAAGCAGTAACATATGATCTGAACCACAAAAAAAAAACTGGATACTAATCACCACCATGTGGTTTGACATTATGAAAAATAGCTGTCCCGAATTTATAGACCATTGTAAAGTTATAAACAGAAAACACTGTATTTCTTTCATTGTAAATGAATAGTACAATGGGATGAGTACCATTGTTCAAGTTGAACAGGAAGCTGGACATGTATTTGTCATAAATACGGCCTCGCCGGTCTGCCTCATCTTGTGAAATGAGCTGCAAGAAGATAAAGTGAGTTTAGGCTTCCAGGCAGGTCCAGAGATCTCACACACCGCATGTGGGCAAGCCAGAGTCATGCTGTCCCTGGCAGTAACACAGCATCCTTTCACATCAGATATTTTCATAAACAAACAAACAAAGCATATACTGTATATGTTATGCACATATTTGGTTGCATAAAGCCTAGATCATACTTCACGTTTCCACGTGTGCTTTTGGCTGTCCATGGCTGCAGATGGTCGCGAGCCATACATGCATACAGCAGTGATATTCCATCAGACCAGGAGATGGCATATGCATTGCAACAAACACAAATACAAGCAGAGTAGTGAAACAGGTCTGAAAAATCCTGAATTTTTACAAACAGTTTTAAAATTTTAGGCTTGGGCAGTATTAAGGTAATATGGCATATCACGGTATTTTGAAATCCTTGAGACATTTTTTTTAAATTTTAAGCAGTAACAGTAAGCATAACAAACGATATAAACAAGAGTACATATATTGTGTAAGGAGAAAAAAAAATTAAATATTGGCGGAGGGCATCTCAGAAATAAATATACATCGTTTGCTCACCAACTACTACAACAACTATTCTTCCTCTATCTTGGTTGGCTCTGCTCTATGACAGTCAGTGCTGCCACCTACTGGAAACACCTAGTCAATGTCGTCGCACATCCACAATCAGTTTCTGCCAGACAAAATATATGTGCTACATATGCATTGTTCAGTGCGAACCCCTGGTGATGAAATTTATATCACTCACATGTGCGTCGACTAAAAGTGCATGTGGAAAACGGAAGTATGAACTGGCCTTAACACTGGTGGAACTGAAATATTGCTCTTGATACCATTATCCTTATCAGCAAAATGATGTTGAAGGGTAGTGGATATCACAGCGGGGCAGAGACTGCAATCTGCTGACCAGGTGAGGACCAAGCTATGAGGACAGCATGGTGTGTCAGGTGCTAGACTTGCCTCTCCGCAGTATTCAGAGATGAACTCGTTCTTCTGCACGGCCTCCTTGATGAAAGTCCCCCAGCCTGCAACGTCTGAGGGAGCCAGCAGGAGGTGCTGTTGAGAGGGCACAGAAGATATTAGGAATGAGACTGCAAAAATTCCAGCCTGTCCGCATTGCCAGGCAGCTGAAGGGTAGGTTGTTACGAAAGGCATCCATTTGCATATACAGTAAATCTGATGTAATACACCTTGGGTGATGTAATATGTGACTTACATAATTGAGATGCAAATTGTTCTAGGTCATCCTCAATCTACTCAGTGTAGCATTTGCTACTGACTGTCTGCAGAAAGAATTGTCGCTCTTCTTGAAACATTTTTGTGTGTTTGTGACTTCAGTAAAATTGCTATTATGACTGGAAAGAGGCAGATTGCATAACCCATATGCAGAAATCTAAACGGAAAAGAAAATTACATGAAATTACATGAAAGGTGGCAGAACATATCAAACACATGAAGTCGATTGGGTCTCTCAGTGTCAGCAGTGAAAAGAACAGTGAAGGATGTTGCCCATATCAAAGCATGTGTGAACTGACCTGTCCGCTCTCAATTGGCAATAATATGGATGGAAGACAACTTTCAAAGATATGCTCCCTCGTGATTTATTGAGCAAAGGATAAAATTTTTTTTTGAGAACATAAAAAAATCCAGATGCTTCTCAGTCATTTATGGCAACTAAGAGCCAGCATCATTGTTAATTTCGACATCTATTTCTACTTATTTAAGCGCTGCCTGAACTAAAGTATAGGTGTGTCTATAGAGAATTGACATCCATACTCCATCACCCAGCGCCCTGACTGACCGCTGCCTGGCCCTCACCCTGGGCCCCCTTACCTTCTTCAGACCCCTCTGGATGCTGCAGTTCTTGCAGGACACAGTCTTGCTATCCCAGTGGTCCGAGGCGCCGCAGGTCAAGCACAGGTCCGGGTCGCATTCCCGCACTGCCAGGTAGCAGGGGCACTGCTTGGTGTTGCACTGCGTCTTGCAGCGGCACCCAGGGAAGCGGTTCTGGCCTGGATTGGGCCACAAGTGTGAGCACAGGAGACCATCTTCAACCAGGCATTACATTAAAAAATATAACCATGTAAATACAGCCAAGTGAGTCCAAAAAGCCAACAGTATTAAGCTTTTGTATTTGTTGAGAAGCTTGTTCTGTACATGGAAATTCCTGTGAAGTTTCTCTCTGTGAGCTGGCAGCTAATGGTGGTAAACAAAGCCTGATTCATATGGTCATGACAACAGATTCAGGATTTAGGTCTGTTAACATATTGCTGCCCTATGTGTACTACAGCAATAATGCTTCACACCTAAAAAAACAAACTGGACACAGAGTGCCTCCATTGTCCAACCATTTATTGTGGTCAGAGCTGGAGTTGTTCTGGAGCTTATGCTAGCCAGCACAGGGCATAAGACAGGCGTAGGCCCTGCTGGGATGCCAGTCAATCACACATGCCCTGATTCCACTACATCAGGTTAAAAATGCCCCAGTGTTTTTCTTTGTTACCCATAAACCAAAATGAAAACCATTCCATCATAAGTTTAAGACTTATTAAGACTAAATTTGCATCAAAAATACAGTAACAGAATCATATCGGCTTGGATGTATAGATTTTCTTGGCAAAATGCAGACAAAACCTTTGAAAAAAGCTGGTTCTGATGTCATCATAATGCAATCTAGGTATGTTTGAGCATTCTATTGTTTTCAAAACTTAAAATATAAATTTTGACATCAGCGAACAAATAAATCGCAAGCATAAGCCACAAGTATTCGATATTTTGGCTTAAACATTACAGGAATGCTCTAGGACCAATACTCGTAATAACAGAAACATACACAGCCTATTTTGGGCAATAATGATTGTTTTGCATACTGGCTTTGACAGCTGTTACCATTCTTACATGTACGCAACTGTGGCTTTCCAGCATGATTTTTTTCAGCAACACCAACATTAGTTCTGCCTTAATTTACAGTAAAACATTAATTTAGTTTTACTGTTCAAAAGGAACTGCAGACCCCTGAAGCGTTCATAGGAATGAATGAAATGTTTCATTGACTTTAATAACGGTTGGCACCGTGACTCACAGAGTCATGGTTGTTGGTTTGAATCCCAGCTCTATGACAGGTTCACTGTGACTCTCTTGAACTGAATAACCAGTTCATATATTATATACTGTACGAATATTCAAGGTATTAAAAAAATTCAATAAGAAAACTCTGTATCTGAATAACTTGTTAAAAAACAACATTTATTTGTGCAGTTATTTGTGCAGTTCATATTTTGGCCATGGAGTGGCGCCAGGGCAACTTTTCTTGCAAGTAACACACATAACACAAGTAAGTAAACAGAAAACATGGTGGTTATGAGTCTAGATGGTCCTCCTAGTCCTGCAAGAAGTACTGAGAAGAAACCCACACAAACGATATTAGCTTCAGTGCTGTTTTTACTGGATTTTCTTAACATTATTATTTTGTACTTCACGGTAACTCAAGGGAAACTTTACCTACCAGCTTTTATACCCCTGCCAGCTCATTGCTCATCTTGTATACCGTCTGCCTCTGCATGTGTGCTGCTTTGGACAAAATGTGCTTGCTAAATAAATAAATACTTGTAAATGTGTAACACTGAACCAGGATTCTTTGTGGCATACTAAATAGCCTTTCTGCTCCACAGAAATATTTAAATACTTCTATTTTCATCTAGGTGGAAGAACAAATTCGGTGTATAGTCGGACTGAAGACGGATTTCAACTGAAATGATTAAGTCATTAAGGAGCTAAAAATAAAGGTTAAGACATAGAAACAGCAAGGAACAAGGTCAACAACTGTACGCCAGTACAGAGCAGAATATTAACCCTCTGGGGTCTAGGGGTAGGAAACACACTTTCACTGACTGGGGCATGATCACACATTTCTTCAAATATCC